>CM062804.1:984274460-984874460 GCA_031772625.1 Pinus tabuliformis
TGGCAATTTTCTCACTATTTTTATAGCTACTAAGATGTTCCAATTCACTGAACCCATAAATTTAAAAACATATATTTTCATAAAAACAAAAGAGATAAATAAATAAATAAAATCTCATTAAATTACAATAATAACAACAACAACTTAATCTTTCTACTTTATCCTACCATTAAAAATCAAAATATGTTTTTACTTTTAATTAACTTTCTAAAATCTTAAAAACATTAAACTAATGATTTGTGTTCTCCATTTACTTACCCTATTTACTTATTATACCTGCTCCACGCATGGTATTATGCGCTTATCCATAACTTAACATTGGGAATTCAATTTTTGTTATGTATTATTATTATTTAAATTTATTTATTTGTAAGGTGATTGGTTGAGGTCTTATTATGAACTATTTAGTAACTTCCATTTTTATTAGTTACTAATTTTTTAAGTTTTTAATTTTATTTCCTTTTATTTAACTTTTTATTTTTATTTTTTCTATTATTTTCATTTTCATAAATTATAGTTTCCCCATATTTTTAATTTAAAATGACTTACAATTATAATTATATATATATAATCAATATTAACTAATCATATTTTTTAATTTTTAATGATGGCATTCAACAATACAATTGTTTTATTTTTGTAATAAAAAAATTATGTTTATTATTTTTTAAATTAAATAACATGTATTAATTACTAAATAGCTTTTTTTTTTTTTTTTTTGACTAATTTTCTAATTTAAGTGTACCTTTAAAATAAGAAGAGATCAACATGCATGAAATTCGATGATTGATGGATTACGTTCTCCATTCGCTAAAGAGAAAATGGTGTTTGTTCATGGGATGCTCTGTATTGATGCACCATCCTCGTGAGATTACTAGGGGTGAATATTTCCTTTAATATCTTAATTTTATTTAAAGTTTTTTTAATATTTAAATTTAACACATTAATTAATATAATATTATTATATATTTATTTTAGTTTTAGATTTATCAAATGTTAAAAATTTAAATTTTTCAAATATAAGTATTTTTTGAATAAAAAATTTGAGGAATTTGGTAACTAGTGATACACAATTACTAATAAATTTTTGGGAGTTTATCTTCCTCTTCGTAAAGTGAGTCATCACCAGGGGAATTTGAATCTTGGATCTCTTAATTATCACGAACTCACATTACTTCGTGAATTGAGTTACCCCTAAAATCTTAATAATATTATTTATATTTATATAAATTTCACATTTATTTATATATATATAAATTAAATTTTTATTTTATTAAAACTCCAATAATACATATAATTACAGATATATGCTCCATTTTTCTTTGCGTATTTTATAATTTTTAAAAATTAATTTTTTAATATGATATACACAACATTAATGATATAAATAAATACATATAGAGGGTAAATATTAAATTGTTTATGCTTATTAATTGTATTTAAATATAAAATTATGGAATATAATAGTTATGAATTATTATTTTAATTTATATAGTTAATCATTTATAATTATTATAAATATTATAAATATTTCACATTTAATATTTTATTTTTAAGTGATATGAATTATTATTTTAATTTATATAGTTAATAATTTATAATTACTATTTATATTATAAATATTTCACATTTAATATTTTATTTTTAAGTGATATGGTTATTAATTAAATTAATTAAATTTCTATATGATTATTAATTACATGATATGAAATGTTATTATTTAAATTTATTTTAATGTTATATATATATATATATATATATATATATATAAACCCTAATAATACATGTGTTACATTGGTTTTTGACATATTTTATAATTTTTTAAATTTAATATTTTAATATAATATATGTAGCATTGATGATATAGATAAATAATTTAAAGAAAAAATAATATTAAAAATTGTTGTGCTTATTAATTAAATTTAAATATAAAAAATATATATAATGGTTACAAATATAACTCATTATTTTAATTTATATATTGTATATTTTACGTTATATATTTTTATTTTTAAATTGTTTATCAATTAAATTTATTAAGCTTTTATATTATTATTATTTAAATTTATGTTAAAGTGTTTTTTTCCCAAAAAAATAATTGTAATTTTATTAATAAAATTATAATTAAAATATAACAAATTGAATAAAATTATAATTAAAATATAACAAATTGAATTGATTTGTTATTTTTATTACTTTTTAAATTGAGTTCACTTTTATCTTTCTATCATTATTATTTTTTTTATTTCATTTTATGAACATTACAATATTTCTCCCACATTGAACCTGTTTACACTCATTTATGGAAATTAGAACATCTTCCTTATACAAAACGTCTCTCAAAGTGATAATGGTATTAAAAAATCTTATTTGGTATTTGACTTGGTCATAATCTTAAATTATTGTCATTCACACAAACTAAAGAACCTAATTGATCTATCTTTTTAACCAACTAATTAAAACAATTAATTTTTATAACCTTAAAATGTAAATTTAATATATATATATATATATAGATATATTCGTTTTTCTATGTGGTTTCTCAGATGTGTATGCTACGTCTAAAGAATGATTATACCAAATAAATAAATTTTTTTAAATATAAATTATATATCTATTTGTTTTTATATATGGTTTCTTAGAGATGTGTATGCTACGTCTAGAGAATGATTGTACCAAGTAAATATACTCTTGGCTCAACCACAAAACCTGATTTAGAGAAGGTGGAGAAAGTAAAATGTGACACCATCAACCAAGTAACTAATTCTCGTTTTTATATATAATTAATTATTAACTCCACGAAAAAATATATTTTAAAATGTGATTATATATTATTTTATAAAAACAGTAAAGTGTATTTATGGCTCAATATGATAAAAATATTGAGATATAAACAATAATTAAATATGATACCTACAAGAAATAATAATACTAATACTATATATTAATGGAATATAAATACAAATATAAGTAAAAACATCTCAGATTTGACACTATACATTTGAGATAAAAATTAACACAAGTTGGAATAATAATACATGACTAAAAATATTAGAGAATATATAATATTTGATAAAAATATTATTATTTCTTTCTTGATTATGTTTAAATTGATTAAAAAAAAATTGCAGATATTTGATTATCTTCTATCTTCAATATATTTGGAATTAAACTACACTTGTGATATAAGTAAGAATTTTCTCATCTATAAAAAAATGATACAAGGGGGAGGTTTATTGGTTTTAACCTTGCATAATTAAATGTTGCAAATAGATTTTTAATGAAAAACCCAAGCTTCATAAAACTATAAGTTTTTTGAATATATTATTTCTTTACAATTTTATGATACAATATGTATATCCCATGGCATCCATAAACCCCCAATCTTTTAACCATATATTAGAATGCAACCATAGTTCCTTAACCAAAATTACAAAATCATGAGTTGAACTACCATGCAACACAAAAATCGCTAAAAATGAAAGTCATATGTTGTAAAACCACCAAAAACAAATGCAAAAAATTGCCCAATTTTTTCCCCTTTGTGACCCTTCCATTGTGCCCAGTGCAACGAATCACACATACGACTAGTCATGCAAAGAATATAACACATATCCAACATTCTTCAACTTATTGTTTTCTTTGTGAATATGGAGTCATGTGAGCACATGATAAAAAAATATAGGGCAGTAATGCCTATTGCTTATCTACACCAAGTGAACTTCTCAGTGCTCACAAATTTTATTAATGAACTTGCAACATTCTTCAAAATGTCCACATTTACCAATGACATTGTCTTATCTTCAATCTCATTTCTCACACATTGATCCTGGAAAAGATAATTGGGACACAAATTAAATGGATAAAGATATTAAAATATACATGTAAAGATGATGGAGGCACTTGAGGCGATGACATTTATAGGTTTGATGCTAGGGTTTCTTAACGGAGTTTGAATGACGTTGGTGTTGGGTATTCCTTGGCATTTTGCAAGAAGTTTGACTGGGGAATTGGGGGACCTGGAAATATGGCAAAGCCTATTTTGTCGAATCCCACATGTAGCCCTAGTCACCAAAGTATTTTCATCACTGATTTTCGAATTTAGGCAGCAAAGAGCTCTTGAAACTAGTTTTCTAGGAGGTTGGGTGAAGATTTGTGAGAGTCAAAAGGGTGTTTTCTGGAGTCGTTACGATCTGCTAGTTTGGAGCATGGCAGTTATGGGTTCCATGTCAGTGGTCTCTCCTCAAGTTCGTTATTTTCTCCCCACTTTTTGATAGGTAGAAGTGGTGTGGATTTTGTGGGTTCAAATAATGAAAGCCTTTGGGTCCCCCCTTCATGTGGGGGATTTTCTCCTCCGGCTTCTAGGATGGTGCTTGAGCGATTTTAGGAGTATTTCCTTTTGAACTCAACAACCTTTTCTCTAGGAGAGGATTTATTTACCACCTTTGTTGCAGGCATTGGTCTTCATCTTGTGGGATTGGTCTCTGAGGAGGAGAGGGTTTTCTGTTGATTTTGAGCAGTTGTTTGAAGCATATTCACGTAGATGGGGTTCATGGTGAAATGTAGGTCATGCCTGAAGTGGATGAAAATCAAGTAAAGGGGACTGGGGTGAAGAGGCTCACATTCTCCAATTAAAGGGTTGTCTAGTTCTGCTCCCAATCCAAAGAAGGACAGGGTATTGAAAAGTTCCAAAGGCTCAGTTGATTATCCTTTTAGCTTGGGGGTTGACGTTGAAATGGAGGGCGTTGAGATATTGGAAAATAGAGCCTTGGTTGTTCGAGCCAGGGGTCGAAAATCTTTGCATTGATATCTTGAAAGAATGGCTCAGTGCCGAGATTTCCCTAATGGTTCAATCCCCTCAAGAGACTTTTCTACCAGAAAAGGAATGGATCCGAATAAATTTTGGATCCCATTAGAACGTTAAAAGTATTTCCTATTTGGTATGGTCTATCGATTTGACCCTTATAGTATTTAAATTCTAGAACCTGCTCTTTGACGCTAGCAAGGAGTGTCTTCATGTGGTGCCCATTTGGATTAGGTTGCAAGGCTTACCCTCCAACATGTGGAACAAAAAGAGATTTAAGGACCTTGGGAACAACCTTGGGTTTTTTTTTAAAGCAGACTACTCCTCCAGGGATACGAACGACATGTCATGGCACATATTCTGGTGAGCTTGGATCTACGACAAATTGTATATGAGACCATAAAAATTGATAGAGGCATGGAAAGGCTTTAGGTGTTGGACTATGAGGGGGTTTCATTCAAGTGTAAGCGATGCCACAAATATGTTCACACGGTTTGTTTATAGCCTCCCATTCAAAAGATGGCTATTGCAAGGTGGGGTAAAAAAGAGGGGAAGATTTCATCAAAGGTAGATATGGGGTATTGCTCGAAGGATAGGGAAGTAGATTTGACAAAGAAGAGCAAAAATTTGAAGGGCTCAGTTAAAATAGACATGTCGAAAGCAAGTTCACCATCAAATGATACAGTTGTTGGTGTTGGGTATCCTCCTCTAGATGATGGTGGGTTGTCCTCCCCAACGGTGTTTTCTCCAAGGTCACTTGTGAATGACTCTGCAGCTAGCGAAGGTGTCCATTCTCAGGCTATTAGTGGGAATTCCTCCTTGTCCGTACTTTCTCCAGTTTCTCTTCCACCCCTATATCATGTATCTTCTCTTGTGTTATCCTTATCTTATCTGGGTCTAGATGGGGGATTTGTTTCTTGGGGTGTGGATGCTATTATGTATTCTTCGATCTCTAGGGTTGTCGTAACGCCACCTCCCACATTTACCCACCTTCACTGGCCTGTCGGTGTAAACATGAGAGGAGGGGCACTAGGACATGACTCAAGCTCCTAAGTACATTTAAGCAAGTGGAATAGACAAACCATAACTTTATTGACCTTCCTCATGAGCTACAGGACCCCCAAGAGCCAAACAACCACTCCAGGTGCCATAACACTGAGTTAACTTTCCTTTTTAGTGACATGGACTCGCACTCGCTTGCATAACAAGGCAAGCCAGTAACTGTAAACCTCCAGTCGCATGGTAACCCTGCCTCCCAATGAATGCAGTCTAATTTACCCAATTTTATGCATACGACCCCGAGATTTGAGCCACTTTTTCAGGGCTAAGATACAGACCTCTACCCAGAAATTGATCTAACTTTCTAGAATGATAAATGACACTAGGAAAAATCCATTAACACAAAACTTAGACAAGAAATTGACCTAACCAGGCCTAACCATGACAGTCATTCCGTCAAACACATGGTGAACATGAAATCTACAGGTCATGAATGCATATCTGAACATATATATCTGAAACTTATCTGAGAATCATCAAGAAGGTCTAATGCCCTCTCACAATAGTTGCAATAACATCTATTAGGTCATGCATTCAATAATCATTCATTTACCAATCAAAACATGATAAGATCCATAACTAGAATCTGTCATAAAACCATGCTTATAACCAGCATATAACTAGATTAATAACAATGATAGAACAACCATCAAATCCACATCATAACAAGTACATTTACTCATAAAATACAAGAGGAAATTAGCTCTTATTAACATATGCAAAAGCCAACCAAGTCAGGGACTTCCACGTACCACCTGACCATAGATTGGGCTGAACCAAATCTCTCTTTCATCCAATCACCCCCATGCCATATTCCAAGAATGAATGTGGGATCTCATGGGATAAACCAATACATAAACAACCAAGGGAATCCAGAGGTTAAACCACCTCCACCCTCACACTATCGTGATCTCACCTAAACCAGTCCTGAGATCACAAAACCAAACTGAGCTTGGATGCCTCAGAATTCCTTCACCATCCCTTGAGGAATTTTCCTGTCTCCACCCACCTGTTGAGGGCTTCCTAGAGAAAACCATCTCCATCCCCAACCCTTGGGATTTTCCTGAGACCACCTCACCTGGATCCAAAACCTTCCGACAATCCAAAGCTCAACCAATAATGAATCCCATCACACCATGGCTATCCGAAAATGGCAAGGAAAGGCTAAAACCATTGTCAAACTAGGCAAAACCCATGCCAATGACAACAAATGAACCAAATACACACATGCATGTACCATGCATGCCAAAACCAGCTAGGAAATCATACATGAAACCTGTTACCTACAAGTATTCCCGTTGAAGTCACTTAATCCAACTCTTCCTTGCTTGATACTTTCTTTCCTTTGCTTTCCTTATCCTTCCTTTGATTGCTTGCTTGCTTTCTCCTCTTAGTGCTCTTCTCCTCTCTGAAGCCAATTCCAAAACTCAACTAACAAGAGGCTGACAACAAGTTTTCAAAAGCTATGAACTGATCCTCAGAAGACTTTTTTATCATTGAGACCTCTAATTTCTTCATTTTCCTATATTTTCCTTCAATTTCCTCCTCACATGGAACATGTGACCTTCCATCTCCCTTTTCTCCAATTTTCCATTATTTTCATAAATAAATGCCAATTAATGTCTCTTTGCCTTTTCAAATCCTTTTCCATTTCCTTTGCCAATTTCCCCTTAGCCATAATAAACAACAAGTGATGCCCACTAGGATGTTTTTCCCAACATTCAGCTTGGAATATGTGTCCCATGGCCTTGGTCTTATTTTTCCTTCATTAACTTTATTACAAGAACTTTTAACCCGGGGTTGTTACAGACCCCTCCCCCTTAGGGGAACACTGTCATCGGTGTTCTATGACACCTATAACCAGCAAGATCAATGAAAACCAAAACATACTACCCATGGAGCTTTATAACTTAGCTCGATGCAGTATTTACAATGAACAACCTACTGAAAAGCAAAACTAGCATTAATGACATGACAACCACCACTTATTGGAGCTTTATAACACACCTCATTATGGAATTTACAATAGCAACCATACATAAATATATGCATATACCAAAAACTCATTTGCCTCCACTGGAAAATAATGAAGGATACATAGCCCGCATCTTATTAGCCATCTCTCATGTAGCTTCATCGAGCCCAAAGTGCTTTCATTTCACTTTAGCTTACTCAATTTCTCGGTTACAGAGCATGAGTTGTTTCTGCTGCAATGTTCACTGAGGTTCCATTTGTAATTCTCCTTCTAGCTCCACCTGCAATACAGACCAATCAATAACATGATCAACATATTTCACATATATTTTAAGTAATGAAACATGGAAAACATCATGGACTTTCATTGTCAGAGGTAGTGCAGGTCTATAGGCCACTGGTCCAATCCTCTCAAGGGTCTCAAAACGCCCGCAATACCAAGGTTCCAACTTCGCACATGACCCAATCCTCAAGGAACTCTTTGTGGGCTTGATGCATAAGTACACATTCTCCCCAACTTGAAACTCCTTAAATTCCATGTGTTGATCTGCATAACTCTTTTGTCTATCTTATGTTGCCTTTAAATTCTTCTTTATAATGTGCATTTCCTGTACCAAATCTTCCAACATGTCTGGTCCAATAAGTACCATGTTCACTGGATCACTCCAGTTGATGGGAGTATTACAACTACGCCCATAGAGTGCCTCAAACAGACCCATCCTTAGTGGCTCTTGATACCCATTGTTGTAAGAAAAATCTACTAGTGGAAGATACTCCTCCCACCTCCTTTGTTGGTGCATAACATACATTCTCAACATGTCCTCCAAAATCCTGTTGACCCTCTCTGTCTGTCCATCTATCTGTGAATGATCAGTCATACTGAAGGCCAACTCTATACCCAAACCTGCAAATAACTCCTTCCAAAACGTTGAAGTGAACTTGGCATCTTTGTCGGATACAAACTTATTTGGAACACCATGCAACCTTACTATCTCCCTGATGAAAACCTATGCTACCTCATTAGTTGAATAAGTAGACTTAACCACTATGAAGTGAGCTACCTTTGTCAACTTTTCAACCACAACCATGATGGAATCATGTTGTTTAGATGTCCTCAATAAACCTATAATTAAATCCATGGAAATGACCTCCCATTTCCATCCTAGAACTTGAATCAGTTGTAATAACCCACCTAGATGCTTACACTCTACGTTTACCTGTTGACAATCGAGGCACCTAGCAACAAACTCCATCACTTCCTTCTTCAAGTTCGACCAATAGTAGAACTTCTACATAGATGTCAAAGTATTATGATATCTTGTGTGACCTAAATATGGCTTGACATGAAATTCCCTCAAGATAATATTCTTGAGATCACTTTCATTAGGCACATAGATCTTGTCCCTAAATCTCACCAAGCCATTTGTCATGAGGTGATACTCCAAATCCTGTTCACATGTACCCTTTTGTACCCTGTGCCTAAGCTCCTTGTACCTATCATCCTATTATCATGCCTATAAGATCTGATCCTTTAAATATGTCCCATAAGAGCTCACCATTTCAACATGGTTTACCTTCACTCTCCTACTCAGAGCATTTGCAACCCTGTTTTCCTTTCCTTTAGTGTATCTGATCTTAAATTCAAACTCACATAGGGTAACCAACAATCTAGCTTTCCTGGCATTCAAATTCTGTTGGTCAAACAAGTACCTCAGCCCACTGTGATCACTCATCAGAATGAACCTCCTACCAAGAAGATAGTGCCTCCACATCTTCAATGCATGAATAATCGCTGCCAACTCAAGATCACGTGTCACATAGTTCTTCTCATGCTCATTTAGTTTCCTTGATTTGTAACATACCGCATGTCCCTCCTACATCAAGACTCCACCAAGTCCTCTCTTTCAAGCATATGTACACACCATAAACTCTTTATCCGGATCTGCAATCTTTAGAACTGAATCATTTGTCAACAACTGCTCAAAACTTGCTGCACATTCCTCTGTCCATTTAAATTTCTTTCCTTTCCTCTGCAATGATGTAATAATATAGGAAATTTTTTAGAAGCTCTTGGTGAACCTCCTGTAGTAACCTACTAACCCCATGAATTATCTAACCTCATCCACATTTCTAGCAGCTACATATTCCATGATAGCTTTGATATTTTATGGATCCACTATTATTCCTTCCTTGGAGACAACATGTCCCAAGTAATGTACCTTTGTCTGAAAGAAGCTGCATTTACTAAGCTTGGCATATAATTGATGCTCTCTTAGCAATCTCAATATTAATGCTAAGTGTTCTGCATGTTCTTCCTCATTCTTAGAATATATCAATATATCATCAATGAATATAATCCCAAACTTGTCCAAATAAGGACACAACACACTATTCATCAAACACACGCAAGTAGTTGGAGCATTATTCAAACCGAAAGGAAACACAACAACTCATAATGCCCATACCTGGTTATAAAATAAATCTTGTAAATATCTTCTTCTTTGATGCATACTGGATGGTATCCTGATTGCAGATCAATCTTCGAGAACATTGTTTCTCCCTTCAATTGGTCAAACAAGTCATCAATCCTATGCAAAGGGTACATGTTCTTGATCGTCACCTTGTTCAGTTGGCTATAATCAATGCACATTCTAAGAGTACCATCCTTCTTCTTCACAAATAATATTGGTGCACCCGAAGGTGATACACTTGGCCTGATGTATCCCTTATCAAGCATTTCCTTCAACTGCAACTTCAATTCCACTAACTTTGGAGTGCTCATCCTATAAAGTCCCTTCGATTCTGGTGTTTCCCCTAGTACCAACTCAATAAAAAGTCCACTTCCATGTGGGGAGGAAACTCTAAAATATCTGTTGTAAATACATCTTGAAACTGTTGCAAGACTGGATACTTATTGAAGACTTCTGCATGCTCAACATCCTTACCTTTATCACTAGAAATATGAACTGCAAATAGTACACACCCCTTCCTGCAGCTACACTTAGCCTACATAGTTGTGACCATCCTCACTAATGTTTCCTTCTTCTTAGCCTGCAATATTATTTGTTCTCCATTATCATACAAGCACTCAATAGCCTTCTCAAAACAATCCACCTTAGTCCTATGAAGATATAACCAATCCATACCCAAAAGCATATTGTATGATCACAATGGAAGTACATCCAAATGCGCTAATATATTCATACCATTAAACTCAAATGCATAAGCTCTTACCCAATCATGAACTCTCTTCTTAGTACCTGTAGCCAATTGCACCAACCAAGACTCTGCATGCACTTCTTTTCTCAAGCCACACTTATCCACCATGTCAAGATTAACATAACTATAATTTTATCTAGGGTCAATAAAAATAGAAACAACTCGATCATAGAGATTACCTTCCATCTCAATAATGGATTCTTGGTGATTTACTTGCTTGTTTTCCACGTCTGCATAAATCTGAGGAATGTTATGGCCAACATCCCCAACTGTCTACACCTCCTGAGCATTGTAGATATAAGGCCTTCCACCCTGGTACAATGGAAAATCCTTCTTGTGATGATCTTTGCCACAAATCCAACACTGCGACGATCCCGTACCATCACCTTTATTCTGATGCTCTCCAGGCTGTGACCCATGTCTCTTCTCATCTGCATTAAAATTCCTGTAAGGAGCAACAATTTCCCTCTCACCTGCATCCTAAGGTTTTTCCCGCTTCGGTGGCCACTCCCCTTTAGCTTTCTAATTCCCCTTCAAATCATGCTTAGGCTTATTTTTACACTTTGATTGTTCATTACAATGCTTCAGTTTCCTAATGGCTTCCTCCATTGACCGAGCCTGCTCCTCAAACTCAATTTGGTCTCTATATGCTACTGGAAACCCATTGATTAACCTTTGAATCTTTTCTTTCTCATCCTTTAGGTAAGGCACATACCTCAATAGCTAAAGGAACTTGCTATTACACTCATCATATGTCATAGAATCCATCTGCATCTCATAAAACTCCTTAGCTATGCCATCATAATACCTTTCAGATAAGTACTTCTTCTTGAAGAGTCTCTCGAACTCATCCCAAATCAAATATTCTTCTCAAATGCCTCTGACATTATTCACATATTCCCACCATATATTTTCTTTCCATTTAAGACTGAAGGTAGATATTTTGGCTTTCATGTTCTTTGAATAGTTATGTAATCTGAAGAATTTCTTCATCCCAAGAAACCATGCCTCTGCATCTTCTGACTTCTTCATCTCTCCATCAAATGTAGGAAGATTGAATTTCTTGAACTCCTCAAGCAAGTACTCATTCCTCCTATAAGGATGATGGTGGTGATGATGGTGATGATGTCTCCTGGATGGAACTAAAATGAAACCCATACATACCAGTCCTCTTATCAGGTGTATCCAATGATCTACCACCTCTGACTATGTCCCCTCTATCCAACTTGTATTTTGACCGAGACCTGTTATCATATGCCCCATTAGTCTTCTCTTCATGTCCCTGACTAATCCTTAGTTGTCCCTATCTCTGCAAGTCTAACAAACTCTGCATGCTTTTCCTGAGCCCTTGCAAGGCTTTCATGAGCCTCAACCAACCTGTCATTGTTTGCCTTGCAACTTATGATCTCTGACCTCGAACTCCTCAATGTGTCTGCTATATCAGTAGAGTACTCATCTCCTTGATGCCCAATTGATATGTAGGGGGGATCATGTGAACTGTAGTCCACCATTTTTCTCTTCATCTTTTATTACCTTCTTCCTGCAAGCTGCCATGTCAGATAAACCAAATAGATACCATAACCAAAATCATACCTTGATGATGTTTAGTGGAGGCTATCTCATCTGCAAAATCAATCCACATTAGCATGATACACGTATAATCATAATCGTATCAATATGCCAACATCATGCATGATAATACCAACTACATACCATGACCTCATGCATGAAAACCATAACCATGACAATGCATGCATAACAACATGCATCTAGCCCATCTGGACCAAGTGTTTGAACCATGCTCTGATACCAATCTGTGGTATCTAGTATTACCCAAAGAGAGCGCAACCTGTTCTGCTACCAATTTGTAACGCCACCTTCCACATTTACGCACCTTCACCACCCTACCAAGGTAAATATGAGCATAGGGCTACTATGACATGACTCAACCTCCTAAGTACAGTTAAGGAATTGGAATGGATAAATCATAAATTTATTGACCTTCCTCAGGAGCTACAAGACCCCTAGAGGCAAAACAACCACTCCAGGTGCCACAACCCTGAGTTAACTTACCTTTTTAGTGACTTGGACTCCCAGTTTCTTGCATAACAAGGCAACAAAATGATTGTAAGCTTCCAGTCACATAGATAACCTTGCCTCCTAGCGAATGTAGTCTAAATTACCCAGTTTTGTGCATGTGACCCCGAGATCTGAGCCACTTTTTCAGGGCTAAAATCCAAATCCATATCTCTGCCCATAAATTGATAAAACTTTCTAGAATGATAAATTACACTAGGACAAATCCATTAACACAAAACTTAGACAATAACTTGATCTAACTAAGTCTAATCATGATAGTCATTAAGTCAAACACATGGTGAACATGAAATCTACAGGTCATGAAAGCATATATGAACATAGAGATCTGAAACTTATCTGAGAATCATCAAGAAGGTTTAATGCCTTCTCATAATAGCTGCAATAACATCTATTAGGTCTTACATTAAATAACCATTCATTTACCAATCAAAACATGATAAGAACCATACTAGAATCTTCATAAAACCATGCTTGTGACCAGCATATAACCAGATTAATAACAATGATAGAACAACCATCAAATCCACATCATAAAAGGTACATTTACTCATAAAATACAAGAGGAAATTAATTCTTATTAACATATGCAAAATCTAACCAAGTTAGGGACTTCCACATACCACCTGACCATAGATTGGGTTGATCCAAATATTTCTTTCAACCAATCACCCTTGTGTCATATTCCAAGCATGAATGTGGGATCTCATGGAATAAAACAATACATAAAAAACTAAGTGAATCCATAGGTTAAACCACCTCCACACTCACTCAACCGTGATCTCACCTAAATCGTCTCGAGATCACAAAACCAAACTGAGCTTGGATGCCTCAGAATTCCTTCACCATCCCTTGAGGAATTCTCTTGTCTCCACCCACTTGTTGGGGGATTCTCGGAGAAATACATCTCCACCCCTAACCCTCGGGATTTTCCTTAGATCACCTTGCCCAGATCCAAAAGCTTCCAACAATCCAAAGCTCAACCAATAATGAATCCCATCACACCATGGTTATCTGGAAATGGAAAGGCAAGGCTAAAACCACTATCAAACCAGGAAAAACCCATGCCAATGACAGCAAATGAATCGAATACACACATGCATGTACCATGCATGCCAAAACCAGCCAGGAAATCATACATGCAACCTGTTACTTGAAACTATTCTCGCTTAAGCTACTTGATCCAACTCTTCCTTGCTTGATCCTTTCTTTCCTTTCCTTTCCTTGTCCTCCCTTTGCTTGCTTGCTTGTTTTCTCCTCTTGGTGCTCTTCTCCTCTCATAAGCTAATTCCAAAACTCAACTAACAAAAGGCTGACAAAAAGTAGTCAAAAGCTATGAACTGATCCTCCAAAGCTTTTTTATTATTGAGGCCTCTAATTTCTTCATTTTCTTCTATTTCCCTTCAATTTCCTCCTTACATGCAACCTGTGACCTTTCATCTCCCTTTTCTCCTATTTTCGATTATTTTCATAAATATAATGCCAATTAATGCCTCTTTGCTTTTTCAAATCCTTTTCCATTTCCTTTGCCAATTTCCCCTTAGTCATAATAAACAACAAGTGATGCTTGCTAGGATGTTTTTCCCAACATTCAACTTCGGATTATGTGTCCCATGACCTTGGTATTATTTTTCCTTTATCAACTTTATTACATGAACTTTTAACCCAGGGTTTTTATAGTTGTCTCAACCCAAGTTACCTGCCCTGTCCCTCCTCCCTCGATGGCCTTTTCATCCTCAAGAACCTCCATCACTTCGGGCCTTTCTAACTCTCTGGGGATCCTAATATCAGAAAAATCCTTAATCATATAAGATCCAAATAGGTTTTCTTGTTGTTAATGGTCAGGGTAGTGATCTTGGTCAAATGATCTCTTCTCCTCAAGCTCAAAATCTCCTGGGCATAAGTCTATTCCAACCAAATCCAAATAAAAGGCCAAAGAAGAGATGGTTGTTGGTACATAGTTATATATTACTGGGACACTTAGAGCTATGTCCGCCCAAGTTTGGTTTCCTCGTGAAATTTTATCTTTTAATTGTAGAGGACTATTAGGCCTATCAAAAATAACTTTCTCTCAAGAGATTTATTCAGGTAGAGGTTTTGGACATCATTTTTTTCCAGGAAACCCTGGGACCTGGGGTAGTTGTTTCTAATTATTAGAATTGTTTTTGGGAGCCTGGGATTTTTTAGCCTTGGATGCTCAAGGTCGATCTGGGGGCTTGGGTGTAGTATGGGCCTCGCGCAAAATTCAACTGCATAAGTCCTGAGCATCAAGTTTGGGTTAGGTATCTAATTGTTTTCCTTGGTTCTAAGGGCATCTCCTATTTGCATTAAACTTTATGAGTCGTGTGAAGGTCAGGTATAATTTTAAAACCATCTTCTAGATTTGAAGGTCTTGGAAGCTAAGAACCTGGTTATTAGTCAGGATTTAAATTTTTCCATGGGAAAGGTAGAATGTTGGGGCCTAAGGGCTAGAGATCACATTTTAACAAACTTCTTTATAAATAAAATTATGGGAAAAAAAAATTGTTGGATTTTGAGCCTGTAAAGCTCAAACCCTCTTGGAGAAACCATCGCATTGGGGAGGACCATATTACTGAATGAATTAATAGGTTTTTAGTGGTGGAAGTGATTGTAGATAAATACATAGAACATCTAACATTGCATCGGTTCGGGGGGAGTTTGACCACCATCCCCCCCCCCCCCCCCCATTATGTTGGAATTCAAAAAAAAATGGGCCCAAGCCCGGTTGTAACTTTAAACTAAACTCTATGAGGATTTGAGATGAATAATACATCAATATTTTCAAGGAAGATTGGATTCCTTTTGATTCAAATATTGGTCCATCAGCTTTCTCAAACAATTCAAAAGTAGGGTTGTTGAATGGGCTAAGCAAAAGGAGGCATAGAGGAGTAGGACCTAGTTGATATCAAAAAGGAGATTCAAAATGTTTATGAGTCTAGAGTCTAAGTTTTTCTGGATGCAAACTCTAGGGAGTCTTTGTTTTGACTGACTGCTTGCAGGAAGGCCATCCTTGAAGCTTAGGAGATTACTTGGCGTTTGAAGAGAAAATCCATTTGGTTGGAAGGGAGGACAATAATACAAAGTTTTTTCAAGCTTACACAAAGGGAAGAAAGATGTGTAACACTATTCGGAATCTACAGGATGAGATGAGCAGGAAAATCTCAAATTTTGAAGACCTTGCTACCTTAAGCTATGCACTTTTCGAAACTATGTTCAAGGATCCTAAAAGGGTAAGTATCTTTTAAGTTATCGGGGCCTCTCTATTTTTTCCTAGATTCATGGATGATGAATAAAATAGAGCCTTGATAGAGGAGGTATCTGAAGAAGAGTTGAAGGTCATTATTGCAAGTTTCCATAAAGATAAAATCCCTAGACTGAATGGGTGGGGGATCAAGTTATTTGAAGGTTTTTTTTGTTTTATATCATTGGCAAGGATCTGTTGAGGATTGTGAATGAACCTTAGAGTGAAGGAAGAGTATCTTCAGCCTTCAACTCCACCTTCATTTTCCTAGTTTCCAAAGTGGATATGCCTATTTCTTTTGAGGACTTTTGTCCCATTTCTTTGTGCAATTGCATCTACAAATTCATTTCTAAAGTTATTACCAGGAGATTAAAACCAATCCATCAAACTCTATCTCAAAAGAGAAATTTAGGTTTTTTTATGGGAGATAGATCCATGAGGTCATTGGGGTAGCCCAAGTGGGTCTTCATAGTATCAAATCCCTAATATTAAAGGGGGTGATAATTAAAATTGATCTCTCTAAAGCATATGACAGCATAAGTTAAATGTACCTTAGGCTTGTGCTAAACCATTTAGGGTTTGGGTTAAATTTTATAAATTGGGTGATGGGTAGTATTCAATCAGTTTATTTTGTTGTTCTGATCAATGGAATGACTACCCTTTTCTTTCATGCTCAACAAGGTCTTAGACAAGGATGCCCTTTGTCCCTTGTATTGTTCTTGTTATTTGTTGAAGGTTTAAGTTGTTTTCTGGAAAATGTTAAATGAAGGGGTGATTTTAATCACGCATTTACTGTTTATCATTGATATCATTATCTTCTGTAATGGATCTTGTAGATATGTTTCTAAATTATCTGATATTATCAATCTATGTAGTATAGCTATGGAAATGGTTATTAACAACAAGAAATCCTCCATTTCAACTCAAAATTTGTCTGGCTTGGAAATGTAGAACCTCAGGACTGTTTTTGCTTTTCAATTATTTGAGATGGATGCAGGGATCACATATTTGGGTTTTAATTTGAAACCCAACTACTACAAGAAGGAAGTATGATCTTGGCTAATCACTAAGATCAAAAAATATTAAAAATTTGGTGACTAAGACGGTTGTCTAGAGCAATGAGACTTGTTCTGATAAAATATGTGCTAGAAGCCATTCCTATCTTTTGGATGTTGGCGGCATGGATCCCTTTTGATGTTTTAGATAAATTAAGAAGAATATGCTTCAAATTCGTATGGTTTTTCACTCAGGAACAATTTGTTCTCATGTGGGTTAGATTAAAGCATATTTCTCTTCCCAAAGAGCTAGCTAGTTGAGGCCTTAAAAGATTTTCTTTATTCTCTCATGCATTAGTAGCTAAGTGTAGTTGATGAATTTTGTCCACTTACAACTTGTGGACTCAGGTGGTTTATCAGAAGTACATTCATCCTTTTCCCCTTGAAGATTGGTTTTAGACTGAGAGATAAGCCCCAGGTCAACATTTCCATCATTGGGCATGTTGATCTCAATTAATTCGACCTTATCACTTTCAGTCTTGCTTGGAAGGTGGGTAATGGTAGAAATATTAAATTTGGGATAGGACACATGGCTCAGTAATGGGACATCCCATCACCGACCCCAAGCTCTCATTGATCAACTCAAAGACAGGGAGTTTTCTCAACTTTCCCATATTGGCATTCTAGGTTGGATATTTATTTGGTGCCAAGGGTCTCTATCAGCAAGACAATTGTAGATAGGTTTTGAATTCCATGAAATATGGAAAGGGTTTTTGGAGGCTCTATTTGTTGCTCATATAAGACTATCCCAAACTGAGGATGAACCAGTTTGGGTTCATGCTCCAGTGAGCATCTATACTCCTGAGATGGGGTATCTACATCTGATTTTGGTTGTTGCTACTACAGAATGGGAATGGTGGTGAAAAGCTTTATGGAAGTTGAAGTGTTCAGCAAAGTCCCATATTTTTATGTGGTGCATTCTTGCTTGAAAATATCCCACCTGGGATATTTTGTAGAGGTGTCAAAACATTGGTCTTGGTTGGTGCTCCCTATGAACATTAGAATTTATTGAGCACCTATTTATTGAATGTTTGTTTATGTGAAATATATGGCACATTTGCAACATTATTCTTGGCCAAGATTCCGCATGACAAGGTTAATGTTTTGAGGAGCAGTGGCGAGGTTGGGTTCAAAACAGAAATACTAAACGCTTAAGGGCTTTGCATCTCCTCATCTGTTGGGGCACATGGCTAGCTAGAAATAAAGGAATTTTTCAAAACTTACCATATTATCTGGATCAAGTGGTCTTTGAGGCTTTGGTCATTCTTTCACATTACCCATAATAATGTTCTACAAGCATAACTAGATTTGTTTTCCTGAACAAACTTGATAAATCACATCCCTGGTGGTTGTTATAAGGACAAATCCCTCTTGTAGACAAGAGCGGTCTCCCTAGGTTTTCAACAAAACCTAGTAACAAACAAACAATCAAGCTAATTCCTTCCCTGAATCTATCTTTTCTTGAATCATAAATTAACAAGGTGAGAAAAAGAAATTCATACCTTATTACGACATGCTTGATGAAGACCCCCCTTTGTGTTTTAGTGCATCTCCTCCATGCTTGAATCCAGACTTGCACACATGGAAACAACAAAGGATCAGAGGCATATGCAACATAAATGATTCAATAATTCAAATTAGCAATCAAGGAGACTAGTAACAAACATCATTCCATTGGAGAAATAGAAACAACATAAATCATCCATGAAATTCATTAATTAATCTATTAAACAATGTAGTGATAAGAAACGCGTGTTTGTATTAATTTCATAAACATAAAATAGCTACAAAACCTGTGCCTTGATGTTGTGAAGCTCCTTCCATTGATCTCAATCCTCTCCAATAATGATAATCTCTCCAGCCTAATTTCTCCAACATAAACTTATCTCAACAGCCTCCATCAACTCCCCCACTTATGGCTTGATTAATAGGCCAAAAGGAAGTAGTTTGAGATCCTTAGTCCAAGGATGAGATCCACTAAAAGAGCGATGAGGGATCCTTGAAGAATGGGGATTAGTGTTTGGTCAATTTAGTGATGTCTAAATTGCAACTTTTAAATGTCAACCCGAGGCTCGTAAGCTGATGAAGTGATGTGTACTATATGTACTTAGGTAATCGTTTTCTTAGTCTTTTGTCGTTTTTAGCTTTTTTAAGTTTGTTTTCGAATGTATCTTTCCTACTGTGATGTGATGGAAATGTAATAAAGCAAGTGAAATGTGGATGATTGTGGTGATCTCTAAATGATTTCTCAAAACTTAAAAAGTATTCTACAAGAAAGCTTGAACAACAACTGCAATAAAATCAACTCTTAAAGGAAAATAAAGACATCAAATAAAGGACTAATGACATCGGCCCAGTATCTCTGCTGCTGAATGAAAATGAAAATGAAATCTATATTAAATCCAACTAAAAGTAAGAACAACTATCTCACACTATTTCAACTCTTCAACTTAATCTTCTCTATGAAAAGATATCATGAAATGTTAAGCAATGTGAAATCTAAGTGAAACTACATAAAAGAGACTAATCACAATACTTTAACTTTCTCTTAACCTTTTGCCTTTCAGCTGAATTTATCATGTAAGAAATAGTTATGAATAAGTCAAGTAATGTGAGTGCTAAAGCAAACTAAATCAAGCTATACTAAGTGATATTTTGGCTCCCAATAAAGTTATTTGATTATGGAAAAGGAACCATCAATAGATGAACAACTTGATATCTAAGAGCAGAAAGTAAATATGCAAGTTAAAGAAATGTCAGTAAGGAAAATCAAAACTGCAAAACAATGAAGGTCAGCAACATAGACAAGATGATCACGCATGCCACTAGTTATGAAAAGAAAAGAAGGAAAACTGTCCCGGGCTTGGCTAAGAAACCTGCATAACACACTGATCAATCATGAACATAAAAGTGCAGAAATGTAAATCAACAGAAATCAAAGTTTATGTACAGCTAATATACATGAAACAAGAAAAAGAAATGCAAGAAATTAAAGGTTACTGTATAGGGCTTCAGCAAACAGGGGCCCTTTGCCTACTTCAGTCGGTTCAAGGAGCAGTTATACGCTTAAATGCAAAACAATCTTCTCATGTATTGAACATCAAATGTAAAGTACAGTGGGGAGCTCAAAATTACATACAAAACGATTACAAAAGCGATTAACTCTACAGCGTTCAAGGACGCTTTATTTATAAGGAGAAAGCAAACTACTTTTACGAGATCTATGCTATTCAACCAGTTGTTTAAAAACACGTGAATCCTCTGCGTCCCCGGATCTAGGTAACTGTCATCGTGTTCATTCAATCTGGAGAGTATGGCTGTTGGATTCGTGCTTCTAGATTGTCTCCGTGGCTGAGGATGATGCCATCTAGCTTCACGTGCCCAAAAACAGAGCAACGCAAAGCCGTGCCACCGCTGAACACTTCTGTTGACCGGTATTTGCCTCCTCGTTGACCGCGGGCTTTTATGGCTATTTTGGGTGATCTGGAGGGACACGTCCTGTGTCCTTGACTCCTGAAACTTGCCCATGTGGCTCATCTTCTCGGAGGACACCTGTAACATATCATTTAATAAAACAGCTGCGGAATCCTGTGCTGGCTGCAGAAACCTGGATCAGCTGCGGAAACCTGTGTTGGTTGTGGAAACGCAGCACTCTGAACCAAAATTCTAAACCAAACAACAGTCATTAGCATAGTTAGAAAACCATGTAAAAAGTCCTAAAATACAATGACTTAAGCAACTTGATGGATGAAATGAGTGGGAAAAGAAGGAAATGAATGGGAAAAGAAGGCTGAGAGGGTGTGTAAAGAGGTACAGGTTCAAGGCTCTACATACCCCCACTGTGAAGGTGTTGCATGTCCTCATGCAACCAAAACTTAGTTCTTTTCCTCAATCCATGTGCTCTGATGCTTCTGCAAGAACATCCAGCCTTCTTCTCTTTCTCCTTGATGCCAAAATGGTCCTTGGTTTCTTGACTAGACACCTAAACTTCAAATTAATCAATGCCCTGCTCAGCTTCTTACACTTTTTCTTCAACTTTCTATTCTTCTTCTGCCACAGTCCTAAGTGAAGCATGGTATTGTCATGGACAATCTTGTCCACTTTACTTTGCTCTTTTAATGCTTCATTTTCTTGTTTAATGTGCCTGTTTAGGACTTCTAGCTCAAACACTTCCTATTTTAAAGACTGCACTTGTGCATCAAGTGGCAAGGTGGTGCTTGGTCCTGCAGCTGATTGTTCCAAGGACTCTAGGTAGTTATATGCTTCTTGCTAGTTGGAATCTACCTCAGGTGTTTTTCTCGGCCTGAACTCAAATTCTGGTGAAGGAGGATTGTTTTCTCTTTCCTGCTGAAAAGGGCTTTCCTCACGTGGAGGACTTGGCTCAATGATTGGCTGAGTTGGAGATTTCTCGAGTGTCTCTTTATCCAAATCAATAAAATGAGACTGTTTTTCTTTGGTTTTATTCCCCTTCCCTTTTAGCCTAGTGCTCCTTCTCAGGTATGGACTAGTGCTCTCTTTCTGGGCACTCTGTTTTTCTTTTTGTTTTCTCTTTTTGATGGCAGCAGCATGAAGATGTGCTAATCTATCGGCTAGAGTTTGAGACTCTTCTTCTACAGATGGTTCAAGGGATGGATATGTCTCTTGAATAGTTATTTTACCTTTGTCCTTTTTCTGCTTTTTGTTTCTAGCTCCCTCCTCTTCTTCCTCCTGAACAGTTTCCTGAGTGTCTACTGTAGGAAGGTCCTGGGCTGTAACATTTCTTTCTTTCCTCCTACTTCTTTTTGGGATTTTTGGGGAACTGCTGGCAGAGGCTTCAGTCACTTCTTGGAAGTGATTTCTGATCAAAAACTTTTCCCAAGTATCGTTATTATTTTTCAATTGATCTTCAATGAGAATTCTGATGAGCCCGTGATGGTAAAGGTGGGATTCAATATGGCCTACATGTTTCTGAACAGTAGAGCTCATTTTCTTCAGGCTTGCTAACAGAAAGTAAGGTAAATTAAGGGTACAACCTTCCATGAAATTCATCATTATCCTGGCATGATACATGTACATGGTGCCAAAACGACCCTCGCATGTAATAAACTTCTGAACAAGTAATAACAGCGTAGACCATTCCTCTTTGATTACATGCACAGGAATTCCTTTAGTAAATATAGAAGTATCCATACCTGGGTTTTTGAGCATGACTTTCCATCCTTGATCATCCAGACCTCTGTTTTTAAACCATCTGTCTCCCTCTTGTGGTAAACTGGTTGCTGCTGCTATTGTGGCCTCTGTTATTGTAAATTTCAAGTCCCCTACCTCCACTACGTGTCCATTAAAGGACCGAGCAAAGGTTTTAGTGACTTCCTTATTATAACCTCTGAACTTTTGAATGAATCTCAGCCACCTTGCTTTCTTTAACGACTCCTTCGTTTGAGGATAACCCTCCAGGTACTTTGGTCCCTCCAGTTCAACTCTTAGTAGCTTTCCCATTCTCGGCTTTAAATTCCGACTGAGAATTCTACTGCGTATGAAGGTTCAGGGGAAAAATGAGCTGATTATGGGATTCTTAAGGTAAGTGGAGTGGCCGTAATAGAAATGCAAAGTGTATGCAGTGACTGTAATCAGGGTTTAGAGCAAAGCTATGGAGGTTGCAGCGGAAATGGAGAGTAGGAAATAGTATGAGTACGAGGGAGTAAAGGATAAATAACAGAAACGAGTTCAATGCATGCGGGAGTGGAGTGATAATGGCAGAATAACGGCTGAGTCCTTTTGGGATCAGATGACTTACGCCACGTCTCAACGTTGGCTGCGGAAATTATGGTGGAGAAGAGTCGTAGTACAGTAGGTCACTTCTTCCACGTACGGCCAATAAATGAAAGAGCAGCCCCATTTCGAGTTTGAATTAACAATGATTATGGGACCGTTAGAAAGGAATGAGGTAGATGGATTATCATCGTGGAAGAGGAGTGATATGGATCTTTCCGTATCAAATCATTGTATTTAGTGGAATTTCCATGATCTAATAACTATGCATACAATGACATTAAATTGTTATTTGGTAGAGATTTTGATCATACCTTTGGAATTTTGCCATTTGTTGATTAAGGCTTCTGACCCATTATTGCTCTTTGATCTTGCAGATGCCTCATATCTTTGCTGCCTTTGGTGATGATGATGCTAACCTTTGACTGTGATTTTTTTTTTTTTAAAACAGAGTGATGCTGGTTGTAGAGACAGAGTGATGCTGGCTGCGGAAATCGTTTCTGGCTGCGGAAACTGGTGCTAGCTGCGGAAACGGTTTCCAGCTGCGGAAACTAAGACAACACCCCTTTAACTGCACAAAGATAGTTAGAAAAAAGAACTAACTGAATGAAAATAGTCCTGAAGGGGACTTTTATTGATGGAATGAAATGAAATGAGTGGAATGAGATGGAAATGAAATGGAGTGAAGTGGAATGGAGATGAAAATGAGATGGAGGTGAAGTGGAATGACAAGTGAGGTGAAGATGGAAAGAAAGAGAGATTTTTTTTTGGAAAATATAGAGTGTCAGGTACCCCTGATTTTCACTCTACATTTTCTGTATAAGACTGCCAATCTATGATTGGTTTTCAGGCTTATACAAAAGATTTTTTTTTATTTTTATTTTTATTTTTTTTAACTGAAAGAAACAAAGACTAGGCTGATGGAGGAGAAGGACTCTTCCCCACCAGCCTCATTGCAGAATTTTCTTGAAACATTTTGACAAAGTCCTCTTTTGAGAGTGGCTTATGATAAATTTTCAATCGGTGGCCATTCACAATGAGAGGAGTTTGAAACTTATCAATAGTCTTGACTCGAACTGCTCCATTGCTAAAGACTTCATCAATCTCATATGGTCCAAGCCAATGAGTCTGAAATTTCCCTTTGAAGTCTTTAAACTTGGAATCAAACAGTAACGCCCAATCTCCCTTTTGAAACTTTTTCTCTTTGATATATCTGTCATGCCATTTAGTTCTTTGGTGCTGAACTAGATCAGTCCTTAAAATTGCATCTTGTCTTATTTCATCTAGCTCATTCAGCTGCTCCATTCTGTGCTTTTGGGATTCTGATAGATTCATCCCCAACTGAACTGCCATCTTGAAGGTCTTGACTTGAAACTCAATGGGGAGCAGGACTTCTTTCCCATAAACAAGTTCATAGGGAGAATGTCCTGTTGTGTTCCTCCATGTAGTTCTATAGGCCCATAAGGCTTCAGGAAGCCTTTCTGCCCAATCTCTTCTGTGGAGATGAACAGTTTTGGTGATGATGCTCTCAAGAACTTTGTTTGTAGATTCCACTTGACCATTTGCTTGCGGATGGTATGGAGTAGATTTTCTGTGCTTGATTTTGTATTCTTCCATCAGCTTCTCCATCAAGTTAGATGTAAATTGACTTCCCTGATATGTCACAATTTCTCTTGGGACACCAAAACGAGTAAAAATATCCTCAAAAAGAAATTGAACAACCGAATTTTCAGTGGCAGAAGGCAATGCCTTGGCTTCTACCCATTTAGTAACATAATCAGTGCAAACCAATATATACTTCTTTTGTCTAGAGGGTGGATTAATAGGTCCAATGAAATCTAAAGCCCATTTTTCAAAGGGTTCGATGAGTACCTGTGGTTGTAATGGCATTTCATTTGAAAGAGTTGGTCTCCCAACTCTTTGGCAGCTGTCACACCTTCTAACATATTGTTTTGCATCTTTGAAGAGAGAAGGCCAATAATATCCTAAAGAAAGGATTTTATAGGCCGTCCTCTTGTCAGCAAAGTGTCCACCGCACGGTTCATCATGACATGCCTTAAGGATGTCAGGCATTTCATCTTCCCGAACACATCTTCTGATCACACAATCTAGCCCTGTTTTGAACAATTCATTAGAAATCCATGAATAATTTGAACTCTCCTGAATAATTTTCCTTTTCTCATTAGGAAATAAGTGTGGAGGTAGCTTCCCTGTAACCAAATAGTTAGCAATATCTGCATACCAAGGAGTTTTAGTAGTTACTGCAAACAAATATTCATCTGGAAACTTATCCTCTACAGGAGAATCTTCGTTAGTATTTAGGATTCTAGACAAGAAATTAGCTATTGTATTTTGTTTCCCTTGTCTATCTAACACAGTAATATTGAATTCTTGTAAAAGTAAAAGCCATCTTGTAACTCTGCCATTAGTAACAGGTTTTTTCATGAGATATCTAATTGCAGAATGATCAGTATGGACAAAAGTTTCATAGCCAGTTATATAGTGTCTAAACTTGTTGATTGCATGAACAACGGCTAAGAACTCTTTTTCAGACACAGTATAATTTAACTCAGTAGGAGTCAAATTTTTACTGGTGTAGTAAATGGCATAAGGAACTAAATCCTTTTGACCCAACACAGCTCCTAGAGCTGTATCTGAAGCATCTGTAGAAATATGGAAAGGAAGTTTCCAATTTGGCCGTCTCAAAATGGGTGCTTCAGATATTCTTGTTTTCAAAGTTTCAAATGCAGATTGACAATCAGGATCCCAATTGAATTCACAGTCTTTTGTAAGTAATTTGAAGAGCGGAGATGCTATCTTGGTGAAGTTTTCAATAAATCTTCTATAATATCCAGTAAATCCAAGAAAACTTCTAACATCTTTTTGACAATTTGGAATAGGTAACTTGGAGATGACTTCAACTTTTGATCTATCAACTTTAATTCCATCTCCTGAAATATTATGTCCTAAAACAATCCCTTCAATAAACATCATAAAACATTTTTCATGACTTAATGAAAGATTTGTTTCTTTACGTCTTATAAGGACTTTTTCCAAATTTTCTAATGCCTCTTCAAATGAATTACCATAAACTGTAAAATCATCCATATAGACCTCTACACAATCATGAATTAGATCAGAAAAGATTCCTAGTACTACCCTTTGAAATGTTGCGGGTGCATTACATAATCCAAAAGGAAGTACTCGGTAAGCAAAAGTTCCCCATGGACAGGTAAATGTGGTCTTGTCCTGATCTTCAGGTGCTACCTGAATCTGATTGTAACCACTAAAACCATCCAAAAATGAGAAATACTTTTTGCCTGCTAAAGTATCTAATACTTGATCAATAAAGGGCAAAGGAAAGTGATTCTTCAAAGTTGCTTTGTTCAATTCCCTGTAATCAATGCAAACCCTCCATTTACCATTTTTTTTAGGTACTATAACCAAAGGAGAAACCCACCGGCTATCTGAAATGGGGTAAATGAAGTTTACATTAAGTAACTTTTGGAGCTCTTCTTTCACTATCTCCCTAAGGTTTGGATTCATCCTTCTTTGAGGTTGTCTGATTGGTCTACTATTTTCCTCAATGTAGATGTGATGAATGCAAGTCTTAGGGTCAATACCTTTCATATCAGTATACTCCCATGCAAATGCAGTAGAATGTTTTTGCAAGATTTTGGTTAGCTCCCCCTGTTGTGATTTTTCCAAGTTTCTGTTGATATTCAATATTTTTCCTGGAAAAATCTCAATGGCAGAACTACCAAACTCTTCCATAGAGAAAAGAGACATTTGTCTAGATGATAGACACTCAATGTCAGAATCCAACTGAAATTGTGTGTGGTCATATTCTGAAGATGGTTCAAAGTTTTCTAATGTGTTCAGAATTTGACTATCTTCACTAATCTCAGAAATGGTAAAGACAAGTTGTATAGCATCTTCATCATCAACCCACTCATTATCTCCTATTTCTGTAATTGCTTTTGCTGGAGGATACAGATTGAACTTCTTTGTCGAATTACCATCAGAAATATACATGTCCCCAGACCTACAACTTATGAAAGCATCAGCTGTGGCTAGCCAAGGTCTTCCTAAAATAAGAGGATGTCCTCCTAGATTACTCTTGGGAGTTAAAATCATGAAATCCACTGGATATTCCCAAGAGTCTAAGGAGACTGGAATGTCTTCTAATACACCATCTGGTTTAATAATTGATCGATCTGCAAGTTGCAATAAGGTAGGTGTAAAAAGAAGATTAGGAAGTTTTAGCTGTTCCATAGTCTGTCTACTCATGATGTTGATAGTAGCCCCTAAATCAATAAAAGTATTTGGTATTTCTACCCCATTGATATGTGTTTTAACAATTGGGCTACCGGGATCTACATATTTCTGCATAGTAATTTTTCCCATCATGATATCTGCAATTTTCCCTACCAGGTGGATCCTTCTGGTATCTCTTGGTTTCCTTCCTGGTCTTTTAAGACTCAACTCCTTTATTGTTTTTGCTAGAATATGAATCTCTTTAATGGCTTGTAACAAGGGAATCTTGATACAGACATTCTTCAATTCATCTAGAAAATTATAGTCAGGCAACCAAATTTGTTTTTCCACTCCTTTGTCAATTTGTAATCTTTCAGGAAAAGGAGGTGTGGATAAAGATGCAGGTTGCTCAACTATGGGAGTTGTGGGGGTTAATTCTTTTTCTTTTTCTTTTTGAGTGTTTTGGTTTTGAAGAGATGCTTCAGAACCCTTATTGGCTTCAAGAGACTCTTCCTCAAAAATGCTTTACTTTTGAGCATTTATAGAAGGTTTATCTAGGACTCTACCTGATCTGAGTTGTACTTCATTAAGAGGAACAATCATATAGGTAGGAAATTGTTGACCTTCCATCATGTAAGCATTTTGAGGGTTTTTATTATTGGGGTTTGGCAATGGCTGAGAAGGAAGTTGATTTGACTTCTGTTGGAATGGAAGCAAGAGTTGAGAATTTGGATTCTGTTGAGAAGGTTGTTGTTGTTGTTGTCGTGGAAATGGCAATGATAGTTGTGGATTTTGATTTGGAAGTTGTGGAGCTTGTTGGTTTTGAAAAGATGGAGGATATTGGTAAAATTGAGCAAATCTCTCATAAGGATTTTGCATACCTTTTACCCATGATTGAAAAGGATTTTGAGGTTGGGACCAAGGTTGTTGCCAAGGATTCCAATTTGGTGGGGGTTGAAAATTCATAGAGTTGCTAAACCCTTGATTTTGTTGCCCCTGCCAAGGTCTCCTTGCAACAAAACAGAGAGATTCGATTGTATTTGGATCTTCTTGAAAGACAGCTTTGAGCCCAGGAATTGAAGGACAATCCTTGGTCTCATGATTCTCTGAACAAATTACACATGTTTCTACAACTTTTGCATCTAAGGGACATTCCCTTAGAGCATGTTTCTTCCTAAATTTTGGGCAAAAGATGGCCAAAGCCTCAGCTTCTGCTTTCTGTTTATTGTGAATCTTAAGGGTGTCTAGTTGTTCACTAAGACTCCCTAAGATGTCAATTTTGAATTCATCAAGCATGTTGCCAATCTCAGCCCTACTTACTGATCCAGTTGTAGATTTGTTTGCTCTGATGAGAGAAGGATCTCTAGGCCCTTTTTGAGTTTTAGATTTCCCCCTTGAGAGATGGACACATAGCTCTACTATATCATTGAGTGAAAGTTGAGATATATCTCCCTTCCCCATCATGTTCAAAATATCTATCCATTCATCTCTAATGGCTTTTAATAGAAGGGCTTTCAAGGTTTCCTCATCTAAGTTATTCATTTTTGCTCTTTTCAGGTTGTATTGAAATCTTTCAAGTAAATCCTCCAAGTTTTCATCTTCTCTTTGCACCATTTTGAATACCTCATCCTTGTGATTGGTGGGCATACAATAGTCCAGGTACCTATCCAAAAATGTTTTTTTCATATCATTCCAAGACCTAATGGATTGAGTGAGTAATCCCATGAACCATTTCAAGGCTGCTCCTTTCAATGTTGAAGGAAACAGTTTGAGTTTTTGAGAGTCTTCCAGATAATCATAAGTTCGACACACGACTTCAAACTCAAATAGAAATGTTTCAGGGTCCTCATTCCTTAACCCATGGAAGTTTGGGAGGACAGATGGTGAGATGTTTTTCATGGTGGCTCGGGAGTCCTCATCGACTATAGGAAATCCAAATGAGTTATCTCCATCCCTATTTCCCCCAATGTTACCTCTACCTCCTCCATTGTTTCCTCCTCCTCCTCCTCCTCTACCTCTACCTCTACCAAACCCAGTTGCTCCTTCCTCTGTCATGGTAGTTTCCCTGGAGACTTCAGAGTCTTCTGGTTCTTCTACTAAGGGTGAACGAGAAGGAATTTCTCCCTCTTCTTCTTCAGATGACTCTACTTCTTCAATTACAATTTGTCTCTCTGTAGAAGGAAGGAAAGGATCTCTTTCTAATTCAGATTCGATGGAAGGTGTGGGAGAATCGACTCCTACCTCTTGAATTCCAGGAATCCTAGGGCTAGGAGTGGAAGTTGGAGATGATGGAGATGTCTCTTGTCTATTCCTTGAAGTAGATGGACTTGTAAAAATCGAACTCTTGGCTCTAGCTAAAAACCTTCCCCTAGAATCTCTTGCTCTATGCATGTCATTTTTTTTTTTTTTTTTCTTCAAGTCAGGCTAATAATTCTCTTTCTGATCTTCCAGGTCACTCTAGGTGCAAGAAGAGAGCATACTCAAGAAACTATTAAACCAATAACTTTCTCTTTTCTGATCCTCCAGATCACTCTAGGTGCAAGAGGAGAGCATACTTTGAGAGGTTATCAATTTTCCTTCCTTGAAATTTTCTTAATTTTTTTTTAGAAATTGGCTACCTAATTTCACTTCCCCGGCAACGGCGCCAAAATGTTTGGTCAATTTAGTGATGTCTAAATTGCAACTTTTAAATGTCAACCCGGGGCTCGTAAGCTGATGAAGTGAGGTGTACTATATGTACTTAGGTAACCGTTTTCTTAGTCTTTTGTCGTTTTTAGCTTTTTTAAGTTTGTTTTCGAATGTATCTTTCCTACTATGATGTGATGGAAATGTAATAAAGCAAGTGAAATGTGGATGATTGTGGTGATCTCTAAATGATTTCTCAAAACTTAAAAAGTATTCTACAAGAAAGCTTGAACAACAACTGCAATAAAATCAACTCTTAAAGGAAAATAAAGACATCAAATAAAGGACTAATGACATCGGCCCAGTATCTCTGCTGCTGAATGAAAATGAAAATGAAATCTATATTAAATCCAACTAAAAGTAAGAACAACTATCTCACACTATTTCAACTCTTCAACTTAATCTTCTCTATGAAAAGATATCATGAAATGTTAAGCAATGTGAAATCTAAGTGAAACTACATAAAAGAGACTAGTCACAATACTTTAACTTTCTCTTAACCTTTTGCCTTTCAGCTGAATTTATCATGTAAGAAACAGTTATGAATAAGTCAAGTAATGAGAGTTCTAAAGCAAACTAAATCAAGCTATACTAAGTGATATTTTGGCTCCCAATAAAGTTATTTGATTATGGAAAAGGAACCATCAATAGATGAACAACTTGATATCTAAGAGTAGAAAGTAAATATGCAAGTTAAAGAAATGACAGTAAGGAAAATCAAAACTGCAAAACAATGAAGGTCAGCAACATAGACAAGATGATCACGCATGCCACTAGTTATGAAAAGAAAAGAAGGAAAATTGTCCCAGGCTTGGCTAAGAAACCTGCATAACACACTGATCAGTCATGAACATAAAAGTGCAGAAATGTAAATCAACAGAAATCAAAGTTTATGTACAGCTAATATACATGTTGAAAAGAAATAAAAACGCAGCAATTTAAAAGACATCTGTACAGCTAATATACATGAAACAAGAAAAAGAAATGCAAGAAATTAAAGGTTACTATACAGGGCTTCAGCAAACAGGGGCCCTCTGCCTACTTCAGCCGGTTCAAGGAGCAGTTATATGCTTAAATGCAAAACAGTGTTCTCATGTATTGAACATCAAATGTAAAGTACAGTGGGGAGCTCAAAATTACATACAAAACGATTACAAAAACGATTAACTCTACAGCGTTCAAGGACGCTTTAGTTATAAGGAGAAAGCAAACTACTTTTACGAGATCTATGCTATTCAACCAGCTGTTTAAAAACACGTGAATCCTCTGCGTCCCCGGATCTAGGTAACTGTCATTGTGTTCATTCAATCTGGAGAGTATGGTTGTTGGATTCGTGCTTCTAGATTGTCTCTGTGGCTGAGGATGATGCCACCTAGCTTCACGTGCCCAAAAACAGAGCAACGCAGAGCCGTGCCACCACTGAACACTTCTGTTGACCGCTATTTGCCTCCTCGTTGACCGCAGGCTTTTATGGTTGTTCTGGGTGATCTGGAGGGACACGTCCCATGTCCTTGACTCCTGAAACTTGCCCATGTGGCTCATCTTCTCGGAGGACACCTGTAACATATCATTTAATAAAACAGCTGCGGAATCCTGTGCTGGCTGCAGAAACCTGGATCAGCTGCGGAAACCTGTGTTGGCTGCGGAAACGCAGCACTCTGAACCAAAATTCTAAACCAAACAACAGTCATTAGCATAGTTAGAAAACCATGTAAAAAGTCCTAAAATACAATGACTTAAGCAACTTGATGGATGAAATGAGTGGGAAAAGAAGGAAATGAATGGGAAAAGAAGGCTGAGAGGGTGTGTAAGGAGGTACAGGTTCAAGGCTCTACAATTAGCTCCATCAAAAATGAAGTTAGGCTCAAATAAACATGAGTTCGAGGCTTTCTATTGGGAATGATTCGCCCAACAATGCTTCTAGATCTCATTTTTTATTTTTACTTTTTATTGAGTCATGTGTGCGCATTTTAGTGGCAGACAGAGCACATATATATGTAGGGATCAATGTCAGTAACTACACATGCGCAGAAACTGGCTATAAAACTGCGCAAGAGATTAAAAGTAGGTTTATGGACCATGTTTCCTATAATTTTCACTTTATTCAAGGTGTATGAGTTGTTGACTTGCAAGGGAGTGCTTCATGACACTTGGATGGATGGTGACAAATCCAATTGATAATCATTTTTCTAATGCAACAAAACAACGTGTAATAGATTTCCCCCTAAAGTGAAAAGTCAGAAAAGTTTGAGGACTGAAGTACTTTATCATATCAAGGATTGGATCAGAGGTCATGGTTGGAAACCTGCAACAATCAATCAAGGATTACAATGCAATATAATAATCATCACTGAGGTAGGCATTCCCATACTTAGAACATGAATCTCTCAAAGCACAATACAAAAATACATTTGAAGATCCATGTCAATAGACAACACAGTATGAATGCAACCATAAATGGATCTATGTTTAGAATCATGAATATTTAATAACTTCATGCATCCTGGATGGATGAAACTAGATCCAGGGTCTTGATCTCCATCTCTTGATCCGTAGTAAGAATCTAGCCATGCAAGTGAATGTATCGTAGTCGAACATGGTAGAAACCACTTGATTACCAGTCAATGATGTGAACTGTTAACAAGTGTGAGAGAAATAACCAACAATGACAATGGTTATCAAGGTACTTCTAGTACAATCTATTAAGTGTGAATAGATGATTTGATGTCGAACACTCATAGAATCGTTTGATCGAAGGTCAATGATGAGAACCTGTCATCGAAGACGAGAAACCTGTCATTAAGGCATGTAGGCCTCAAGATACTGTCAGTATAATCTATAGAGTGTGAAAAGATTATATGAAGTTGAACACTCATAGAATCGTTTTATCGAAGGCCAATGATGAGAACCTGTCGTCGAAGACGAGAAACCTGCCATTAAGGCATTCAGGCTCCAAGGTACTGAAAAGGGTTTCTAGATCAACTTCCTAGATAATGAATTGAAGTCAATAGGAAGCGACTCGTCGCAGGAGGGCCTATGACACGAAACTCAATGTTAAGTTTTGAAGAATAGTTTGCAAGGAATGACTCGGGGATGGCCAACATGATTGAAGGCTACAAATTGCAAGGTAATTTGAACTGAAATTTGCAACATTTGAATCAACATTAATACCCAAAACCAATTTAAGACTTTCAATGAGGTTCGATTAACTGTGAGACAAATGGATTCCCCAACCCAAACAGATATGTGACAAAGTGTCATGTTCAAGAGCGACATACTGCCTGAAATACAAGAAACGAACTTTTCTTCTCAATTTTCCCCACCATTACTGGCAAGTACCTCTTTATTTTTTACAAGATTGAGGAGGATAACATATGCTTGTCATGTAAGCTCATCCTTCAGATGAGTCCTTCGAAATATTTTTAATTAACCCTAAGAAGGAGTGGTTCGGTCTCGTCATGCTTGACGAGTCCTGTATTGTTTAATTTTAACAAGTCCAGTAAAGGGGTAACTCGATGTCATTTTCATATTTAAAGAGTTTGAAAAGACATGAAAAGAAAACTCGTTCAGTTCTTTTACCGTAAAATTTTAACGAGCCTGGAGAAAGTAAATCTTGGTGTTTTTCAGTTTTAGGGAGTCAAGAGAAAAATGTAAGTAAACTCCACAGTGTTCTTTTTCGTAAATTTAGTCTCTCAAGCCTGAAAAAGGATAAAATAATGCAAGAGAGAACTCTATTGACCATGATTAGTCAACGTATACCTTTTTCGTAAATAGTCTGGTTCAGTCCGTAAAAGGGGTAAACTTATACTGAATGGATGGTTGTTCATTTACTTTTACGAGTTCGAACAATCAAGTACTTGATAATCTTTTTATTTTTAAGGAGTCTGAAAAGGGCGTAAAGAGAACTTCATGGTTTCACTTTTTCACAAGTTTTAATGAGTTTGAAAAAGTGATAAAATATACTTAGATCACCGACTTTCAATTTAATTAACAAGCAGGAAAAGATGGAAAGAACTCAGCATTTTCATGTATGTTTTATGAGCATGAAATGAGAGCAAAAGAAGCTCGGGATTTTCATGAGTTTAACAAGTCTTGAAAATAATAACCAAAAGGGACTCGAGATAGGTTTCATTTTTACACAAGCTTGAAAAATAGCAAAATTGTGCTTGAGGGTGGTTTCATTTTTACACAAGCTTGAAACAGAGAAAATTGTACTTGAGATAATTATTCATGCCCCCTGCATGATTGCAAGGGCACATTCCCCCCAAAATTCATTTCATTCACCTAAGTAGACTACAGGTTACTAATAGGTGAATGTAATGAAGACTTATTTACAAGATTAGATGAAAGACTTGACTTAACATTTATGAGATCTAGTTAAAGACTCAACTCAAATAGGGGAGGTTTTATTTCATTTTTTAACGAGCTTGACATAGGAAAATAATTATGCTCACAATGACCTATTTCATTTTTTAATGAGGTTGACATGTAAAAGAATTATCCTCATTAGGATCTGTTTCATTTTTTAACGAGGTTGACACAGTAAAAGAACTATCCTCAAGAGACCTAATTCATTTTTTAACAAGTTTGACATAGTAAAAGAACTATCCTCTTAGAACCCTGTTTCATTTTTTAACGAGGTTGATACAGTAAAAGAACCTTCCTCATAACAATTTTTTCATGGCTTCCACTTGGAAGAAACCCATGCCAAAGGGTATTTCTCGACCATGGATTCCAAGAGATCTTCATCAGAAGGAAGAATAGTTCTCTGGAAGGAATACATATGAAGAGAATTAGATGGGTTAAGAAAATCCATTTCAAATTCCCCCATAAGGTTCCCTATGTCAATTACCAGATCTAAGTCATAGGAAGTCGAGAAAATAGTGAGAGGCTTGCTTGCATCGAAAACTGAAGACATGGGAGTGGTTGCCACATAATTAACCCGTGGTGAGGTAGATACCACTTGCAGATAAGGAACATTTAGGGATGTCAAATGGTTGGTAATCGAATCAAGATCAACGAATGAAAGCTGGTTAATAGTCACAATGTTTCCATTATGAGGAAAATACATCATGCGAAAGAGTGTCGATACGACAACTTCCATAACATATACATAGTCTCGTCCAAGGAGAAAATTGAAATCCAAGGGGCCTTGGACTACCATAAGATCAATAAAGACAGTTTTACCTTCCAGGGTAATAAGTAACTTAGGAAAATTCCCTAAAGGATCGCTAATGGTTTTTTTAAAAGCTAAAAGATTTTGTGTAACAAGAACAAGATGAGAAGAACCCAAAGCTTTCCAAGCAGATGAGGATAAAATACTGACAGAAGCACCTTCGTCGACATTCATGCATCGCACATTCTTACCATACGCTTTCACAATGATTTGGAAATGGGTGGAAGAAGGAAGACGAGGCTTTTTCAGTCTACTCCAATCTAAAGAAATTGCCTCATTACTTGGATGGGGTTCAAAAGCAATAGATGAAATGCCCCCATGTGTAAAAGAATCTGAGGTAACATGAAGAACCTAAGCAGTATGAAGTTCACTCTCTAAAGGGAGAGTGGGATCGACCGAATATGGAATCGATTCGACCACTTGATCAACAAATAGTCCATCAACCTGAGTGATACATGTTTCACTCTCCAATGCAAGAGTGGGATTGGATGTACTTGGATTTAGATCAATCACTTCTTCAACTAATAGTAAGTGGGGAGAAAGTTTACAGTAATTAGTTGGAAGTTGTTGCTATGAAACAATAAGTTTTTCCAACAATTTTGAGGCTTCATCTATGTGAGGGAAAAGGTGACTATGATGAGTCCCTTTGCATAACCTACAAGGAAACCTAACCTTAACCTTTTTCCCTAGAATATGAGAATCACTAGTTGATGAATCAACAATAAGTTGATAAGAATTATTTGACCATACTTCCAGAACCTTAGCAATACTAGGACAATTGATAAGGAAGTGGTCACTCTTATAAAGCTTGCAGGGGTATTTTGGCTTACGATGCATAGTGGAAGTTTCCTCAACATTACCAATACTTACAACCATGGTTGGTTGATTGAATTCTTTCTTATCTTGCTTATTCTTCTTCTTCCCTTTCTTCTTCTTCTTAGTCACCTAGTTACTAGCATCAGGACTTTTATTAATCGAAGAGGAAGAAAGGGAGGTGTACATGTTGGACGAAGAAGGTAAAGGGTCAACAATAGGTTAGTGATGTTGAGATGGTGAACTCGTTTGAGGTGAAAAAATTGGTTGAGTTGGTACAATTGGAGTATTTTGAATTAAAGAAGTTGAAAACAGCGATACAGGTAAACCTATCGTGAATCTGGAAAGTGAGAATGTAGCCATATAAGGAGGACCAACATTTGTAAAATCAGGGAAAGGATTAGGATTCTCGTTAATGGGGATTCCTTGGTCAGTAACTTCCAGATTGATAGCCATTAGATTCAATCAAAATAAGTTTTTATTATCAAAATTAAATAATATTCACAATCCACACCTAAGTTCTTGTATAAAAAATAAAAACAAACATATAACACACGCTAGTAAATCTAAAGAGTCAAACCATGAAAACAGACTTTTCAAGGTGAAATCACTAGTTGGTAATGAAATCCAACATCGCAGAGATCAAAGTGAAAAGTGAATAATGATAGAGCAGATGGAACCAATTACACTGATAACCTTCTTAATGAAACAATTTGGTGCAAGTAACTTCACTTATGCCATCTCGAGTGAAGATTACCCTCCAAAAAGTCCAAGTGAGTATAGTCAACATTTGTTCCAGGTACAGCAGGACCTTCCCTCTATCGTCACCTCGGGTAATAGCCCTAAGATTATGGTCTCTAAGGTTACCAACTACAACAATTCAACTTGGGGGAATAGTCGCAGATCAGACGTACATGTAAGGGCAAAGTAGCAAAGCTCAATCCCCTTGAAAGCTCCTCAACATGGTTAATTGGAGGTTTACTTTCAAGTGACCCCAAGTACCTTTTGCAATTGTTTGTAGTACATGTAAATCACTGTAACATAACCAATGAAGTGGGTACGATCACTTCAACATGTCCAATATGATCTCATGCTTGAATCCTTTGTAAGGGGAGCTTCCCAGAGCAAAGTTGTAATAACTAGATTTATCTCCCTATCGCAAGATTCTAATGTTTGTAAGTAGCTTTGGAAAGTTAACTCACTTCCCTATTCCAAATCCCTACAACCTAATCTATTGTAGGTGGAAAGAGACCTAAACATAATAAAAATTCTAGATGCATTTTATTAATGTTGTGTTATTAAGTTGTTATTTACTCAAAGGGTAAATGGACATGAAATTGATGGTATTAATCTCGAATCAAAACTCTAATGCATCAAATATGAAATTTGTAATCTCTTAATTTCGATGAATTCTAGCTAGTGTAATTAAAGAGGTTCTTCTTTAAAATATTAACTCCATAGTGTACCACTTCTAATTTTTCAATGCGATTCAAAACTCTAAGTTGCAAACCACGCAATGTAATCTATGCATAATTTTCTTGAAAACTACGCAAATGTAATCTATGCACAATTTCCATCAAAACTATGCAAATGTAATCTATGCACAATTTATGTTCATGAAATGATAATTCTAATCATGCAAATGTAATCTATGCAAGAGAATTCTTCAAAACAAACACAAGATGATTCCAAATCAGTGAAAGAACAACAAGACTATTTCTCTTCACTAATACAACTAAAGAACCAATCAAGTGTAAGTAAAAGGAATCAAGTGAAAATTCCAAATATAAAAACTAATGACACTCAAAGGCGATTAACACTCATACACAATTCAGTCACGCCCCCCCCCCCCCCTGAGGTGGGATTTTTTTGCAAAAATGAAAGCAAAAACATGCAAAAATTGTTAAGAAACTGAGACAAACCTTTGAGCAATGACCAAAGGAAATCAAATTCAAAACACCCAATGAAATCCTTAAAATGAAAATGCTTGAATGAATGTTATGAAATCAATGCTTAAAGTGTAATTCTGATTAAACTTCAGTACTAGAATAAAAAATGTCTTCTAATTTCAATGCAGCACAAGAAGCACATCTCGTCAAAATACTAATTCTTGAGAAACCCTACCTTTCAATCCTTGAAAACGAAAAAATCTCAAGAAAACTCCTTCACGACACCCTATCAAACACATAGTGACTGACTAAATGCATAGACAAGTGTAATGAAACCTTAAAAAATAAAAATTCAGACTTTAATGAGAGGAAAAGTTATTTTTTCAAAAATTCTCAGAGTATGCGTAGGTAGATAGTATAGTACAGTGCATATACGCACTGTTTCTAAAGGTAATCTGCGCAGATTTACGCTTTGTTTCTGAACAAAAACCATGCAGGTCAAGAAACTTAAAGAAAAATTAAAAAATTATCCAAACAAATCACAAAATTTGAAAGATCATTAACTTGTCAAGACTCAGATAAAGCTATCAAAAAAGGTTCGAGAATAAAAAACAAGGAGATGGAAGATAACAAGATGTTCCCCAATATGGTCGCCAATTTGATATGAGGAAAAATCCCTCTTGCGGACAAGATCAATCTCCCCAGGTTTTCAACAAAACCTAGTAACAAGAAAACAATCATGCTAATTCCTACTCTGAATCTAAATTTTCTTTAATCATGAATTAACAAGGTGAGAAAAGGAAATTCATAACTTATTACGACATGATTTATGAAGATCCCCCTTTTGTGCTTCAATGCAGCTCCTCCATGCTTGAATCCAGACCTGCACACATGGAAACAACAAAGGATCAAAGGCATATGTAGCATAAATGATTCAATAATTCAAACTTGTGATCAAGGAGACTAGTAACAAACATCATTCCAATGGACATATAGAAATAACATAAACCATCCATGAAATTCATCAATTAATCCATTAATTATTGTAGTGAGAAGAAACATTTGTTTGTATTAATTTCATAAACATAAAAGAGATACAAAACCTATGTCTTGATGTTGTGAATCTCCTTCCATTGATCTCAACCCTCTCTAAGAATGATAATCTCTTCAACCTAATTTCTCCAACATAAACTTATCTCTGTAGCCTCCCTCAACTCCCCCACCTATGGCTTGATTAACAGGCCAAAAGGAAGTAGTTTGAGATCCTTAGTCCAAAGATGAGATCCACTAAAAGAGGGATGAGGGATCCTTGAAGAATGGGGATTAGCTCCATCAAAATTGAGGTTAGGCTCAAATAAACATGAGTTCAAGGCTTTTTGTTGGGAATAATTCGTGCAACAATGCTTCTAGATCTCACTTTTTATTTTTACTTTTTATTGAGTCATGTGTGCACATTTGTGCAGGGATCAATGTCAATAACTGCACGTGCAGAAACTGGCTAGAAAACTGCACAAGAGACTAAAAGTAGCTTTATGGACCATGTTTCCTAGAATTTTCACTTTATTCAAGGTATATAAGTTGTTGACTTGCAAGGGAGTGCTTCATAACACTTGTATGGATGGCGAGAGATCTAATTTGATAATCATTTGCCTAATACGACAAAATGACATGTAACAGTGGTACTTTGACAAGGCCTCACAAGGGGTGAAAAAATGTGTGGAGGAGGCTTAATTTTATTTTTATCGAATCAACACTTCTTCAAAGTTTCCATGGGTATGGAGAGGAGCACAAATAACCTGGTGGAGTTACTTGCTTGTCGCTCCTTGATTGCTTTTGCAAAGGACAATGGTTCTGATCAACTACAAGTTTTTAGAGATTCTTTATTGGTCATCAATTGGGTTAATGAGATAAAACAATGTCGCAAATTACATATTCTTCACATTTTGGAGGATTTACATAGGTTTAAACTCTCTTATGATATTTTCTCTTACTCTCATATTTACAGGGAACGAAACAGTGAGGCAGATCAACTTTCTAAGTAAGGCCTTCATTTGGCTTCGAGGTTATGGTCAATTGAAGAATGGATGAACACTGAACATTTCCAATTCTACCACCATCCTTTTATGTACAATCCTGACACTCTGATTTAGTTGTTGATTTCTTGACAGTAGTATATATTTTGGACATTTTCTTCCTGTTGGATATATTTATGTCTTTGTTCTTTAAGCCTTAATGGATGTTTACTATGTATCTTTGAGAAGCCAGTGATATTTTTTGATAGACTATATGTTAACCCTTTTGGTTTTTTTGTAATTGAGATGATATTTATGATGGGTTGTATATGCATATGTTTTTTCATAGAATGGATTTGGGCATATCCTTATTGAATACACACATTGTTATATATATACATAATGTAATTTTATTTATTCTATAAATGAAGTTGTGTTTTTTTCCTTGGAAAAAAAGATATTGAAACTGAGTATGCTTTGTCTTAGAATGATAAGTTGGGTTCTTTATTAGGAATATTTCACACTATCACAATATATCTTTACAGCTGTTGTACCAACCCAATACCCGAACACAATCTTTGTAACCATACGACTTCCTTACTTGCATGAGTGGATACCATGTATTCAATTTATGTACTTGAGAGTGACACTATAAATCATATCTTGTTCATCCAACTAATTGCTTCTCCAAATATGTTAAACACAAACTCACTTGCATATTTTATGGAATATAGGTCTCCAACCCATTCTACATCAATAAAGCCATGCATTTCAAACACTTTGTCTAGTCCTGATCTTCCTTTGTAGCACAATCCATAACTGGTAGTTCCAAGCAAAAACCCCTTTACTAGTGTCCAACGCTTATTCCCTAGTTTTTACATATACCTACTCAATACTGCCACCACATGTATAATGTCCAATCTCATACAAACCATTGCATATATCAAATTACCAACCACACTAGCATATGGAACATGGGACATGTCCTCTTCCTCTTCATGTGTCTCGGGACATTGATTTATAGATAACTTTACACCTACAAGAATAAATACCTTTATTAGTTTGCATTATTTCATATTAAACCTTTGTAATATTTTCTGACATAATTCCTCTAATTTAACCAATGTTTCCTTTTTTTTAAATCTCTTTTAATTTCCATGCCCAAAATGAAATTTGTAACACCAAGATCCTTGACATAAAATTTAGAGGGCAGCTGACTTTCCACATCCTGAATGCTTCCCTTGTAATTTCTAATCAATGACATAACATCCACATACAAGACCAAATAAATAAGATGATCACCAACTAATTTTAAATATAAACAATGACCACTTTTCTCCTCATGAAGCCAAGTCCTAATATATAAATATCAAGTTTTTTATACCGCATCCTTGGTGGTTGCTTTAATCCATAAAGGGATGTTTTCCGTCTACATACCAACTCTTTCTTTCCCTTCCTGCAAACCCTTCTGGATACTTCATGTATATTTCTTCTTTTAGATTCCCATGTAGGAGTGTTGTCTTCATGTTCATCTATTATACTTCAAAATCAAAAGAAACAACAATAGGTTAAAGAATCTAATATAAATTATTTTGGAAATAGGATAAAAATCTCATCAAAGTCAATTCCCTCTACCTAGGAATAACCTTTTGCTACAAACCCAACTTTATATTTCTCCACTTTTCCTTCTATGCTCGAGTCCTTCTTAAACACCTTCTACCAATTGAATTTCTTATAGATGACAACTCCACTAGATCCCAAGCCTCATTCTTGTTAAAGGATGTCATTTCTCAACTATGGCCTCTTTCCAAAGTTTTCCATTCTCTAAATTCACTACGTCCCTAATAGTTCTAGGATCATCATCAAAGCAAAAGTAGAACAAGAATTAGGTGAAGTATACATTTCTAATTGTCTTCTTTCTTGAATTTCTTTCTATAATACTGGAGAATTTTGATCTTCTTATTCTTATTCTTATTCTTCTATAGAGTTTGATTCATCTTCCTTCAATTCAAACTCTATCTTCTCTAGTTCTTTCTCCCTTGGTAGGACTCCCTATTTGACGACATCTTTTATTTACCTAAATATAACATTTTGACTACATACAACTTTCTTAGTTTCTAGGTTCCAAAGCTTATAATCTTTTAGACCATATTTATATCCAACAAAGATACACTTTTCAACTTTATTATCTAATAAACATACACTTTTCAAATTTATTATCTCAATATCTTAACAGTTTAAAACCTAATATGTTTAAAAAGGATTTTTTTGGTAGTTCATACCTTGCGTGGAGTCTTGTCATCCAACGTTGATAAGGGTGATTGATTTACCATGAAACATGTGGTATCCATTAACTATACCCAAAATTCTTGTCCTAACCCAACACCACTAAGCATGCATCTTTCTCTTTCCATCAGTGCCCTATTCATCCTTTCTACAACTCCACTCTACTAAGGTGTATGGAGTATTGTTCCATATTACTATATCGCAACTCTTAAAAACCTCGTTGAATTCATTTTCGCCGAATTCTCCACCATTATCATCCTTAGCACCTTAATTTTCTTCTTTTTCTGATTCTCCATAGGAGCCTTAAACTCTTTCATTTTTTCAAAGGCTTGAAATTTCTTCCCGAGGAAATAAATCTGTGTATTCCTCAAGAAGTCATCTATAAATGAGACACAGTGCACATATTTACCTAGTGATGGAACCGTCACATGTCTAAACACATCAATATGCACCAATTGTAATATTCCCTTTGCCCTTGTAGTACTAGAGGAAAATCTTGATTGGCTCTACTTCCCATATAATCAATGTTCATAGAAATCAAAATAAAATGAGCATTTAGGTATACCTTCAACCATGCATTTGTCATATAATACTCGAAGACCCTTCTCTATAATATGTCCCAGTATTTGATGCCACGATAGCCTTTTCTCCAAAAACTAGGAGTTTTTCCTTTTTTAGCTCCACTCTTATGAATAATGGAACTATTTCACTTGTTGCTACTAATGCTTTCTAGCCATCGATACAAAGTTCCAATCCAAACTCCCTTCAACAATACCATTACTTCTTTAACCATCCTACATGTTTCCTTTTAAAGCGTTGTTTTTACACCTACATCACTCATCTTGCTTAGAAAAATCAAATTTTGGGTCAATGATGAGATGTATATAACAGTAGGGAGTGTTTCAATTCCTCCATCCATGAATTTCAACTTGATTTTTCTGTGTCCTATGATTCAGGTTATCAATTCATCTCCTAGAAAAATATCATTGTCGTCATACTTTTTATACTCACAAAACCACTCCTCATGAGGAGTTATATGATAGGATGCACCACGATCAACCAACCATGCCTTGTGATCTATATGTGTGGTTAAAGAAGCCACATATACACCTCCTTATTCATCTAAGGAGGATTTTTCTTATGTAGAAGGAGCATCATCAAATCCCTTCCCTTTCTCATAACATTTGTATCTACATTATTTCTTGTAATGCCCTTCTTTTTCACATCTCTAGAACACCTTTACAAATTTTCCTAGAGATTTGGATCTTCTTCTAGATTTAGACCTCTCACTCAAGGACTTATTTTTATTTCTATCCTAGGAGCGTCATATTATAGATAAGGCACCTATACTCTGAATTTCCATGTTTTTCAATCTCATCTCCTCTGATAACAAGGATGAAACTATTTCATCAAAACTTAAAGTAGTTACATTACTACCTATGGCAAAGACCAGACTACCCCATGGGTCTAGTAAAGAACACAATGAATTGGTACAAATATCTTCAACTGAAATATTAATATCAATAGATAATAACTAACTTACCACAATATTGAAGACATTGAACTACTTTATCACAAAGGCTTCATCCTTCATCCTCATGTTCTACAACTTCTTCTATGGGAACAATTGGTTTACCAGGGACTTAGATTGATACAAAGCCCCTAAATCAGTTCATAATGCCTCCAATGTACCTTCTCCTAAAACATTCAATAATACTAGATATGAGAGACACAATTATATTTTGTTCTTTACCTTTTGATCCAACTTAGTCTAGTTTTTTGTTGACATCCCTATTGGTGTGATATTGTTGATATGTTTTCATGTCACACATCAAATAGAGTGATTCTGAAACAACAAGCTTTTTATCATTCTTAATGTTGCAACTCTTCTTCACGCAAGACCAACAAAGATGGTTTCTCCTTTTGAAAATAGAGAATAAATAAAAGGCGTCACGAAGGAAGAATTTTTTCATGTTCATCTTCTCATTAAATAGCCCTATGCACTAGCTTCGTTTAACATTTTATGGAATTAAAAATAAAGGTCATATGTCAAAGGTATCATAATTTCCCCCCACATATCTCTTTTACTTCCATCTTTCAATATTTCTATTATTCATATCATTTCTCTATTTTCCATTTTATTAACTATATATTATCTCATGTGAAATTACCTTAGCCGCTTCAAAAATGTATGATTATTTTCAATTTTTTCACACGTCACCTTTGCATTGTTAATATTTCTCATATCATTTTTATCATAAGTTATTTTTCCATATCTCCTCATGATACATGACATCAAACTTGACATATCATAGGGTGATACTTGGAAGATATTAATTGGACACAAATGATTGGGCAATAACTTAGCATGATGATTGGGCAATGAGGCGGTAATAAAAAATTACATTATGCATAAGTTGTGCAAGGCGCCATGTCTTTTTCTACTTCATATACAAATAATATGGAGAGTCCATTTATTTATAAAGTATTATAAATTCCTTCCCATAATGCATTTGGGATGAGTAAAGTGGATTTATAAATCAAAATGCCAATATTGATGTGAAGTAAATCAACAGTTGTTGAGTCACTTCGTGTAGATCAATGGTGGTTGAGTCATAAACTTCCAGAGACCATAACTTGAGTTCTCGATGTCCATTATGGGAAAGTGAGAGCTCATTGGAAAGATAGAAGAACGAAGAAGAAGTTGGGAGTAGTGTTTACAATTAAAATTATAAATATCATCTCTGTAAATTAAAATAATATTTGTGACCAATTTTTGGCCTACCACCAAATTATTTTTGAATTTTTTTTTTTTTTGAAGAAAAAACTGTGATTTTTATTGGTGATGGTTGCACTAAAAAATGCATGAGAAACTATCAGCTCAAAAGAGCTATAAACAACAAGAGACAAGTATAAAGATTTCAATACATAAAAAAATTGACTGAGATAATCTATCATCTAACTAACTGCACATGTGCATACCAAGTTGCAAATGAAAAGACTACCAAAAACAAGAAAAATAACTACCGTCCTTATTATGGAAAATCTAGTTGAATGACTTCAATGAACGATCTATTATAGTATTCTCATGTGGCCCCTTCTATATGCTCAAATATATTCCATAGTCCTAGAATTGAAGAAGAGCCAACCTTGGAGAGTGTTTTTGCTACTTGGTTCCTCTCCCTGTAATGTCGACAAGAAATTTGGTCAAAAGAGTGTTTAAGATGCAAGACCTCCTCAAGAATAGGGAGTAGTGTGTGCACATGGCAACATTAAATCTCATTAAACCAATTTATTATAATCATTGAATCCCCAAATATGTGCAAAGAGTGACATTATTTCTCATTAGCAAAAAGAAGAAGAAGCTTAAGACTGAGGATTTCAACAAAGTTATTGGTTCCTCTTCCCAAACTGCTTTGTAGCTTTAAAAAAGGGTTTTCATTGAGATACAAGATAGCAACACCTCCACAATCGCATCCTTCATTTGATCATCCATAAAAAATGCCCAGGGTTTATATTTGTCAATCTCTTCCTCTATAATATTCCGAGGAGCATGAGTTGTGTCCTCCAAAGGAAACATGGCATAGTCAGTTATAACACTTGCAAACACCTATTCAAATATGGACTCTTTGTCTCAGAAAATAGATCTATTTCTCATAGTTCATATTCCCTAGCATATAAGGGGAGATGTTCCTCGTCTTCTTTGGAGATACTTGTTCCCACCACTCTTTAAAAATATTTAGAAAAGAGTCACCTTGCCAAAATTGAGTACATCCAATATTAGATCTGATGGATTTCCATACAACCACTGTGAAAGGGCAGGAAATGAAAGGTGCACCATTAATTTAGTTGCATGCCTACACAAAAAAAACCAACTAGGATTGATCATGTTGCACTTCTGCAAGTTATCCCAGGTTGGAGCCTTATTTTCCAACAAACATTGTAGAAATAACTAAGATTTTGGAGGGAACTTGAGTTTCCAAATCTTCTTCCATCGCCAAACCAATTCATCTAGCTGCTTGTTGTTGTAGATATACAAGTAAATTACTTTCAGGGTGTAAACTCCATAAGGGGGTGAACCCAACATGGAGAGTCATATTCATCCCTTATAAGCACATGAGAAGAGTTTAGAGCTACAATAAAATTGTTCCAAATATTATAATACTCTAATGGCAGATTAAGATGGGGTGTATTGAGCTAGACTTGATCCAAAATGGAATTATTTTGTGATTGACAACCTGGTTTAATGTTGATCTATCGTTTTCATTTAAAAAGTTAATCAACTCTTGAGGAAGGATATAAGAATCACCTAAACCCACCATGGATCCACCCCAATTCTCAAGCTTTCCCCATTCCCGACTTTCCAAGCAATACCTTCTTCGACCGCCAAGAAATAGGATAGGACAACCTTCCATATAATGGATATGTTTGGAATCCTCTTATCAGGAAACCATATCCAGTCCTCCAAAGATATGGGATAAATATATTTCCTATGGGAAACCATAGTCCAAAGACTATATGTGGAAAGAAATCTCCACCCAACTTTGGATGCTAAAGATTTTGTGAAAGAGTGTAGACTCTTCAACCCCCATCTACCCCATCCCTTGGGAAGGGTAAGTCTTTCCTACCTGACCCATGTAAAAGCCCTACCATCTTTTTCCCCATCCACAAGAAACAACTGCATAATTTCCTAATAGAATTATTACTCCTGCAGGGATCCAAGACAAAGACATCTAGAATACCGAAATTGGTTCTAGCACAAATTTAACAAGAACAAGTCTACCTGCTCTGGATAGCCGTATGAAACACTAGTTGTTTATTCTCTTTTCAATCCTTGCTATAATCAAGCCAATCATTCTTTCTGTAATCATTTGGTTTCAGATGAAATCCGATATATTTCATACCTACATCAAAATGTAAGGATTGAAAGGATAGAAGAACTTGAGCATTGAGCTCTTCGGCCCTCAAAAACCCAGTGGGGGACATATAAGATTTATGTATATTTACCAACATACCAGTGACTTTTGGAAAGAGACTTGGCACATCCTTCAATGTAGCAAGGCCTCTTCTAGAACTATTACAAAACAACAACATATCATCCACAAACAAAACATGGGTAATGAACAAATCTACCGCCACCCATGCCCCACTAATCTCACCCCTTCTTTTGGCCTCCTTTATCATCCTACTCAATCCTTCAACTACCAATAGAAATAAGAGGGGGGGTAAAGGAAAGCCTTGCCTCAATCCCCTCTGAGAGTTGAAGAAATCCAAATCATAACCATTTATAAACACAACGAATTACACAAAAAATAGACAATTGATCACCCAGGAGATGAAAGGGACCTCAAAACCCAAATGTGTGAGAATTAATTTGATAAAACACCAACTGACACGATCATATGCCTTTGAAAGGTCAAGCTTAACTACCATATCTTTTTTCCTCTAGGTTTTAAGGTTGTGAAGCCCCTCCTAGGCAACCCCTATGGCTTCATGAATTTGAAGTTCCTCCGGGAAGGAAAATTGTTCTTCTGAAACATTTCTGGAAATAATTGGCTTTAGTTTGTTTGCAGTATCTTTGCAATAATTATGTAAATGCAATTTCATAAGGAGATTGGTTTAAAAACATCAAAAGATTTAGGATCATCATCTTTGGGGATGAGAACTATAAAAGTGGAGTTGAAGGCCCCATAGGTCCACCTAGATTTCAAAGATTCCTCAATGGCCCTAACGGGATCATTACCCATAAGTTCATAAAACCCAAATAAAAACTCCATTGACCATCCATCAGGACAGAGGCTCTTATATTTTTGAAATCTATGTAACACCTTCTATAATTCAGCTTCAGAAATTGGCTCCTTTAGGATCCAATTATCCTCTTTCTTAGCAAATCGTGGGGAAAATTGAGCCACCTGAATAATTTTAGCAATGGATACTTCCTAGGATTCCTTAAAAAGATTGTTGAAGTGAGAAATTCCCAATATACCTAAATCTACAAAGGTGGAAACCTTTCCCCTTCCCAGAGAATCCAAATCCCATATTGTGTTTTGAGATTTTATCTCTTTTGCATAATTCTAAAAAATATTGGTGTTGTCATATCCACTTTTTAGCTAAATTTCCCTGCCAATCTCCACATATCCTCTCGATCCCCTAGGATTCGTATTCTTTTTACTTTGAGGGAGAGAATCCTTTGTTTCATGTCTTCAGAATTGTAACCCCCACCATAAGGCTCTTCCAAGTGATTCAATTCCTCCTCCACAACTATGAGAGATTCATCATCCCATAGCTTATTTTGATAAGCCCATGCCACTACTTCCTTTTTAACCTTTTTTATATTAACAAAAAATGCTCAGCTAAAGTAAATCCCATCCATGGATTATAAGGATCCCAATTCTCAACCACCAATATTTGAAAATACTCATCTTTTAACCATGAGAAATTAAATTTAAAGGGACTTCCAGACTTATGACGACCCCCCCTTAGCTCTTTGAAAATAGGATGATGGTTTGACTCCCCCCAAGGCCCATCACATTAGCAAAAAAGGAGAACCCTTTTTGTAAAATATTTGGCTAGAAGAAAACAATCAATTCTCTTGGCAACCATAGAATCCACCATGCACCTATTTCTCCAGGTAGGCTTATTTTTTTATTAGATCTACATCACAAAGTTTATGATCTTACCAAAGATGACAGAAGTATTCCACTTGCGATTCCACATGATCATGGACTCCCTAGATCTCAAAGGCCCCCATCAAAAAATTCAATCCACCATTGAAAAGAAGATTACTTGCAATCATGTATGATTTCCTCATCAAACCATCCCAAAACAAGGATCTATCGTGACATGGACCATATATATAGATCGCCTTGATCTCCTTGTTCAATTATACCAAAAAAAATGTTGGCTCCTAGCATCATATCAAAACCATAATGCCCTAAAATTTTAGTACATTTTACAATTAGGTCAATGGCTAGACACCCTAACCTTCCTTTTGCATTAGAGGCAACGAAAAACCATCTAGGAAAAATAGATTCCAAAGCCTTCTGAACATATACCCCATCTCCCAAGCTCTCTTGAAAAAAAATGACATCCAAATTTACAGAATTCACCAACCTCCTCGAGGTCAATTTTTAGATGGGCTTGCCAAGCCCCTGTAGTTGAAGAAAAGAAAATCATGGGGAGAAAAACTATGGGGCCTACATCACTCTAAGTGCCCCAACAATTGACCTTTGTTTCTCGCAGCAACATCCTAACTAGATTTATGCTTTGCTCTAGATATGAAGGAATTCCTATCCCTCATTTGGCCACCAGTCTGAACCGAGGATGATTTTCCCATAACCCTAATGCCTCCCAGAGAGTCTCCATTAGCAAGGTGAGGAAAAATATTGTGGGGAAAAGAGGGGGTGAAAGGCTCAGGGCAACACGTTGATGAAGCTATAATCGGGGAGGAACATGTGGGCAAGGAAGAGGGGATTTAGAAATTGGACATGACAACAGAGGGAGGAGATGGAAGATCACATACTCAGAACCAAAGGTTGATGTTCAATTTCCAACATCAAGATATTCAAAATAATTAATCAAACTATTTACCAAAGGGGGAATAAAGCAGTTACCCGACATGGAGGAACCTGGAGGAGACAATGCACCATCTTGTGATCTAAGAGGCTCCTGCAAAGCTAGAGGAATATGTCCCTCTCCACCAACATTGAGCCGATCCTCTAAGGACTCTCTTGACTGCATTGAATGAGATGGAAGATCCTCCTCTATTTGGAATCCCTTTTCCTCATGTGAAACCTCATGAAAGTCCCACTTCCTGAAACTCCAACAACCATTTTTTCTTATGTATGGGATAGGGAACTCCTTTAGAACATGCCCAAGCTTGTGGCATCATCGACAACAGAAAGGAAACCCTTCATAATCTATGGGTTGGAAATGGGAGTAGCCCCTATAGCTAATATTCAATTCGTCTAGAAATCCTTCGCAAAAATTCATAGTTACCCAAACCCTTGCTAGAGTTTTACTTTGATGAACCTGAAATGACATGTCTACCTCCAAAACAATTCCCAATTTGTTTCCAATCCTCTAGAATACATCCAAGGTCCATAACTGAGGCAAAAATCCCAACATTCTCACCCAAACCAAGATTTTCTCCACCTTTTCCCTACATTCATCAAATAGGGGATTCCATTTCTTCAAGACCAGAGGGATAGAATTGATACTTCATTGTCTACCAAGAATCTGATTTGCCACTTCTACTGAGGAAAATTCGAACATGAACTATCCATGGGAGAGAATAATAACCAGAGGGTTTGATTCTAGAAACCCTCCCCATTCATTTTCACACTGTAAGAAATCGGATGAGACATGTATCCCTCTCACTCTGCCAACCAAAACCTTCTTTGTAACACCCCTCCCTTGTGTGTTAAATTATTGTAAACCTAAGCTGAGGAAAGCTAGGTGTGATACCCTCCTTTATGGGTTAAACTATTTTAAACCTAAAGCTAGGTATGATATGTAATATGAAAAGCAAATATGTTATTAAATAAATTAATAAAATAAATCACTTGGAGGGTGGAGCACCAAGAGAGATGAGATTCTTGCCAAATCCCATTGAGGAATGGGATAGAGATGAATCTTTCATGATGAAGCTTCTAGATGTGATTCTAGATAAGCTTGGATGGATGGGAGATAAATATCCATCAAACATAAAAGCTTTGCGGGAGATAAAGGAAAGATTTTATGAGGAAAAGCCTCATGGGAGATAAAGACGAGCTTTTCGAAAAAGACCTAGGAAAATGGAAAAATCCATAAAAGCGAGACGTCGCTAATGGAAACTAAATCATGAAAGAGGGTATTAAATACCCATTGCATTGATCAATTGAGGACAATTGATCCATGGCAAGAACCTCAGCTCGGGGGAATCAAAGGTGATTCATGGTTGGGTGGTGGTGCTCTGCTCTCCAAGTGATGTTTTAGTTGGTTTCACATGCATAGGATGTTTTGTATGTCGGTCTCTTACCCTTTATGTCATTATATTATTTGGTTCAGTTAGATAGATGTTGCGTTATCTATTTGGTATGGAAAGAATTGTAGTTTATGCATATGGCGATTTTGGCTTTTTAATGTATTTCAAGTTAAAATCAGTAGAAGGATAAGTCATGTGAATTTGATGTAGTATTGAATTATGTTTCCTATTTTGGCTTATGTGTTAGTATGATGCATGAGATATATATATATTTTGTTTTTCGCATTTGATATTATGTAGACTAGGATTCCAATTATTTGTGCTAAGCATTTGTATTATGGAATGATTGACACCTATTCTGGGCTTGATGTATGAAAATATATCCATGTACTCTTCGAGTCACCATACGACTTGGTCAATGATAATTGCGATGTTTTATGTTAATGATCATTAATACTACTATGAAATTATCTTATTCGTAGGGGCAAGAGATATATGTGCATGTGGAAGCTTAAGTAATAATGAAATCTGCTTATGAAAGTCAATGTTACCAATTTATCTAGGCCATGCTTGTCATTAGCAGGCTAGTTAATCATGCATATGAAATAAAGTTTGAGGATGATTACATCCAAAGGACTATGAACTGATTCATGGCCAAGCTAGCCACAGTGAACATAATATAAAAACATTATTAATGATGGGACATGTTAAACTCGAAATTCTTATAAGTTGCACGCAGTAAAAGGTTCTACAGGTATTATGGGTGAATCAAAGAGTTGGGTGCTAAATTTCTGGGTCGGATCAGGAGGTACGTTACATTCTTAGATATGTTCATTACCTCCTCCAACGACACTTCCACTTCAAGTGCCAAATTCTTGTCCACATCCTTTACCATTGGACCTCTCCGCTTCTTTATTTTGTGCCCCAATCTCGAGGGATCTCCAGGATCAATAGATGAGTCTAGGGTTTTTCCTTTACCACTGTTTCCTTCAATGCCTGGATGCACTCCAGTATGATGCTACAAAGAAAATGAAGAGGAGGCATTCACTCTAAGAGGAGCCCCAACAACAAACTCAGAGGAACACACTGGCGTACCACCAGATGGGTCAATGGAAACTTCCTTGCGCAAATTGTTTTAACAATTCCCTTCCTCCACCCTTTCCATTAACAACACTCGATTGGATTTGTGATGATAAAACTAGTGACTTCTCAGCTTCAACAATCAACAAATCCGAAAACCATAGAGAGGGATCATCCTCTAATAGGTTTGTTAGAGAAGAGTTGAAAACTGGCAAACCTTCAACCATCCCTTCTAGGACATTTTCCCATGGAAAGAATAGACTTGCCGATAGATGTGTTGCTTCCAAAGAGCCTCCATTTGGAAACCCTAGATTTGCCTCATGTGCACTGCCACCTCTGTTCGAACCACCTCCCTAAGTTGTCGTTGAGCTCGATTGACATTCCTCTCCATACCATTTGGATCCCATGCTGCCACCTTAGGAGGTTCTGACCAAATAGGATTCAATGGGGTCCTCAGAGAATCCAAGTCTTCCTCCATCCTTCTAACTAACCACCTCAAATACCACTTCCATGACTACTTGTCAAACAAATCGCCTGAACCTCCAGCTATCCACCCAATTTCCACCGAAAAGAAATCTTCACCGTAAGTTTTTGTAGCATTACACTAAAACCGCTAGACGAAACTGGGTTGTCTTAGCTTAGAAACCCTAAGACTCGAGAAGCAAGCCCCATAGAAACCATCACATAGTCACCCAACTTCTCATTGCCCAACTACAACCTGTCTCATCCAAGTCAAAACTTGCATGTTTTTTACCCCAACCACAAACTAAAAATGACTTATAAAAAGGGAAATATGGAATATTTGAAGTGGTATCTAGCTTGGAGGATGAAATCCTAATTTCATATTTCTAAAAATGGATCTTTATTTAGTTAAAATAAAGAGGAAAAACCTAACCTTCAAGTAGTTGCAAATATAAATACAATATTATAAAGGGAAAAAATCAAAATCAAAGAAATGAGAGAGGATTCATTCCACCTTCGATCCTTTTGCAATTTTTTTAGTGTTTATTTTCTTTGAAGTCCTTACCATCTTCTCAGTCTTATATTAATCTTACTTTATTGAATTGTTTAAATGTTTTCTAAAGTCAATCCCTAATTGCTTTTCTCTCTTTCTTCTAAGTACTTTTCTCATTACTATTTGGTCTATGGGAGCTCAATCCCAGTCCCTTACAAATGAATGCTTTTTATACGTTTGAAATATTATTTTATGATTTTGCTTTAAGCACTTGACTTTATTTTTAAACTTTAAGTCCATAATTTATTCTTTGACTCTTGTAGAGAGCTTGTTTTGAGAAGGCATGTTATTTGTGATTCTAAAACTTTAATTTTAAAAAAAGAAGAGTGAGTCTCGTGAATGTTTTCCTATGATTTTATGATTTTAAATGTGTGAAATCATTTTATAGTTCTCTAAATCTTTGGACTAATACTTTCTATTTCTATATATTTGAATTTATTTCAAACACATTTCCTCATGTGTGTTTATGGATGACATTGTGGAATGGATTTGTGAGTACATAATTTATTTTGCTATCGTTTTATTTTTACTTTGAAAAACACTTAGTCCACACACAGGTGCATGCTCTAAATGTTTAATTTTTTAATATTCAAGTTGTATGCATATGAGAGTGTGATTTATAAAAATGTAGATGGAAATTGTAAATAGGCCATAGGAGGTTGATAGTTTTCCTTATCAAGAAAAGAGATGAATAGGTACTTGGTTCCACAATAATCCAATGATATTTTTTCACCAAATGATCTTCCATTTTGAGCTTCCATAGGTTAAAACTCATGATCCAAGTGGATATTGGCAGCCACCCATATATTCCACTTGGACCCCACCATTGTTTCTTTCAATTGTCCTAATTGTAGCACAATTTACTATTTTTGGTAGTTTTTCGGGTCCTGGACTGTTAAGACATCTAGGGCATAGCAATTATGTGATTTCTCTTCAATTAGTAACTGCTTGTGAGTTATTTTTACTTATTTAGATTAGGATCTTATTTTATTTAGATTATTAGTGTTCTTATTCATCAAACAACTACTAATGCATAAACTATAAAGAGACAAGAGAGATATAATATAGGCTATCAGCCATGGCCAAAACCTCTCACTCTTTGAGAGGAAAACTTGAGGAATTTCTTCTTATTATAGAGATTCCAATGGATGAATACCAAGACCAAGCCCTTGACCTATTTGCCACTCCAAGACAAAGTCACAAATCTTCCTTAATGGGATCCTTCTTACTTTGAGTCAAACCTCTACTTCTTTCTCAACTACCCTTTAGAATTCAGTTTCCTCTTCACTACTTCAGACCTATACCTTACTTCGTCTTCCTTTGACCTGAATGATCTCTTCTTTTAACTCGACTTCTTGAGTAGACTTCACTCTTTTCTGCAGTAATAATAATCCCCTTTTTCCACACATGTGAGAGGAGTTATGTCCAAAAACAGTCCCAAAATAAGTCGGTTGACTTTGTTGCTCCTTTCCTTCACTTCGTTGGTTCTAGGGGTTTAGACTTTAGACTTCATACCAGACTTCAGACTCATTTTCGGCTGCTCTTTCTTCTATTGTACTTCGCACTTTCTGCCTCAGACTTGATCACCAAAATTTTGTTCTAGAATGGAATGCTAGGTGCCTATTTATAGTTTTCTCCCAAGGTAATAAGCCGACTTGAATATTGTGAGCTGACATCACTATTTCAAGAAATTAATTAATTCCATTTGAAGCCAACTTTAAGAGGGATTCCTTGTGCTTACCTGGAGGGTTGCTTGAAATTTTTATTGACTCTTACATAAGTGTAATATGCCCAATAAGGGTCTTTCATACATGAGATAGACTCAATTTGATTTTATGACCAATCCTAAGGACTGACAATGGGAGTCATACTAAAAATATAATTCCTTGCTCATGAAACCAATGAGACAAGTAGTACAGTAATAATTTTATTTTTATTCTTTTCATTAATTACATAAAACATAATTACACATGTCATTATGAAGATCGAACCTAGTTACTTTTCAACACTCCCTCTTAACTAGGGAGGTATTCATAATGGTACTTGGTCATTCTCAATCTGAAGAATTTCTCATAAGAAGATTCGGATTGGTAATCCATCTGTATAGCATCATATCAACCAACGTTGTCACATAACAAGGCCTTGACTAACAACTCTATCTCTCCATGATATCTGAGCACAATGATGGCGAGACCAATGATGTATAGACACCCTCATCATTGTCTTTCTTGAAACATACACCACCTGGGTTCTCAAGGTGTGTTCCACTAGGACTATTCTTATCTTGAATTCCCAGTCCTCAAAGAATATTGGTCCTCAATGACTACTATTATCTTGGATGCCCTGAACATCCTCAAAGAGCATCGAATGCTAAATGCTTACCCAATCTTCCATTCTATCTTCCCAACTGAAGAAAAGAATGTTGTGTTTATCTCTCCCTCTTAATTAAGGAGTACATATCTATTCCAATAAAGTAATGTACCCATTCCTACAAAAGGAATGTACCTAATCTCCCTCTTGGCTTATGACTTTCCAATTTTCTTCCAAGTAAGAAACTTTTTTCCAAGCTCCCTCTTAATTAGGGACCTATAACAACTCCTTAGGTCAAGATAATGGTACAACCAGCTGCTTTAAGAACTCCTCCTCACAATGTCATGGACTTCTTTTCGTTATCTTGGAGTCTTCATGTTTGGGACTTCTACATAAGGCACCGACCATCCATCTCTTTCATCCATGATTCAACCATGTCATCATCAGAAAGTGATCCATCATTCCATATCTAGCCTTCCTTCATGGCATGCTGCTTTCTTCATGCCATGTTTACTTAAGGACCTTTCATCCTAATACATGTGCACTATGGTGTAATATATCCATAGATCTTCCCTTGGCAGCCTTGCATAAACCCATCCAAATATTTGATCAAAAATAAAGGAATTAACATTAAATTCAACCTTACCTTTGTGATTGTCTCTTATCATAACATATTTTAGTTTTCATCAACATCATGCAAACATATCGATACATATCCCAAAGATATATATTGTCAAGGGTCTCTTTCCTTTTCAGACTCTGTCATAGTCTTTATATCTTCCATGGAGATATCCTAGTCAAATCTTCTTGGTCTTTCTGATGTTGATAGCCTTTACCATGGTTGCATATTCCATGATCTCTTCCTTCCTTTCATCACACATCTCATTCCAAGGATCTTCCAATCAAAGTTCCCCAATTGTTGTCAACCACCTCATACTTCATATGAGGACATATTATATTGATTTCATCTAGTGAATGTATCACTCATGCATTCTTGTATTTCTTCAAGGGAGGAGATCCTTCCTTTTGATTATGCTCTCTAGATAGAGCATTCATCCATGTTACATGCAACCATATGACATGACTTCCACAATATCAAATGTAAGCATACATACCTCATTTTTCCTTTGGGTCATACAGACTTCTTGCAACAGCTTACTTGATTGAAAGAGTTTCAATCCCTTGATCTACTTTAATTTTATGTCATCATACCATCATCCCATGAATTCCACAAGTTTGGAATTCTTGATAGAACACTTGCTTCCTCTCTTGATTGGTGAACCTTTTGATGAAGAAACCATCAGAGAATCGTGAGGATCTAGAGTATCCCCATCATCAGATGTATCATTTTCACAAATGTATTATACACCTTGTATTAGATGACCTTTCCACTTATGCTCCAATGAGATTCTGAAGAGCTATATCCTTGAATTCCATAGATTCTAACCATCTTTCATGCTTTTTATGATGATTTCCCGAGCTCTTGCTTCCATTTCTCCTATGATGCCTTGATGCATCCCATTTAGTGAATAATGATAGCCATATCTTACAATAGAAGACTTAGGAACTTGAGAAGAACTTAGGTTAGGAAGACTATCTTAGTAATAGAGATCTCTTACTTCCTCTTTCTTGGAATTCTTCTTTTCAGCTTCCTCTACTTCTTTGTAGATATGGGCTTCTTCTCTTCCTCTTTCGTTGTCCTTCTTGACCTTAGGACAATCTATTTTATAGTGTCCATATTCTTGACACCCATAGCATTGAATTTTAGACATGTCCCTTTTATTTTTCCAAGAACCAAACTTTCCAAATTTTCCCTTTCTTCTTGTCATTTCAGCATAAACTTGATTTTTCTCACTTACTCCCACATCAGATTTGGCCTTTAGTATAGATTATTCAATCTTGCATGGTGACCATTGATCTTAGAATGGAGTATCTTCTTTCTTCCCATAAATACTTGAAGTGAAATTACCCCACTCCTCTGGTAGTGCATTTAATACAACTTTTGTCATTTCTCTATCATACATGACTTCTCTCAAATCTTGTAGTTAATCCTAGATCTCATATATCCTCATAAAGTATAAGGATATTTGATATTCCTTTGACATATTTAGCTTGTAGATTTCTTGCCTTAATGATATGAATTCTCCAACAGTGCTTACGGAATATAACTCTGCCAATTTTTCATAGATTTCTTTTAAATTTTCGAGTTTAGATACATATGGGTTGAGGGGATCCTTGATGGATAATATGAGAATCCTTTGAGCCCTAACTTCCCCTTTCATATACTTGGAAAGAGCTTGATCATCTTCCTTTCTTGGTTTAGTGATAGAACCTTTGACATGTTCCATAACCTCATTTTCAATGAGAGATATGTCCTTTTCTTCCATGCAAGATAGTTTGAAGCCCCAACCAATTTGTTGCTTTCCTTGCAAAAAGACATTTTGACAAATTCAGATGTGGACAAAAATGTACTTATTTTATAGGATGCTCCTTCTTCTTGTTTCTTCCTTGATGTTGATGATGATATACAGGATAGAAAACTTATCCTTGATGAAGATAGTTTTCTTCAATAATGATCCTTGATCCCACAGAGAGTGAAATGATACCGCCTTTTGATATAACTTCCTTTAGATGAATAGTCTTTAAAAAGTTTGACTTTATTAGATGTAGGGTTTTGACTTTCTTCCTTTTGATGATGATCCCAATGCTTCTTCTTTGATCCAGGGTTATGATGCTTCCTTTGACTTTAAGATGATCTTCGCTTTGATGCCTTTCTTGAGATTGACCCTCGAGTGTCTCTTGATAAGATTTCCTTCCTTGACTTAGTTACCTTAGCTCTAATACCATGTTGAGAAATTTAGGGCATAGTAATTATGTGACTTCTCTTCAATTAGTAACTGCTTGTGAGTGCTTTTTAGGTCTTTATATTAGTATCTTCTTTTATTTGGATTATTAGTGTTATTCTTCATCAAACAATTACCAATGCATAAACCATAAAGAGACAAGAGACACAAAATATAGGCTATCATCCAGGACCAAAACCTTTCACTCTTTGAGAGGAAAAACTGAACAAATTCTTCTTCTTATAGAGATTCCAATTGATGAATACCATGACCAAACCCTTGACCTATTTGCCACTCCAAGACCATTTCACAAATATTCCTTGATGGGATCCATCTTGCTTGAGCCAAACCTCTACCTTTTAGAATTTGGTTTCCTCTTCACTGCTTCAGACCTATACCTTACTTCAGCTTCCTTTGACTTGAATGATCTCTTCTTCTAACTTGGCTTCTTCCGCAGACTTCACTCTTTTCTGCAATAATAATAGACCCATTTTTCCACATGTGTGAGAGGAGTTCTGCCCAAAAACAATGGCATAATTATTTTGTTGACTTCACTACTCCTTTCCTTCACTTCGTTGGTTCTAGGGCTTTAGACTTTAGACTTCAAGCTCCAAACTTCTCTTCGACTTCTCTTTCTTGGCTCCTTCTTCTGTTGTACTTCACACTTTCTGCCTCAGACTTGATCATCGAAATTATGTGTCTAGAATAGAATGTGAGTTGCCTATTTATAGTTGTCTCCCAAGGTAATAAGCTGACTTGAATAGTGTGAGCCGACATGATTATTTGGAGGAATTAATTAATTCCATTTGAAGTCGACTTGAAGAGGGATGCCTTGTGATTATCTTGGAGGGCTACTTGACATTTATATTGACTCTTACATAAGTGTAATGTGCACAAGAAGGGTATTTCATACATGAAATAGACGCAAATTGATTTTATGACCAATCCTAAGGACTCACAATGGGAGTCATACTAAAAATAAAATTCCTTGCTCATGAAACCCATGAGACAAGTATTACAATAATAATAATAATAATAATATAAATAAATAAATAAAAAAAATTAATTAATTAATTAATTAAAAAAAATTATTATTTTCATTAATTACATAAACATAATTACACATGTCATTATGAAGACCAAACCTAGTTACTTTTCAACATGAACTTTTGAAGTTGTTTTGAGGCCCTAAATGGCATTTTTTGGAAAATAGGCAAACATATGTCTTTGATTGACGTTTGTAGTTGAAATTTGTAGTCCTCAGATAGATCTTTCTAATAAGGTATCGTACACATCAAACGGAGATCGTATGCCAAAGTCGCGACCCTAGGAAGTTGATGTACCAATTTACCCCAATGGGGCCCACAGACATGGTGCTTCATCTCCTAGGGTTAGGTTTTTAGATGGTTAGGGTATTCCATTGTTTCTTAATAATAAATAGGCCTTTGAGCCTCATTGTAACACAGTTCAGAAAGCATGTAGTTGCCACATCTCTTCTTAGAGATAAGATACCATTGTCTGAGCTAGTTTATTTCCATTTTGCATGTAAACATTTTTCAATATTTGTTATTAATGAATTGAAGTTATGTTTTCGATGTATCTCTATTTTTCTATTTATATCTGTATTTCATTTCGTTCCTTTATAAATCTAGATCAATGGTATCATAGTGATATGCTCTTTCTTTGTCTACGAGGTGGGGCTATAAGGAGTTACAGCTCGAACTGGTTGAACCTTTGCAAGGCCGACCTTCCTGAACCTGACAACCTCCCATGGTAGAAGAAAAGAAATACAAGGGAGCAGGAGATCCTTTCAAAATATTTCTCGAAGAAGCCCTTGAGTGACAAAGGAACATGATGATAGAAAATTGTTTCCAAATCCTTCGCGGATGCCCACAGATGATGCATCTTCATCCGACAATCACTCTAGAGGAGCCACTCCCTTTAAGGTACAATTCAACTTTGACATCCCCATATTTGAAGGCCAAATAAATGCATATGTCATAGATAAATGGTTAAATCTATTGGAAGGATATTTTTTGGTTTTTGATTTTTCCAATAGGGAAAATATTACTTTTGCACTCCTCAAAGTAGCCCCCCACGTCAAGGATTGGTGGGAAACCTACTGTGAGCATAAGGACAAGAGCGAACCCTCACTATTTTCCATTGCACCCACTTGGAATTATTTTAGAGATGCAATCTAGGAACAATATTACCTATCAGGAGCTATGAAGATAAGCACATAAAGTGGACCACACTGTCACAGGAATGGACTGAGATGTGCCGGAGTTCACAAATATTTTTCATACCCTTCACACGAAGTTGGGTATCAAGGATTCTTAGCGGCATCTGGTACTCAAATATCGCGGATACCTACACAGATACTTCTAGGAAAAGATGGAGCTCCTGGACATCTCCTTGCTTGGCGTCGCCTATCAATACGCTGTCAAGAACGATTAGAAATTTAAACAGAAGAAGTGATGCTTTGGATCTGCGAATCCGAATTAAGGGAAAGTCACCCCCAAACTACAAAATAAAGGACAAAGCCAAGGTGGGGTGATTGAGGACAACTCGCTAAAGCCGCAAGAAAATAACAACACCACGAAGACAAAGGACACATGAAAGTGGTGTGAGTTCCATAAGAGTCCCACTCAAAACATAAGTGAGTTCCAAGATAAGCTGTCACTAGTGGACGAGATGAAGGCTTCAGAGTTAGATGCATGTTTCGACTGAGTTAGAACCTAACAAGGGGTATGATAAAGGGAAGGGGATTATTGATGTAGAGACCAGCTCCATTATTTTCACCGCCAAGTTACAAGAGATTGAGCCCAAAGATCTAGAGGATGTGGGTGAGGGGTTCTCCCTTGCAGTTCATTGCTAACAACAAAATCCAAAAGAACCTCATTTCAGCAGATGTCGCGAAGCTGTTAGGCCTACCGACCACACCAGACTCGTAGCCATACACCATTCGGTGGCTTCACCAAGGAAGAGATCTTTGCGTCAGCCAACACTGTCACCTTCCTTACAAGATCAAGCCCCTCATGGATGAGGTACTGTGTGATTTTCCTCCTCTTGAAGTTTGTGATGTATTATTAGGCCAACCATGCTTGTGGAAGTGTCATGTTGTGTATGATTCTATGCCTCACATTACTATTATTACTTTGGGCAATAAGTTATATAGAATACCGGAGGTAGCCCCGCTTACCGTCATCTCTTTGATCTCTACTAAGAAATGCAGTAAGATCATCTCCCTGACCTGGAAATTTGTTTTCTTTTTTATTTGCTCTCAAAGTAAGGGGAAGATTGTGGCCACATCCATGGCCCCTAGGAAGGGTTCCTTCATGCAACAGAAGCAGGTGGATAAGGTCGTGGAAGAATACATTGACATCATATCCTCACCCACAGGGGTACCCTTGCACTGTCAGGTCAAGCATTCAATCTATCTGACTCCTAGAGCACCTATGCCCAATGGGCTGATATACCTTCACTCCATTATGGAAAATGAAGATATCAAGTGGAAGATCCATGAGTTATTGAAAAAAGGGCACATCTGACCGAGTTCCTCACCCTATGGGAGCTATATTGTACTGATACGAAAGAAGGATGGGACTTGGAGGCTTTGCATTGATTATCGGGCACTAAAGAAAACCATTATCAAGAACAGGTATCCAACCCATAGATTTATGACCATCTAGACCAATTTAAGGGGGCCAAGTATTTCAACAAGATCGATATGAAGTCTGGCTATCACCAGGTTCCAATAGATCCCACAGATGTATTGAAGACCACCTTCAAATCCAAGGAAGGCATTTTTGAATGGTTGGTCATGCCCTTCGATTTGACAAATTACATCCCTAATTTTATGAGGTTGATGGATGACACCTTGCAGCCCTTCACCAAATCATTCGTGGTTTTTTATTTGGACAACATCCTCATCTTCAATAAGAGTTGGGAGAATCACTTGCAACACATTCGGTAGGTCCTTCAAACCCTGCGACAACACAAACTATGTGCCAACATGGAGAAATGCACCTTTGGCATGAGCCAAGTACAGTATCTAGTTTACATCATAGATGAGCAAGGCATCCATTTGGATTTGACTAAGATCCAAGTCATTCGAGATTGGTCATCCTCAACCACTCTAACAAATCTTCGCATATTTTTGGGCCTTACAAATTTTTATCATAGGTTCGTGTTGGGATTCTCCTATATCACCTGCCCTTTGAGTTAGATTACCAAGGGCGGAGCGAAAGCAAATTTTTCTTGGTCCGAGTCCCAATAGAAGCTATTCCTTGAACTAAAGCACTGCCTCTGCTTTGCACTTGTACTCACATTTCTAGACCTACAGTAACCATTTGAAATTGAGACAAACGCCTCTGACTATGTTATTGGTGCAGTCCTTACCCAGCATGGGCATCCAATGGCCTATCATAGTGAGACACTTTCTGACACAATTCGGAAGTACCCCACCTATGATAAACATATGTATTCTATCGTGTAGTCTTCCTGACAATGGAAACATTACATTCTGGGGAAGGAGACGGTCATCCACACCGACCACCGACCTCTTCAATTTATACAGACAAAAGGGAAGTTACAGAACGATTGTCCTTAGAAGTGGTCTACATATTTGCAACAATTCCACTTGAACATTAAATACAAAAAGGGAAACACCAACCATGTTGCAGATTGCCTCAGTAGGACCCTAGTTGTAGCATTGACTAATGTTCTCAACTCTTGTGGCCACGAGTCCTTTGGATGGTTACAACTATACAAAAATGATCCAGATTTTTCCACCATATACGAGATGCTAGTGGATGGCAAGCAAGTTCCTGATTTCCACCTCCATGATGCATTATTATGCTACTTGGGCCACCTTTGTGTTCCTTCAAGAAAGTGTGCCAAGCTGATTTGGGAGGTTCACTACAGTCATGTTGCAGGACAATTTGGTGTGGAGAAAACTGTGGTCGTACTCCAGAAGTACTTTTATTGGCCAAACATTGACGAGATGTTGAAAAATATATCCGACCTTGCACTGCATGTACCATTGCCAAGCCAACCATCAAGAAGCAAGGTTTGTACACTCCTCTAGCTACTCCCAGCTAGTCCTAAGAATCCATCTCCATGGACTATCTTTTTGGCCTCCCTTCTACCAAGCATGGTAATAACAGTGTATTTGTGGTCGTGGATAAATTTCTAAAATGACTATATTAGCGGCCTATAAGAAGAGCATCACAGCATAGGACACTACCAAGCTCTTCTTTGAATAGGTGTGGGTACATTTTGGGATCCCGCAGACCATTATATCAGATCAGGATAGCAAGTTCCTAAGCACATTCTGGTCGAGCCTCTGGACACTATTGGACACCAAGCTCACCAAGTCGACTACATTCCATCCCCAGACTGATGGCCAGACATAAGTCGTCAACAAGATGATAGTGCAGATACTGTGCATGTACAACTCCAAGCATCCACGAACTTAGGATGAGATCCTTCCTTATGTGCATCATAACTATAACAGAGCTCTTCTTAGCTCGATTGGTCGTAGTCCCTTTCAAGTGGGTTTGGGATTTCAACCATTGTGTATGATTGATGTTGTAATGCCTCATGCGACTACAAAAACAAAATCCACACATGTACAGTCTAAGGCTAATAAAGAAACCAGGTTTATTGAATGCATCCAACACATCCTCTAGTAGGTTCATGACATATTGGAGAAGTCCAATGCCAAGTATAAGCAATGACATGATCAACATCGGGTGTCGCATAAGTTTCAAGTGGGCAACAAAGTTTGGTTGCATTTGCAGAAAGAACGCCTTACTAGAGCCCATCAGAAGCTCAAACCACTCTGATATGGGCCTTACACCATCACCAAGGCTATGGGTGATCATGCTTTTGAGCTTAGCATTCCCCCATTCCTTGGCCTGCACCCAATATTCAATGTGGACTGCCTTCGACCATACTTTCCACCATTATTGGACACATTAAACATTACAGAACAACTCACACCAACAAAGCTAAACCCATACTGCATATACCAGGCCACAATTGATTGGATCATGGACACACAGATCAATAACACTTGCGAACATAAGATCCAACTATATCGGGTTGTCAAAGTTTCCAACTCCTGCACCAAGGCAAGTGGCTCACCAGGGACCAAGTTCAGCAGAAGTTTTCGCATCTCATGGAGGCACTCAATGCAATGGGAACCATTGCTTCCTGGGGGGGGACTGGTCCGGGTGGATATTACTGATTGGATCATGGACACACAAATTAATAACACTTGCGAACATAAGATCCAACTATATCGGGTTGTCAAAGTTGCCAACTCCTGCACCAAGGCAAGTGGCTCACCAAGGACCAAGTTCAGCAGAAGTTTTCGCATATCATGGAAGCACTCAATGCAATGGGAACCATTGCTTCCTAGGGGCGGGGGATTGGTCGGGGTGGATATTGGTGGCCACCTACCTATTCCACTTGGACCCCCACCATTGTTTCTTTCAGTTTCCTTAACTAGAGCACAATTTACTATTTTTGGCAGTTTTTCGTGTCCTAAACTTCTAGAGCCGTTTTGAGGCCCTAAACAACGTTTTTTTAGAAAATGGGAAAATGAGAGTATTTAACAATTTTTAGTTGAAAGTTTTAGTCCTTAGATAGATATTTCTAACGAGGTATCATATGCATCAAACAAAGATCATATGCCAAATTTACGCCCTCGAGAAGTTGATGTACCAATTTACCCCAACGGGGTCCACAGACTTGGCGCTTCATCTCCTAGGGTTAGATTTTTGGATGTTTATGGTTTTCCATTGTTTATCAATAATAAATATGCCTTGAAGCTTTATTGTAACATAGTTCAGAAGGCATGTAGGCACTGCATCTCTTCTCGGAGATAAGCTACCATCGCTCGAGCTAGTTTATTTCCATTTTTCATGTAAACAATTTTCAGTATTTGTTATTAATGAATTGAAGTTTTATTTTCATTGTATCTCTGTTTTTTTGTTTATATATGTATTTCATTTTGTTCCTTCATAAATCTGGATCAACTCCAACCTTTGAATTTCTTGGTCTCCATATTTGAACTATTTATCATTTCTTTCACCATACAAATCGATACCACAAATCTTCCATTATAACAAGGTTTTCCATAAGCCCAAGCCAAAAATATTTGCTACAAATACATCTCCTTGAAGCAAACAAATTCTTATTTATAAGGAACATAAAATATACAATGATAAACACACACACATTTAACATAGAGATTTTACCATGGAAAATTAAACTTGGAAAAATGAGAGATTTTTCGAGACATTATTTCTTTACAATGTTATAATACAATATGTATGTCTTGGCATACAAAAACCACCAACCCACAAATCCTAAATTAGAATACAACCATAGTTCCCTGATCAAAATTACAAAACCATGTGCAACAAGATCGCTAATAGTGAAATATGTGTGCCACAAAATACCAAAACATACATAAAAAAACCACCCAATTTTTTTTTAAAGGATCCACCCCCTATAACTTTGTTGGATCGGGGTGGGTGTTACTGCCCCTTTTGTGATCCCACCATTCCTCTTGGCACAATAAATCATGCATACAACTAGTTGTGCAAAGAATAACGCATGTGCAACAGTTTGACTTAAAATACTTGATAGATAACATGATTAGATATATTAAAAAAACTTGGAAACTATTTTCAAATAACCAAATCAAATGTAACACACACATAGGCACATGAGATTTGATTCCTCTTAACACTTCTAGATCCAGAGTTAAAATGGATCTATGTTGATTTATAATAAATTAATTCTAATTATTAAAATTAATGGTTAATTTTGTACAAAATGAAAGATCCAACTTTCTCTTTTTTGGTTTGATGATATATATAATTTCCTTTGTGTTATAGGAATTTAAGTCTTTTGAGACCACTTATTATAAAGAGTTATAAAGGCTCATTAAAGCATTTTGACATTTATATTAAATTTTAAAAATTCCAACTAAAAAGAATATTAGGATTTTTTAAAAATCTTGTAAAACATTTAAATAAATATTTAAAAATGTGAGAGATAAAACTATCTTACTCATTTATTAATGTATTTATCAAAATCTAAGTTTTTTTTGGGCAAAATCTTGATTGGTGAAATAGGTAGATTTGTTTAGACATAACCTAAAGAAATTTTCTTCATAAAATATATCCATTAATTTTATTGTTATGAGAAAATTACATTGGTAGATGTTGATGCACATTCTTACTAGCTATTGCAAAGACTGTCTCATGACAAAAAGAGAAATCAAAAGAGTGATAATGTAGTAGTCTAGAACATGGGTTGTCCCTAAAAACCCAAAATATAGCATAGTATAAGTCTCATACAATTAAAATCTCAAAACATTAGTAACTTGGAGAGATATCAAAAAGAGATATGTGTCATAGTATTAATTTAGTTGGAGCTAATGTTTCATGAAAATATTTTGAAGTGGCATCCTAAGATTTTTCTTGTATTTTCTAGTTGTCTCTATCCAACGCTATTCCAACTTTTGAGAGGTTGTTAGCTTCTATATTCCTTTCCTAATATGCATGTTCAATGGAGATCTGGGTAAAAAACATAAAGAACCAAATTATACTTTGAAAAAGAGACTGAAGAGTGTAATTTTGAAGAGAGTAGACTTCATTTATCCAATTGATGACCAGTTGAGAGTCTCCAAAAATATGAATCTTCTGAATTCCTTTTTCTTTCTCTGGATGTATGAAAAGTTTAAGACCCATGAGGTCTACAAAACTGTTTGTGGATGGTCCCAAGCTTGTTAAAAAAGATATTTACTAAGAGGTAGATAAGTGGATGATCCCTTCCTCTCCCCCCATCAAAGGATTTCCTTATGTCGCACCATCAAAAAAAACCCTTGGCTAGTTTTGATTGATCTACAAATCAAGGCAGGTTTGAGGGGGAGAAGAGTGATTAGTGCAAGGATAAGCCTCCATTATAGCCAATGTTTGAACAATTGTATGCAAGGAAGAAAGAGGCTTATTGTTAAAGATGACATGGTTTCAGGCCAACCAAATGCCTCATTAAAACTGAGAGAGGAAGTGCCAAATATTTCTTTGGCCACATAACAGCAAACCAATTTTGTAATGCCTTCCCCTACCAATTTGAATTAATCCCAATAGCCTTTTGGATTCCCTTCCTCACATATTTGGAAAAAAAGGAAATTGAGCACGAGATGAGTGTCGGTCTCTTCCCCCTAGCAACACATACAACACCTCCCTCGACTATGTAAATATTATTTTTACAAGTTGTCCTAAGTGAAAGGTTTATCATGAAGCAAAAACCACATGAAGTTTTTTGTCTTGGTTGGGCATTTCAGTTTCCATTTTTTTCCCCACCAAGAAGTAGGCTCGGGGTTGATTTCTTATGCATGAATGGTGTATCCTACCTTTAGAGCATAAGCACCGGAAGGGTTAGGTGACCAAATAATATGATAATTTGATCCATCATGACAAAAAAAAACATTTTAAATGGATTTGATATAAGAGTCCCAAATATGTGGGAGGTGTTAGCTCTACTACATGCTGCAAATTTTCCAGGAGAAGGAATAAGTTTGGTCCTTGGTTGTTGGCTCAGAGTTGGTTTATAATGGTCATTTTTGCCTCTCCCTATTTCCCGCTCACTTCCTTTTACTCCGTTACCCCCGTTTCCTCCTTCCCTTTCATTCTCTTTATTCTCCCTATCCTCATTATTGTTGTTTGCCTTTAAACCCCAGAAACCTTTATAAATCTCGATAACCCTTTAAACCCCATATTAACCTATTTATCATTTTAACCCTCGCTCTAACATTTTAATCCATTATAACCACACATATAATAAAAAATTATATAACTCGGTCGGCCCGTACCTATCACATCGTTCGACAAATATGTGCGTTAACTGTGACCGTTCAATCATCTCCCGCAGATCTGACGGTATTCGCAGCCCCCGCCCCGTGAACATGCACGTCCGATAACCCGCGGGGAAGTGGTTTCCCGCAATCTGTTGGATCGCACGCCCTCATACGTAAACCACCTTCTCCCAAAAAGAGGTGCAGGGAAACCGCTTACCGCCGCCGTACCCTTCCCCCGCTCATTAACACTCTCGCATCTTTGCCGCCCGTCAGCCGTCGGATCTCCCCGATCATGATCCAACGATCCACGATCCTCCTTTTCGAATTTCTTCCCGATGGCTTCCATAATCCAATCTGCATCGTTCATTTACGCGATCCGACGGCTGTTATTGATCCCTGCGCCTCTATGTCTTCCATTGCCTCCCGCCATCAGATCTAGGCCGTCCATTTTGTCATCCAACGGTCAGTATTCATTCACAAGCCATCGTCCATTTTCATGCATTTTTCAGTGTTTTCAGCCTGTTTTGTGCGCGCGAAGAAGGAAGAGATGATCTGGTACTCAGTGCATTAAATCCTCAGCTACCTGCATTCATGTAACAGCACGGTCAAGGACGAGAAGAACGATCATTTTTAGCTCAATGACTGCAGCAGTTATTGAAATGCATTCAAATCATACTTCACCTGTTCAGGAAGGACAGCAAAGTACCAGTAAATGTCATTTTGTCCATTAAAACAATCAAACTGTATCAGAAGCCCATTTCTAATTGTAAATGTGGTTGGTGGCTAGTTAAGACACCTCCACGCATAGGCTAGCAGAGATTTTTTGTAAGCAAACTCTATATATACTCAGGAAAAAGATGTAATCAGGTTGATGAATGTTATCTTGTTGTAAGCTTCAACTTCTGGAGACTGTAACTATTATGATACCTGCAGCGTCCGGTCTTCATTTCCAGCTAATGCAAGCTTCTTTTGTTGTTAATTGCTCACTTTCCACTTCTTCTTTGTTCTAGGTTGTGCCTGTTATACATTTATTCATGTGTTGTTGATATTTGGCATTAGAGGGGTTGTCATCCCACCTCTGTGTTTGAATTTAGCATGTATCATTGAATTTGTATGCAGGTTTCTGTTGTTTTAATGCCAGAGAGCTGTCATCCTGTCTGTGCATTAGGAAATAGAATTACAGACATTTTAACTGGTTGCAGCCGGCCATCACAGGGTCCTGTGCATTTGTTGGTGTGGTCAATCTTCTCCATCATCACATTTTCCTTAAACTATGAGTAATTGGTGGTCTAAAACCATGTAGTCTGGGGGTGTTCACCCATGTCTGGGGTTAAGCATAGTAGAAGTGGTTATCTGGATTGAATATGCAGCATTTCTTTCATTCATCCACCATTTATCCAACTTTTTGTTGAGTTTGTAATGTTCCCGAGCATCTCTGATATACAACCTAGAAGAGTTTCTTGGAGTGATAACATTAATTGGAGTTGTTGCCGGGGAGAGGAGAATTGAAGCTCAGCTTCCCTGGGAGAACGATGCAGCTTCAAGCTTTGATGATAGACAAGGTTTGAACACAGTTTTTGGTTGTAATCATCTATCTGGCGACTCCACTGGAGGAAGACCAACCTTTGGCGACTCCACTGGAGGAAGACCAACCTTTGGCGACTCCACATTGAAGTTCTGGCTCAGTTTGTGAGACATACTCGAAGAAATCCTCAGAAATCACCAGCTGAACCTGTACTTGACCCTGAGAGCACTGTTAAATCGAAGAAACCATCACAGAAAGGGGCATCAGGATTAGGTAAGCCTAAGAAATCTTATTCATCTCTGAAAGATAAAGTTATTGCTGAAGATTTACAATTTGAAGATTTAGAGCACAACACTGTTATTAAGGAAATTCCTTCAGAGATTAATACAGCCCCTTTGTCAGTTAGTTCCCCTTTGAATCTCAGTCCAAAGAAAGGTTCCCATTTAGTCCAAAACATCCCTTTAGCTCTGCCATCCATTACATTACTTCCTACTATTCAATCTGCTAGTGTTCCTCCACATATTCCAATCATGGCAGGACAGCAAGCACCTACGAAGATTGAGAGAATTGTTGCTGCCAGATATGGACCTTTAGTCTTGCCTATTCCTTTAAATCCTATGCTTGTGGGAGAATATAAAAATTATATGCTTAAATTCACTGGCATAGAGGGAGTAACAGTAGAGGAACACCTTGAAGTTTTTTATAGTTATGCTGATAATTTAGATATAAGTGAAAATGATGTGTGGATGAGAGTTTTTGTCCAGAGCCTTGATGGAGTGTTAGGCCCCTATACTACTAGTGTAACCCCTTATTGTTATTAGTATAACCCACTTATTATATTGATGTACCCATGTAGTGCCCATATTGTTACTATTGTGCCTCATAGAAGCCCGCTATTGTTATTATTGTGCCCTTACATTATTATTGTTATGTCGGCTCTGATTATGTTGTGACCCCTTAGACTCCTATATATAGAAAGGATGTCTTTTCATTTGTATCATCGAATAATTGTTCATTTATTTAATGTAAAGGAGGTTTCCCCCTCGAAGAGGCTGAATTCTAAGGCGTTGATCTATCTTTTCTATCTTTTCTTGAGCTGGTTTCATAACATTTGGTATCAGAGCTTTGGATTCTAGGGTTTCGCTGCTCCAAACAGGTCATCGTGGAATTTTCGCTATAACTTTTTTTCTGTGACGTTTCAGAAGTCGCAAAAAAACCCATTTGAGAAGAAATCGCGCTGAACCTTGGGTCCGAATTTCAGAGCTTTTCGCGCGATATTTGCGGAGATATGATCTGAGGAAGTTTGTCTTTTTCTAGACTCCTGAATTACATTCAAAACAGGTGACCTGGGGAAATCCTCATAACTTTATCTCTAGGGATCGGATTGAAATTTCATAAGAAGATACAGAAAGAGGACGGACTGTAGTTTCTTGTATGCATTTTTCAGATCCAAAGGTTGAAACAGTGACTCGTGGCACGTCGTACAAGTTCGCTCTACTGAACTATTCTATAATCAGGTCATCTTGGGAGATTGTGCATAGCTCTTTCTTGGAGAATCCAATTTGGATCATACTGGTGGCATTGGGAAGAGGACACAGAGGGCTAATACAGGTCACAATTTTAGAACTTAAAGATCCGAAAGTACAGAGTTGCAGTCGTTTCAAGGTAGAGCTCCTAAAATCAAGAAAAAGCAAGATGAGGAAGTTTGATGGCAAGGATCCGGTAAATTGGATACTTCAAATGGAGCAATATTTTGATATATATGGTGTACAACTGTTACAAAAGGTATGTATTGCATCTTCATATTTAGAACCAGATCAATTTTTATGGTACAAAGGGCTTTGTTCTCGTAAACAACTTGTTACGTGGTCAATTTTCACGGAAGAAATGATAGCACATTATGAGGATACAAAGAGCAACACCTTCTTTAGAGAAACACCACAACAATTGGAAAGAGTAAAAGGGATTTGTGACATAGTGGAAAGCAAAATTATGGAAACTAGGAAGTGTACCCCTCACAACTATAAAGATGGAAGTGTTGTTTCTCCTAGCCTTCCACAACCTACAAGGGTTACACCACAACAATTGGAAGAAAAAAGAGAAGATGGGCTTTGTTACAATTGTGATAGCAAATGCACTAAAGGTCATAAGTTTGCTAAGAAGAAATTATTTTACATAGAATATGAAGAGGAGGAAGAAAAGGATCAAGAAAAAACAAAAGAAGAAGATATACGCCAAGACCCCACCCCAAAGAAAGAAGAAATGAATCAGACCATATCTTGTAAAGCATTGGCAAGAATTACCACTCCTCAAACTCTCAAGATAGAAGGACATATCAAGAAGAAAAAGGTGCAAGAAGTGAAAGATCACATCGAGAAAGAAGAAATGAATCCAACCATATCTTGTAATTCATTGTTCGAAATTACCACTCCTCAAACTATCAAGATAGAAGGACATATAAAGAAGAAAAATGTTCAAGAAGTGAAAGATCACATCGAGCATCAAGAAATAAATCCGACCATATCTTGTAAAGGATTGGAAGAACTTACCACTCCTCAAACTCTAGAGATAGAAGGACATATCAAGAAGAAAAAGGTTCAAGCAGTGAAAGATCACATCGAGCATCAACAACAAGTTCTCCAACTTTTAAAGGATAACGCCACTTCGGTGCAAAATCAAACGAAACAACAGGCACTTAAAAAATGGCGACCTTACCGAATGGGAAGACTCTTCAAGGATGAGGATGTGGAAGCATTGTTTTGTGCTATTTATATTATCCAACCAGATTAGATAAACGAAGCAAGGGATGAATGGAAGAAGGACGAAGAAGTATGGCCACTTATTCAAATAATATTGCCAGATGTTGAAAAGGAAGGAAAAATCATATTGGAACCTGGAGCAGTCACAGAAACAAGAACCCGACAGCTACGAAATCGATCAATTTCAGAGTATCTCATCAAGTGGAAGAACTTACCCGCTAAAGATTCCACATGGGGAGGATAAGAATTTTATACAGAAGCATCAAGAACTACTCAAGCATTGAGGACAACGCTTTTTGAAGGAGAGGGGCATGTTAGGCCCCTATACTACTAGTGTAACCCCTTATTGTTATTAGTATAACCCACTTATTATATTGATGTACCCATGTAGTGCCCATATTATTACTATTGTGCCCCATAGAAGCCCACTATTGTTATTATTGTGCCCTTACATTATTATTGTTATGTCGGCTATGATTATGTTATGACCCCTTAGACTCCTATATATAGAAAGGAGGTCTTTTCATTTGTATCATCGAATAATTGTTCATTTATGTAATGTAAAGGAGGTTGCCCCCTCGAAGAGGCTGAATTCTAAGGCGTTGATCTATCTTTTCTATCTTTTCTTGAGCTGGTTTCATAAAATGGAGAGGCTAGGAAGTGGTTCAGAGAATTACCCCAAAGATCTATAACAGATATTGAAGCATTAAACGATGCGTTTTTTAAGCAATGGGGAGATAAAAAAGACTTGTTGTATTATCATACTGAGTTTGGTAATCTGAAGAGGCAAAATGGTGAATCTTTGCTTGATTTTAGTAAAAGATTCAATCGAATGTATAGTAAGATACCAGCTAAGGTAAAGCCTACTCCTACCTCTGCCAAACTCACTTATGCCAATGCCTTTGACTCTGATTTCTTCTTGTTATTGAGAGAAAGAAAATGTGCTACTCTAGCTGATATGCAGGATGCAGCACTAGTAGAGTCTAATATTATGGCTGCAGAAAAGTTAAAAAATCAAGCAGACAGGAGGAGACAGAGAAATCAAGCTTCTACTTCTTCTTCTTTGTCTTCAGAACCTAAATTGGACAAAATGACTAAGATGATAGAGTCATTGGCTACTGAAATTTCTAAGCTGAAAGTTGAATAGAATTCAGGGAAAACAAGGCAGCAAAATACATTTGCTCCAAGAAATCCAAATCCTTTCAGAAGAGCAAATGAGCAGTTACAAATTATGCAGAGGGGTGAAGAATCAAAAGAAGAACAGAAAGTCAAAGCTCCTTTCCAAAATGTAGTCATGGAGGAAGAACAATTTGAAGAATATAAGGATGAAATTCACTGCATGGAAGATAAAGGCAGCATTGCATTTTTTACTTTGGCCGCTTATGAAGACTCTTTGTTGCAGGAACAAGACAGTCAAGAATGGGATAGAGAAGCTGTCCTACAAGCTGGACAGTAGCAGAGGTATAACCTGAGATCAAATGCAAAAAATGTCAAAGAGAATCCTGCCCAAAGAGCTGCTGTCCAAACAGAGTCAAAGAATAGCGGGCAGAGAAGACCAACAGTTGATCCAGTCATCCTCAAAGCTCCAGTTCAAGAGGTAAAAAGTTCTGATAAGTCATCTTCTTCTTTTAGCTTTGAGTCAGAAGTTCAGAAATTGAAAATATATGTGCCTCTGGTTGAGTTGGTGAAGAGTGAAGTATTTAGGAAGCCTATCCTTGAAGCCCTTGAGCTAGAAACCAAACAAACCTCCACTGACTCTGTTAATTTGCAAGATGACAAGCCTGCCATTGTGCTCAGCCCTATGATTGAACCTACTGATAATAATTCTCCATCTTTTTATGTCTCCTTGACCATTCATGATAAAATCCTCCACAATTGCCTGCTAGACATAGGGGCTAGCCACAATCTAATGCCTAAAACTGTCATGGAAGAGTTAGGCCTTGATATCACCAGACCCTATCATGATTTATTTTCTTTTGATTCAAGGAAGGTGAAATGTCTTGGATTGATTAAAGATCTGGCCATTACCTTAACTCAGCTGCCCATGAAGAGTATGATGATGGATATTGTGGTAGCAGATGTCCCTCCTAAGTTTGGCATGTTGTTGTCCAGAGGGTGGATTAAGAGACTAGGTGGGACACTACAAAATGATCTATCTTATGCAACTGTCCCAGTTTTTGGAGGAGAAAGCAAGAGGTTATATAGAGAAGCACAGTTGGCATACATCATTAGTGATGAGAAGAATCCTACAAATCATCCTATATATGCAGTGGACACTGATTTTGGAGCATGTATTCTCCAAATAGAAGAATCTCATAAGGCCGAAATGTAGCTCAGGAAACCATCAGTTCAGGCTGAGGAAGAGCAAGGAAGTTAGGTTTGGGAGATTTTATTTGATGGAGCATGTTCCAGGGAAACTGCAGGAGCAAGGGTGGTGCTAGTGTCTCTAGAGAAAGAAAGCATTCAGCTGTCTTTTAAGCTAGTTTTCCAAGTCACAAACAATATAGCAGAGTATGAGGCTTTGTTTTTGGGCCTTAATGCAGCAAAATACAGAGGAATTAGAAGCATAAAGGTATTTGGAGATGCTGATTTGATCATTCAGCAAGTAAATAAAACGTTTCAAGCAAACCACCCAAGGATGAAAGCATACAGAGATGAGGTATGGAGAATCAGAGACTCTTTTGATTATTTTTGTATTTCATACATTCCTAGAACCCAAAATCAGCTTGTTGATTCCCTTGTTGTTTCTGCTAGTCTATTTATACCTCCCATTTCTCGCAGATTAGTTTATGAAGTCCAAATCAAGTACAGACCTTCCTTGCCTGATAATGTCCAGCATTGGAAAGTTTTTGATGATGATGATAAGATAAATAGGTTCCTTCAAGTCATTTATGAATTCTCTGAAATGCAAATTGACCAAGAAAATGATGTCTTGTTAGAAAACCCCCAGTCCCAGCTTAGAAATAAAATTGGTAAAGATAGCATTGTCCAGCTTCCTAGTAACCATATTCCTAAGGGTTTGATTCCTCTTGAAAGACTGTTTGACCAAAATGATGTGCCTTACAAGGCTACCCAAAAAGAAGACCAATCTGCAGCCTGTAAGCATGATATAGGAAGTCTAGGTCAGCCTAAATATATAAATTTGTCCACTCATTTGTCAGCTGATCAAAGTTCTGAATACTGCGATTTAATGAGGCAGTTTGCTGATGTGTTTGCCTGGGAGTATAGTGATTTGAAAACGTATGATAAGAACATAATTCAACATAAAATCCCTCTGGAGAAAGATACTATTCCTTTCAAACAGAAGCTGAGACCAATAAATCCTATGCTTCTTCCTCTAATTGAAAAAGAAATTAAAAAATTGTTGGCTGCCAAGATCATAGTTCCTCTCAGGTATTCAAAATGGGTAGCCAATCTAGTGGTGGTGAGGAAGAAGAGTGGAGAAATCAGACTGTGTGTTGATTTCCGAAATTTAAATAAATGCTCCAAGAAAGATAACTATCCTTTACCGAAAATGGAGCATTTGCTGCAAAAGGTCTCAGGAGCCAAAGTAATGTCTTTCTTGGATGGTTTTTCAGGCTTTAATCAGATTGCTGTGCATCCAGATGATCAAGAAAAGACTGCATTCACCACTCCTTGGGGCACTTTTATGTATGCCAAAATGCCTTTTGGATTGATGAATGTTGGAGCTACCTTTCAGAGAGCTATGGATATAGCATTTGTGGGAGAGAAGGACAAATTTGTGCTTATCTACCTTGATGATATAACAATTTACTCCAGTAGCCATCAAAATCATTTGCAGCATTTGAAAAAAGTGTTTCTGAAGTGCAGGAGGTTTGGAATATCAGTCAATCCCAAAAAATCTCAATTTGCTTTAAATGAAGGCAAGTTGTTAGGACATATTGTGTCTGCTGCAGGTGTTCAGATTGATCCAGAAAGAGTCAAAGCAATACAGACTTTGTCTATCCCTAGATCAAAGAAGGATATCCAATCCTTTTTAGGCAAAATAAATTTTGTAAGGAGGTTTATTCCAAATTTTGCAGAACTAGTGAAGCATATTACCTCCATGTTGAGAAAAGGGTCAGAGGTAAGATGGACTGATGCAGCAAGAAAATCATTTGAGTCTATTAAAAAGGCCATTATGGAAGCTCCCACATTAATAGGTCCAGATTATAGCAAAGAGTTCCATATTTTCTCATTTGCTTCTAAAGAAACTATTGCAACAGTTTTATTGCAGCAAGATGAAGAAGGTTCAGAACATCCAGTAGCATTTTTCAGCAAGAACTTGAGGGATGCTGAACTGAGGTATGATATTATTGAGAAGCATGCATATGCTCTTATCAAATCCTTAAGAGCTTTCAGAGTTTATATCTTGCATTCAAAAATAATTGCATATGTACCCTCTGCTGCAATAAAAGATGTCTTAACACAACCTGATGCTGATGGAAGAAGGGAAAAATGGATTGCAAAAATGATAGAATTTAATATAGAGCTGAAGCCCACCAAGCTGGTCAGAGGTCAGGGTCTTGCCAAATTATTAGCTGAAGAAAATTGCAGATCGTTAGATATTGATTTCCTATATGCAAATGCAGAAAATGGTCAGGCAGAAAAGGAAGAAACAGTTGAACCACAGAGGAAGCAGTTAGTGGCCGAGAATCTAGCTTCTTGCAATTGGTATGCTGCAATAATTAATTTCTTGCTGAAGCTAGAAATCCCTTCAGAACTTACTCAAAGTCAAGCCAGAACTTTGAAACTTAGAGCAGCAAAGTATTGCATTATGGAAAATCTGCTCTACTGGAGGGATCCATCTGGAATATTTTTAAGGTGTTTGGACAAAGAACAGTCAATTGAAGTGATGCAGCAGTTTCATAACAACATGTGTGGAGGGCACCATTATTGGAAAACTACAGCCCATAAAATTCTCAGAGATGGGTACTATTGGCCCACTTTATTTTCTGATGTGTTTAGTTTTGTTAAATCTTGTGACAGGTGCCAAAGATTTGAAGGAAAACAGCAGTTGAAATCCCTGCCCTTAAAACCAATACTTGCAAAAGGACCTTTTCAGTAGTGGGGTTTGGATTTCATTGGAGAAATCAATCCACATTCCAGTGGCCAGCATAGATGGATATTAGTAGCCACTGATTATTTTACCAAGTGGATTGAAGCAGTCCCTACCAGGAAGGCTGATCATAATGTGGTCATGAAGTTTTTAATTGAAAATATCTTCAGCAGATTTGGTTGTCCACACAAACTAATCACAGATAATGCAGCAGCTTTCAGGGCAAAATAACTGGTGGAAATGTGTGATTCAATGGGTATCAAACTTGTTCATTCCACCTCATATTATCCACAAGGAAATGGTCTAGCAGAATCCTCTAATAAAAGTCTGATCATGATAATTAAAAAGTTGTTAGAGGACAATAAAAAGAATTGGGATTCAAAGCTCAAGTATGCACTGTGGGCTGACAGAGTGACCATTAAAAAATCCACAGGCAATTCTCCTTTCAAGCTGGTATATGGCACTGATGTTGTATTCCCAATTCAATTAATTCTCCCTGTGGCAAAATTCATTCAAGAAGAGCAGGATGAGGAAGAATGCATGGCAAAGAGGATCACTAATCTAGCAGAAATACATCAGATTAGAGAACAGTTGGTTGAAAAAATTGTAGCACATCAGAAAAAAATCAAGGAGGCCTTTGACAAGAAGGCAAAAACAAATAGTTTTCAGATTAGTGACTTGGTTTTGAAATGGGATGCACTAAAGGAAAAGAAAGGCAATCATGGGAAATTTGATGTTTTCTGGACAGGGCCTTTCATTATTTCATAGGTTCAAGGGAACAACACCTTCATAATGAAAAGTATGGGAGGAGAAGCAGTTTTTGATGGCCCAATTAATGGGCGTTTTCTAAAAAATTATGTTGTTTAAGGTCCTTTGGCCTTAAAGGTTGTAAATATTGTGTTTTTATCAGTTTTATTATAGATGTTGTAGACTCCATACCCAATGGAACACTAGGAATTTTGGCTAATTTGTTTTCAGCTGGAAAGGCATTGATCTACAGGTTCTTGAGACCTCACAGGGAGGATCTCATCCCCAGAAGGAGCCAGTGTTAGCTCTGCTACATGCTGCTGATTTTCCAGGAGAAGGAATAAGTTTGGTCCTTGGTTGTTGGCTCAGAGATGGTTTATAATGGTTATCTTTGCCTCTCCCTATTTTCCCGCTCACTTCCTTTTACTCCGTTACCCCCGTTTCCTCCTTCCCTTTCATTCTCTTTATTCTCCCTATCTTCATTATTGTTGTTTGCCTTTAAAACCCCGGAAACCTTTATAAATCCCGATAACCCTTTAAACCCCATATTAACCTATTTATCATTTTAACCCTGGCTCTAACGTTTTAATCCATTATAGCCGCGCATATAATAAAAAATTATATAACTCGGCGGGCCCGTACCTGTCACATCGTTCGACAAATATGTGCGTTAACCGTGACCGTCCGATCATCTCCCACAGATCTGACGGTATCCGCAGCCCCCGCCCCGTGAACATGCACGTCTGATAACCCGCGGGGAAGTGGTTTCCCGCCAGCCACGTGTCATAAATCTATTGGATCGCACGCCCTTGTACGTAAACCACCTTCTCCCGAAAAGCGGTGCGGGGAAACCGCTTACCGCTGCCGTACCCTTCCCTCGCTCATTAACGCTCTCACATCTTTGCCGCCCGTCAGCCGTCAGATCTCCCCGATCATGATCCGATGGTCCACGATCCTCCTTTTTGAATTTCTTCCCGATGGCTTCCATAATCCAATATGCACCGTTCGTTTATGCGATCCGACGGCTACTATTGATCCCTGCGCCTATGTGTCTTCCATCACCTCCTGCCATCAAATCTATGCCGTCCATTTTGTCATTCAACGGTCAGTATTCATTCGCAGGCCATCGTCCATTTTCATGCATTTTTCAGTGTTTTCGGCCTGTTTTGTGCGCGCGAAGAAGGAAGAGATGATCCAGTACTCAGTGCATTAAATCCTCAGCTACTTGCATTCATGTAACAACATGGTCAAGGACGAGAAGAACGATCATTTTCAGCTCAATGACTACAACAGTTATTGAAATGCATTCAAATCATACTTCACCTGTTCAGGAAGGACAACAAAGTACCAGTAAATGTCATTTTGTCCATTAAAACAATCAAACTGTATCAGAAGCCCATATCTAATTGTAAATGCGGTTGGTGGCCAGTTAAGACACCTCCACTCATAGGCTTGCAGAGATTTTTTGTAAGCAAACTCTATATATACTCAGGAAAAAGATGTAATCAGGTCGATGAGTTATCTTGTTGTAAGCTTCAACTTCTGGAGACTGTAACTATTATGATACCTGCAGTGTCTGGTCTTCATTTCCAGCTAATGCAAGCTTCTTTTGTTGTTAATTGCTCACTTTCCACTTCTTCTTTATTCTAGGTTGTGCCTGTTATGCATTTATTCATGTGTTGTTGATATTTGGCATTAGAGGGGCTGTCATCCCACCTCTGTGTTTGAATTTAGCATGTATCATTGAATTTGTATGCAGGTTTCTATTGTTTTAATGCCAGAGAGTTGTCATCCTATATGTGCATTAGGAAATAGATTTACAGACCTTTTAACTGGTTGCAGTCGGCCATCACAGGGTCTTGTGCATCTGCTGGTGTGGTCAGTCTTCTCCATCATCACATTTTCCTTAAACTGTGAGTAATTGGTGGTCTAAAGCCTTGTAGTCTGGGGGTGTTCACCCATGTCTGGGGTTAAGCATAGTAGAAGTGGTTATCTGGCTTGAATATGCAGCATTTCTTTCATTCATCCACCATTTATCCAACTTTTTGTTGAGTTTGTAATGTTCCTGAGCATCTCTGATATACAACCTAAGAGAGTTTCTTGGGGTGATAACAGGAGGTTCTCTTCTAAATGTAGATCCCTACTTCATAACCAAAGGGTGTGCTCAATGATATGATCATAACAAGATTTAGTTAGTAAAAAACATCTTTATTGAATCTCTAATGAGCATGGGAGGGAGGAGACACTAGTTCTAACACCCTATACATGGGTCTTTTCCAAGTAGGACTTGTGAGCCATCCCCAATACATTAGATCAACCATCTTTCAATGAGAGGAAAAGCTTGAATAATGGCTTTCCAAATAATGGATCCATTTGTAGATTTCTTCTCAGGTTCCTTGGTCTAGTCTAAAAATGGAGATATATGAGAAGTATTTATCTTTAGTTTCCTAAGCCCAGAATCCGCTACCTTGGATGAGTCTCCATACACTCTTTACTACTAGTGCTTTTGAAAACATGTATATGTTCTTTAGAACCCGACCCCATCGTCTTTAGCTTAACCAACTTCTTCTAAGAAACAAGAATGATTAATTTCTTCTCCTCACAACCTCACTTAACCCAAAGAATTTGTTACCAACAACATTCCTAATTTCTATGCCAATACACTATAATAAAACATTACTATAACCGTAAACATCTCATTCATTTTTATCACACTAAAATATTAGCATCAACCCCCCATTATTTAACTTAGATTATCAGAGAAGCCTTGCCCAAAAAAAAAACCAACCTAACAACTTTAATTTAAAAAAACATGACTACAAGTTAAGTCATTCTTAACAACTAATCATCACAACTTTTGGCATTTAAATTACCCTATCATCCTTAATGTTTATCATTAATTTCATTCCCTTCATTATGACCTCCACCCTTTTTTTAATTTTCTCTCCTCATTTCTTAGATGCTATACACTCATTTTTTACAACGTCATAATGTTAATATCCTCACCAAATTTATAAGATCATATTTTATTGAGATGACTTTTCTAAGTTATATATATCTATATATATAATTAGACTGGTTAAAATTCAAAGGTGGCAAAAATCTATCCATAAATGTAGGATGACTCACCATAATTAGTTAAGAAAAATCACTCCATCTAAAATAACTTGTTGGTGGTTTGTAAGGGGGTAGACTTTCACTAGTTAACCAATTACCTTACATCCATAGATTATGAATACTTGGCTACTCAAAGATAGTTTTAGGTATTACTCCAAGACTAAAAGTCAACTTAAATAATCCTTGGTGGTGATCACTAAAACTACCTCCAATGAAATAATATATTTTTTAATAATAATTAACCTTAACCCCATATATGAAATCAAATTCTATCCATATGTGCAATTTAACCTATACCTAAAAGAAATAGTTTCTCACAGCCACTTACCTTTGTCTATAATAATCTGTTTAAATAATTATCGTTTAATTTCTTACTTTTAAATCTTTAATTTAATATTATCCATGGTTTAATTTTTTAAAGAAAAAAACAATAATTCAATTATTAGTTACTTAATCCATTCTCAATTGATATTTTTTATACCTTTTAATTTTTCTTTTCTTTTCTTTTTTATATGTGGTTCATGATCCTTGGAGATCAGTGAACATGTTCATAGAATAATTGTACCAAGAAGATCTACCCGAAATGATCACTTCCTGTTGGTTCAACCACAAAGCCTTACCCCGAGAGTGTCGAGAGAAATGAACCCATGACCTCTCAATAGAAAATGAACTTTAACTAGAAATCGACCAACTAAACTAACCCTAAGAGCTACCTTTTAATTTTTCCTATATCCATTTCATTGATATAAATTTATAATTATTTTAATCACAATTTTTTTTTTCACAACTAAGCCAAGCCTACCTTGGGGCTAATCCCAATGTTGGATGAAACAATAATTTGTTCACTAGTGGGATGTTAACACCAATTCCAATACCACTCCCAATGAGTTTTGAACCTGAGTTGAGGGTAAACACCAAACAAACCAACTAGTTTACACATCATGGGTTATTGCCCCTTTACAACTCAGTATGAGGTGAGTTGAGCATAAACACCAAACAAACCAATTGGTTTACACATCATGGGTTATTGCACCTCTACAACTCAATATGGGGTAGATGTCAAGCGTAAATGTTTAACATCTAACATTTAACAAATTTAATCTAATGTGAATGTCGGTCCTAATTAAAAATTGACATAATTATTATGTATAAACAAAATATAAATTCAACATTGGTTTTAGGAAGTGGAATTTATATGTAGGTTCAATTAAAAAATAATAATAATAGGTTAAATGTAATATTTGTCTAGTATGATGGAGATGTTGTAGTGTAAACATTTAAAACTTGACTCAATAAATAATAATAAAATCAAAAGTAATTAAAATAATAGAATTCAATTTGTTATATTTTAATTATGGTTTGGAGGGCAACTTAACCCCTCCAACTCAAGTTAGAAATTATGCTCTCCAAAAAATTGCATAAATAATTATAAGTTACAGTGGTCAATGCTAAATCAATAATGGTTGATAGAAAAATCATCTTATAGTGTTTCTTTAGTAGTAACTAATAAATTGCTATGTGAAGTGCATAAGTAAATTGCCTTGCATAAATTTGGTGGGTAGTAATAGCCAATAGTTCTTCACATTTACAATTTTACTCCTACATAAGTGTTGAAGAAAAAATAAATAATGGTGGGAAGTAACTATTGTAAGTATATTTTTTACATCTTATTCCTATCCATTTTTTATGCAAAGACTTGCTTAAATTATGGTGGGAAGTAATTGATGGTAGATATGTTATTTACTTAAGTATAAGTTATTTTCAAGTATTTTATTTTTGGATGGTTTTCTTGCAAAGCTTAAGAATAAAAAATCACTACACAAATATCTAAAAATCATGCATGAATATTGCAACAATATCCATTAATTATGGCATAAAATATGTAAGGCAATTATCCACATGGCATTATATTGTGCAAAGGTTGCAATAAGACCTTCAATTTATGTCCAATCAAATGTTTGATTTTTTTTAATAATGTTGAAAAATAAATATTTAATTTCAAAGTTTAACATTATAATTTGCATTGGTAAATGCTAAACTAGATCAATAGACAAATAGATTGTTAGATTCTTGCCTTGACAGACACTAATAATGATTCAACAACCATATTTAAATTTAATTAATAAGCACATAAAAACATAATACCTACAATAAACTTAAAATATAATAAGTTTCTTAACCATGGATTATCAATCCCATGTGCCAAAAAAACATAAATCATTTCACAATAAAAAATTAAAATGTGAAATATTTTAGACATTACATATAGCATTGATTACATAGAGTGAAAATTATCCATCATATGGGTGGAGGGGGGAGAGAAAGCACGAAGAGAGGTGGGGGGAGATAAGTAGAGAGGGGAGGAGATAGTGACAGGGCTAGAGGATGGAGAGAGAGAGAGTGACGGCGATGAGAGCGACAAAGGGAGGTTTAAGAGAGGGAGAGAGAGGAATGGAGAGAGAGAGGAGGGGAGGGAGATGAGAGTGGGAGGGGGAGAGAGAGATGGAGTTGAGGGAGGGAATAACAAATACATGGAGAGATGGAGGTAGAGAGAGAGGGAGTGACAAGGGAGATATGGAGAGAGAGGGAGAGAGGATATGAGGAAAGATAAAGAGGAGAGGAGAGAGAGAGGGAGACATAGAGATGGAGGAGGGAGAGAGAGAAAAAGAGAAGGAGGGAGATAGTGATAGAGTTGGAGGGTAGATAGAGAGAGAGATGGGGGGAGAGATAGAAGGACATGGGATAGAGAGGACTTAAGGGAGAGGAGAGAGGGAGGGAGAGAGAGAGGGAAGAAAAAAGACATAAAAAGATAAGGTGGAGAGAGAGAGGGAGTGACAAGGGAGAGATGGAGAGAGAGTGAGTGAGAGAGGAGAGGAGGGAAGAGAGAGAAGGATAGGAGAGAGAAAGGGAGAGAAGGGAAAGAGAGAAAGGGAGACACGAAGATGGAGGGGGGAGAGAAGGGGAGAGAGAGAAGGAGATAGGGAGGGAGATAGTGATAGATTTGGAGGGAAAAGAGAGAGAGAGAGTGATGGGGATGAGAAAGAGAGGGAGGTGGGAGATAAAGGGAGAGAGAGGAAGGAAAAGAGAGAGAAGGAGAGATGGAGGAAGAGAGAGATGGAGTTGTAGGGGGGGAGAGGGAAGGAAGACAAAATACATAAAAAGAGAAAGGTGGAGACAATAGAGCGGGATGGAAGAGAGAGAGAGAGGGGAGAGGGAAAAAGAGAGATAGATCCAACCTAGATATGGTATGTGTGTATATAAAAAACATCCTAGATCCATGTTAACCCTGGATCTATCAAGTTCCGAGAGGGATCAAATATCTTTTCACTTTAAAAGAGGTTTATATCTCAATAGATTTGATCCCTCTCGACACTTGATAAATCCGGGGTTAAGATGGATCTAGACTGGTTTTAATCATAATTTATTTCTATTAATATTATTATTGATTAGTATATAATTAGCTATGCAATCTCCTTATTTAAAGTTTCGGGCCTTTTTAACAAATTTTATATATCAAATATATTAAAATCTAAATATATTGTTTCTTTTGTTTTGGTATACCATTTAAAATTGATTATACAATAATATATTCAATAAAGCTCAATCAAGCTTGGATGCCGCTTGGGATAATTTAATTTCCCCCACAGGTGGCTTCCATCCTCGACCACTCTCCATGAGGTTTGAACTTGAGTCAAGACTAAACACCAAACAAACCAACTAGTCTACACATCATGGATTATTTTAATCACAATTTTTTTCTACTAATATTATTATTCATTACTATATAATTAGCTATTAAATCTCCTTATTTAAAGTTTCAAGCCTTTTTAATAAATTATATATATCAAATAAATAAAATCTAAATATATTATTTATTTTCCCTTGGTTTTGGTATACTATTTAAATTGGTTATATAACAATATTTTTTTATTCCAAAGGAAAAAACTGTGATTTTTATTTAAAATATACATTTTGAAGACACACCAAGTGTGTATGTAAAAATTACAATCTGAGGACACACCAAGTGTGTATGCGATATTTGCAGAGAACATGACGAATATAAAGAAATAAAGCACAAAGAACGGTCTGAAAATATCAATGACCCCTCAAATACATGGACAAAGAGAAAGCAAAAACACATACAAAGGAAGTGGGCAATAATTAACCGACAAAATCCACATTTGCCGGACTTTTTTCCCTTCCTTTTGTGCACCTTGTGCCAACCATCTAATGTTGGTTCAATCAAGACTAATTCCAATGATCTATCTGCATCCACCAAGGGGATTTCTTTATCTAAGTCAGAAATATCTGAAACATGGGCTCTTTTAGAACCCCCTAATCCATCCAAAATCTACATGCTTACAAGGGGAGAGTCATGCTGAATTTGTATGAACATGTGATATCCCCCACCAATTGACCCTAGTTAGATGGACGAAAAACAAAAAAAACAAAAAAAGGGCCCAGAGCACATGGTTTTTGCCCCAAATAATTATCCACTTAGGGTAATTTCCCATGGTTTCTCTTGAGAAACCACGCTTTTAAAGGAGAAGGAGAAATGAGAATAGAGCATGGATTTGGAATTTCTCTCTTGACATTGCTTTGGAAGCTCGTGCGAGTTTTCAATAAGGAAGGGTTTCAGGCGAGATCCTTCAAGCTAACTTCGGTGGGGCTTAGCTTCACCCTAGTCGGAAAATCCAGTTTGTTGGTTCTTGAAATCGCCTTGTTATCCCCAACAACTGCCCAAGGCCGAGAAAGTTGGTCGAATGAGGTAACCTCAGACCAAGATTTTAATTTGGTAGCTAGCCCTACCAAACTAGAGAGGTCTCTCTCTATGGAATTACAGTCAAAATATGACTGCGATATAAAGGATTTTAGGCTAGATATGTTTAGATCATGGTTTGATTTGGTTTTGATTATTTGTTGGATGATGGCTTAGGTCTAGAGAGCTAGGTATAGGCTTTGAGAATCAGATTTGCAGAGATGTAATGGGGCAAGGTAGGCACACACTTTAGCACTTTAGGGTTTTCATTGTGTATATGGGAGATAGGTAGGGTTTCTAAACGAGCATGAGTCTCATGAATTCATTTATATCAGAAGAAAAATGAACAATAATGTGAAAGCTTCTCCAAAATAGAGAATTGCATGAATGAATTATGTTTATTATCTTAGGAAACAAGCACATGAAACATGGAAATGGAAATGAAAGATACAATACATTCAAAATTATGATCACAGAAGGAAAAACACTGCTAAAACACATACCACAGGAATCCCACTACAATAGCTACAAACTTTGTGTATTAGTTCTTGCCAAATTCTCAATTAAACTAGCCTTCAAAGCTTAATTCCACTGTATCCAAACCTTGAAAATGATTAAAAAAGGCCTCATATAAGATCTAAAGTCGAAATCCTCCCTAGGAGGTCGAATTTCCAGCAAATAAAGTCAAATACATGCACCTATCTGATCACTGCTACATATTAGGGAGGTTACTCAACCATTTCCTCTTTTATCTAACTATCACAAGATATTTATCCAAAGCATTAAATGGAGGATAATACACCTATTTACCCATATGGTAACCCATTTACATTTACATTTGACCATTTACATTCATCTACTTTCACTTTTTGACTTTTACCAAAGTTAAACTAGAAACTCTGAAAAATTACACAATGAAAATTTTAATTAAAATCTCAAAAAATTGGAGAAGCGTAATGCCAAGTTTGAGGCCATTTTTAGATGCCTAACTAAAGTCAAAATTGGAATATGAAAGAAAATTAAATTATCCTTGTCTATCTAGTTTCCAGAACATCTTGAATTTTTGAAAATGACCCATGGGAAGGCCTCCAAAAACTCATTCTCCCAAGGTGTCTCCAGAAGGGTCGCGCCAAAACCAGAAGGGTCGCGCCAAGTTTGAGGCCATTTTTAGGTGCCTTCCTGAAGTCAAAATTGAAATATGAAAGAACGGTAAACTAGACTTGTCTGTCTAGTTTCCATAACATCTTGAATTTTTGAAAATGACCCATGGGAAGGCCTCCAAAAACTCATTCGCCCAAGGTGTCTTCAGAAGGGTCGCTCCAGAACCAGAAGGGTTGCTCTTCTCCTCAGAAGGGTCGCACTTCTCCTCAGAAGGGTCGCGCTTCTCCTCATAAGGGTCACACATATCCTCATAATGGTCGCACTTCTCCTTACAAGGGTCGCACTTCTCCTCAGAAGGGACGTACTTCTCCCAAAATGCAACAAAACCCTCGATTTTCACAATTTTTTCTCCTGCACGATGATGACTGAGAGATGCTTGAAATTTTAAGAGTGAAAATGAGTTAAAAACAAATCATCTTACCCTTTTAAACTTGAATTTGGAACCTTGACACTTTATGACCTTTGAAATTTGAAACTTGGTAACTGTATTGGCTTTCTTGAGACATTGGGTCTTTTTGGAACTCTGAACTGCAACCTTTGGAACTTTGAAGTACTTATTACATTTGATACCAAAATTTATTGAAGAGGATTTCTTATTACCACTACTCCTTTGTTGGATTTTATGCATGAAATGAGAGTTTTAGTGACCTTGAAACCCGAATGACCTAATGGAGACACTGAGTTGAATGAAGACCATGGTGACATGAATGAAATGATGATGATGATTTGTTCAATGATGGCACATCCAACTGAGTGATGGCAGTGACCGGACATGGAAATCTTGAAGGAGCAGCAGTATACCTAGACACACTATCTAGTGGCCAAATTTATTCTGAAAACCTAGTGACATGATAAAATTTGACTTTGTGACCCCTAACAAAACTTGGTAAAAGCATATTTGATCATTGGTGATAGGCAGAACTGACTGACAATAACATTGGCTCCAGCTGGGGATGGCATCTCCTTGGAGGTGTCAAGAACATCGTAGATCAAGTAGCCTTATTCATTGGGCATGGAGCCAAAATGAAAAGACTAAAATCAAATTGGAAACTGACTGACTAACTGACTTCAACAAACAATAAACAAAACAAACTAACTGAACTTACTTATGGCAGCAAACCATTAGGATCTTAGGGCCTTCACTTCGGGGTTTAAATCTTGATGATAACCGCCCACCTGCTGAAGATATATATAAACAATGATGTGTAATGATCCCTACAGTGTAACCAATCCAGCAAATGGCTACTTACTTGAATCTTGCTCACACTTTCCTTGACCAGACAAGAAAAACAAAAGCTAGGCCACTCCAAGTGTCCATTGAAAATGTGTACATGATCCATAAATATAATAAAGCTCTTATCCCTTGATGACTGTAGCAACTTAACAAAAGGAACCTGAAACTTGTGAATGACTACCTTTTCTTGATGATCAACAATGAGACAATAATCTTCTTCATTCTTAATCAGAACAAATGTAGACTGCAAATTCTTGGATGAACTTTGTAACAAGACTCATGTTGAACAAGACAATGAAGCCAACTGCCTCATCAAATTCCTGTCATCTTTGTTTTGAAGCTCACAATTAACTAATGGAGAAGGACTTTGACTACAAACATCATCCACAACATCATCTATTGGATCAAGGAGAACTTGAGAGGAGTGCTGCAACTTGTCATACATTGGTTCCAATGCGGTTACATGATTTTCTATAAACTCTTCATGTTCTACACTTTCAGTTGCATTTTCAAGCTGAATGTTGCTTGATAACGGTGATTGTGGAATGAAAAAAGGTTTTATATTACAAACAACATTCTCAACAACTTCAAGAGAAGGTTGCCAACTGTTGTTAACTTGCTTATTTTCTTCCTTGGTAACCTTATAGTTTGCTCTTATTATTTCAAAAGAAGAGAAACACAAAGGTAAGGAGTCTTGGTCAAGAATTTCATGGTCTTCTCCGTGCTCAACATCAAAACTGAAAGACAGTTGATTTCTAATCTTAGGAAAGTTTTCTCTTAGTAACTGAAATGAAGTAAAACATAAAGGCAAAGACCTTTCACCTTATTTGAAATTTTTTGGATTCTCTTCATTGTTGTTGTGATTGATATGCATAGGTTGAGTGCTACATCTGAGTTACTGTAATAAAACTTCTTCCTCCAAAAAACATGTCGGCGATTGCCTTGTAGAGTCAACCTCTATTTCAACAACATAATCATCATCATACTGATCATACTTGGGTAACTCATCATTATAAGGAATGACATCAAACATACACATTAAATCAGGAGATTAATCCTCCATGGGTTGATCTACAAATTCATCTTCATGACTTTCCATAAATGAATACATAAAACAATCATTTTTTGTTCTATGGTAACTAGAATGAGTAGGATAATGGTTAGGGTCAACAACCTCTTATTCTTCAGCAATAAGAGGGACATGGTGTTTTTGAACATCAAGTTTATCTCTCATGATGATCTTTTGAATCATTTTTTCCATTGTGCTTACCAAAATGTCGAGCTTCACTTATGAATATGTCAGGTGTTCCTTCTCTATGTTCTCCCTTGCTTCTTCTTTCAACTTTGACCTTTTAAGCAACAAATTAGATTCCACAGCTATTGCATTGTCCTGCATTTCTTCGAGTGTTGTAGGGTTCCTTTCTCTCAATTGAAATGCCATTTCTGGATCAAAGGCATCCGGGTAGTGTAAGAGAGCTAAACCGGGTGGCAGTTTGATATCAACAGGGATTGAATGGTATACTTGATTGAACCTCGCTGAAAAGTGTTGCACTGTTTCTCCTGGTTGTCTTTCCAACTGATTATATTCTTCTAAAATCAGAAAAGGATTTCTCTTGATCACCCATCTATCAAGGAAGACTTTCACAAACTGATGGAAATAAAAAATGCTTGCAGCTAGTAATTTCTTGAACCATTTCTTGGCTTCACCTTGCAGAGATAAAGCAAAAATCCTGATATTGACATCATCTTCTTCAACCTCAAAAAGGTCGAGAAATTTTTCAAAATTCTGAATGTGTTTCTTAGCAGTGATGTTACCATATTCTCCATCAAACCTGGGAAGATATTTGTAATAATTTTCAGGGAAATCATGGAGTATAGGAGGTAAGATGAGTGGCTTGTATCTATCTGGAATTTTACAAGGTATAGGAGTATGTACAGAAGCTATAGGATTAGTCTTGATCTCTTGAGGCTCATCAAGCTGAATATGGTCATCTTACAATTCAGAAGAAGGGTCTTGATCAAAATCAAAATTTGTATTCACAATCTTCAAAGGAAAGCAATAGAATGCAGGTCTAGGATATTTTCTCAAATACAGTATGCTCGGTAAAACCTTCTTGACATTCTCAGGAAAAGAAAAGAAATAATTTACAATAAAGAACATGAAGTCTTGGATGAAAGTCCAATTTGAATACCTAATCTTCCCATATTTTCCTTTCATTTTTCCGTTGGTAAGGTTCATCCTCCAGTGGAGTATTTGAATTAAATGTGAAACTGATTTGGAGTCGCCAAGTGAATGATTTCAGCCTTCATATGTGTCTGACTGTTGTCCACCATCAGCAATCAGATCTGATCCTTGTCATTCTTTCCCAGGGAAGATATGATCTCTCGTTTCCCCGGCAACGGCGCCAAAATGTTATCCCCAACAACTGCCCAAGGCCGAGAAAGGTGGTCGAATGAGGTAACTTCAGACCAAGATTTTAATTTGGTAGCTAGCCCTACCAAACCAAAGAGGGTTCTCTATATGGAATTACAAGCAAAAGATGATTGAGATATAAAGGATTTTACGCTAGATATGTTTGGATCAGGGTTTGATTTGATTTTAATTGTTTACTGGATGATGGCTTAGGTCTAGAGAGCTAGGTCTAGGCTTTAAGAATCAGATTTGTAGAGATGTAATGGGGCAAGGTAGGCACACACTTTAGCACTTTAGGGTTGTCATTGTGTATATGGGAGATAGGTAGGGTTTCTAAACGAGCATGAGTCTCATGAATTCGTTTATATCAAAAGAAAAATGAACAATAATGTGAAAGCTTCTCCAAAATAGAGCATTGCATGAAATAATTATGTTTATTATCTTAGGAAACAAGCACATGAAACATGGAAATGGAAATGAAAGATACAATACATTCAAACTTATGATCACAGAAGGAAAAACACTGCTAAAACACATACCACAGGAATCCCACTATAATAGCTACAAACTCTGTCTATTAGTTCTTGCCAAATTCTCAATTACACTAGCATTCAAGGCTTAATTCCACTGCATCCAACCCTTGAAAATGATTACAAAAGGCCTCATATAGGCTCTGAAGTTGAAATCCTCCCTAGGAGGTCGAATTTCCAGTAAAAAAAAGTCAAGTACATGCACCTATCTGATCACTACTACATACTAGGGAGGTTACTCAACCATTTCCTCTTTTATCTAACTATCACAAGATATTTATTCAAAGCATTAAATGGAGGATAAGGCACCTATTTACCGATATGGAAACCCATTTACATTTACATTCATCCACTTTCACCTTTTGACTTTCACAAAAGTCAAACTAGAAACTCTGAAAAATTACACAGTGAAAATTTTAATTAAAATCTCAGAAAATTGGAGAAGTGTAGCACCAAATTTGAGGTCATTTTTAGGTGCCTTCCTGAAGTCAAAATTTAAATATGAAAGAACAGTAAACTAGCCTTGTCTTTAGTTTCCAGAACATCTTGAATTTTTGAAAATGACCCATGGGAAGGTCTACAAAAACTCATTCTCCCAAGGTGTCTTCAGAAGGGTCACACCAGAACTAGAAGGGTCACACCAAGTTTGAGGCAATTTTTAGGTGCCTTCCTAAAGTCAAAATTGAAATCTGAAAGAACAATAAACTGGACTTGTCTGTCTAGTTTCCAGAACATCTTGAACTTTTTAAAATGACCCATGGGAAAGCCTCCAAAAACTTATTCTCCCAAGGTGTCTCCAGAACGGTCGCGCTAGAACCAAAAGGGTCGCACTTCTCCTCAGAAGGGTCACGCTTCTCCTCAGAACGGTCGTGCTTCTCCTCAGAAGGGTCACACATCTCCTCAGAACGATCACACTTCTACTCAGAAGGGTCGCACTTCTACTCAAAAGGGTCACACTTCTCCCAAAATGCAACAAAACCCTCGATTTTCACAAATTTTTCTCCTGCACGATGATGACTGAGAGATGCTTGAAATTTTAAGAGTGAAAATGAGTTAAAAACAACTCATCTTACCCTTTTAAACTTGAATTTGGAACCTTGACACTTTATGACCTTTGAAATTTGAAACTTGGTAACTTTATTGGCTTTCTTGATACATTGGGTTTTCTTGGAACTCTGAACTACAGCCTTTGCAACTTTGAAGTACTTATTACATATAAAAACATAGAATTACATTTGATATCAAAATTTATTGAAGATACTTGCTTATTGCCACTCCTCCTTTGCCGGATTTTATGCATGAAATAAGAGTTTTAGTGAGCTTGAAACCCTAATGACCTAATGGAGACACTGAGATAAATGAAGACTAATCTAGGTGGATGTTGATGGCCACCCACCTATCCCACTTGGACCCCCACAACTATCTCTATCAGTTTTTTCAGTTTCCTTAATTGTAGCGCAATTTACTATTTTTAGCACTTTATCGGGTCCTGAACTTCTGGAGCCGTTTTGAGGCCCTAAATGACGTTTTTTGGGAAATCTGGGAGCATGGACCAATGTTTCTCTTCCTAAAGTTGTAGTCCTCAGATATATATTTCTAACGAGGTATTGTGTGCGTCAAACGGAGATTGTATGCCAAAGTTGCGACCCCAGGAAGTTGATTTACCAATTTACCCAAAACGGGGCCCATAGTTTGGCGCTTCATCTCCTAGGGTTAGGTTTTTGGATGTTTAGGGTTTTCCATTGTTTCTCAACAATAAATAGCCTTTGAGCCTCATTGTAACACAGTTCAGAGGCATGTAGCCACCACATCTCTTCTCAGAGATAAGCTACCATTGCCATAGCTGGTTTATTTCCATTTCTGTTTGTAAGCATATTTCAGTATTTTACATTAATGAAATGAAGTATTATTTCTATTGCATCTATGTATTTATGGTTATTTATGTACTTTATTGTGTTCTTGTATAAATCCGGATCAATGGTATCAGAGCGGTCTGCTCTTTCTCTGTCTTTCTTTGCATGTCCCAACGAGGTCGAGATATAAGGAGTTAGGGCTTGAACTGGTAGAACCTTTGCAAGACCAGCCTCACAAATCCCGATGGCCTCCCATGGCGGATGAAAAGAAAGATGAGGGGGCAGGAGATCCTACCAAAATCTTGCTCGAAGAAGCCCTTGAGCGACAAAGGAACGCGATGATGGAAAACTTTGCCCAGATCCTTCAGCGGCTACCCAGAGGCAACGCATCGGCTTCCAATAGCTACACTGGAAACGCCACGCCGTTTAAGGTACAAGTTAACTTTGAAATCCCCATATTCGAGGGTTAGATAAATGCAGATGTTGTAGATAAATGGTTAAATCTGCTAGAGGGTTATTTTTCCGTTCATGATTTTTCCAGCTCGGAAAACATTACGTTCACTCTTCTCAAAGCAGCCCCTCACATCAAGGACTAGTGGGAAACCTACTATGAGCATAAGGATGAAAGTACGAGCTCACTGTTTTCAGCAGCACCCACTTGAAATTCATTCCAGGATGCCATCAAGGAGTGTAGGTTTTAACCCTGTACAGAAATTACCTGCATGCGAATTCTTAAACAAATAAAATAAACAATGCGAGAGCATAACCCATAAAACACATATGCACAGAGATTTTTCCCTGGATCCCAAAACCGGGACTACCAGCTTGATTTTTCATTATTTTCTTTCAATGTTACAATACAAATTTATACATGCCGAAGCATCCAATACCATGGACCGAAAACCATCGCGTCCAATACCATGGACCGAAAAACTATCGCGTCCAAAAAACATGTGCGAAAATCATGCACAAAACCATAGGTGGGTCCGCCCAACCTAACATATGGTCCAAAACCAAAATTTTCCGGGGCGCTGCCCCGGACCCCATAAAGTGGGGTTACGGGTGTCCTTCAAACCCCCTATTAACTACGTGGAAAGAATATAACACAACCCAACAATCTCCCACTTGTTGTTTTCTTTCCACAGGGGGCCACAGGAGAGCTTAGTCATTTTTTCAGCCCTGAGATTCCCATTGCTTCTCTACACCAAGAGAACTTCTCAGAGCTCACAGATTTTGTCAATGCATCTGCAGTATTCTTCAAAGTGTCCACCTTTACCAGCAACACCTTTCTGTCTTCTATCATATCCCTCACAAAGTGATACTGAACATCAATGTGCTTTGTCTTTGAATGATAAGCAGGGTTCTTTGCCAAGAAAATTGCACTTTGGCTGTCACAGTCTATTCTTATAGCTCCCTGTACTAACCCCATACTTGAACACAATCTCTGCAACCAAACTGCTTCCTTGCTTGCATGAGTGGCTGCCATGTATTCTGCCTCTGTAGTTGATAGTGCCACTACAGATTGTTTCTTACTCATCCAACTGACTGCACCTCCAAATAGGTTAAACACATACCCACTTGTAGATCTTCTCTGATCTAGATCTCCAGCCCAGTCTGCATCAACAAAGTCATGAATATCCAACACTCTGTCCAATCCTGGTCTTCCTTGGTAGCACAAACCATAATCACTAGTGCCACGCAAATACCTGAAAACCTGCTTCACTGCTGTCCAGTGCTCCTTCCCAGGTTTTGACATAAACCTGCTCAATACTCCCACTGCATGTGCAATGTCTGGTCTAGTACAGACCATTGCATACATCAGGCTACCCACTGCACTTTCATATGGAACATGAGACATGTCCACTTCCTCTTCTTGTGTCTTGGGACACTGTTCAGCAGATAACCTCACACCTACAGGAATAGGAACCTTCACCGGTTTACTATCCTGCATATTAAACCTCTGCAGTATTGTCTCAACATACTTCCTCTGGTTTAACCAGAGCTTCCTCTTTGACCGATCTCTTTTAATTTCCATGCCCAAAATATAGTTTGCAGCACCAAGATCTTTCATGTCAAATTTGGAGGACAATTGGGTCTTCAAATCCTGGATAATTTCTTTGTCATTTCCAACCAGCAACATATCATCCACATACAAGACCAGATAAATAACACGGTCACCAATTAATTTAAAATACACACAATGATCTGCTTTGCTTCTGGTGAAGCCAAGTCCCCGTATAAATGTATCAAATTTCTGATACCACATCCTTGGTGACGGTTTTAACCCATACAGAGACTTCTTTAACTTGCATACCAGTTCTTTCTTACCCTTCACCGCAAAGCCTTCAGGTTGCTTCATGTAGATTTCCTCTTCCAAATCCCCGTGAAGAAATGTTGTCTTCACATCCATTTGTTCTACCTCAAAATCAAAAGCAGCAGCAACAGATAAAAGTAATCTAATAGAAGTTACCTTGGCAACAGGAGAAAAAATATCACCAAAATCAATTCCCGACACCTGGGAATAACCTTTTGCTACCAGCCGAGCTTTGTATTTCTCCACCTTTCCTTCTGCATTTGTCTTCTTCTTGAACACCCATTTGCTGCCAATGGGTTTCCTTCCAGCCGGCAACTCCACCAGATCCCAAGCCTCATTTTTGTGCAAAGATGCCATTTCATCGACCATGGCCTCTTTCCAGAGTTTTCCATCCTCTGAATCCACTGCTTCCTTCATAGTTCTGGGATCATCATCAGTAACAGACAGAGAAAAATTTGAACTGAAAGCAGATGGACTATACCTTTCTGGCTACCTTCTTTCTCGAACTGATCTTCTCACAACAGGAGTTTGTGGCTCTTCATCTTTTGATTCCTCCTCTGCTGCAGAGTCTGATTCTTCCTCCTTTGGCTCAAACTCTATCTTCTCAGGTTCCTTTGGTTGGACTTCATGTTGAATAACATCTTTTACCTCTCTGAACAACACATCTCGGCTGTACACAACCTTCCGTGTGACTAGGTTCCAAAGCTTATAACCCTTTAAACCATCCTTATACCCAATAAAGATGCACTTTTCAGATTTACTATCCAACTTGCTTCGTTTCTCCTTTGGAACATGTACATGTGCATCACATCCAAATACCCTTAGATGTGAAAGAGAGGGTTTCTTACCAGTCCATACTTCTTGTGGAGTCTTATCCTCCAACGCTGATGAAGGTGATCTGTTGATCAGGTAACATGCAGTATCCACCGCCTCTGCCCAGAATTCCTGTCCTAACCCGGCACCACTGAGCATGCTTCTTGCCCTTTCCATCAACGTCTTGTTCATTCTTTCTGCGACTCCATTTTGCTGAGGTGTATATGGAGTAGTCTTCTGCCGTGCTATACCACACTTCTTACAAAATTCTTCAAATTCCTTGCTGCAAAATTCTCCACCATTATCTGTCCTCAGCACCTTTATCTTCTTCTCTGTCTGATTTTCCACCAGAGCCTTAAATTCTTTAAACCTGTCAAAGACTTCACATTTCTTCTTAAGAAAATATATCCATGTATTCCTTGAGAAGTCATCTATGAATGATACATAGTACACAGACTTACCCAGTGATGGAACCTTCACAGGTCCAAACACATCACTGTGCACAAGCTCTAATATATGTTTCGTCCTCTTACCACCCGAGGGGAAACTCACCCGATTCTGCTTCCCATATACACAATTTTCACAGAAATCAAAATCCAGAGAGCTATTATTCATACCTTCTACCATACCTTTACCATGAAGTATTCGAAGGCCCTTCTCTCCAATATGTCCAAGCCTTTGATGCCACAACATGGTCTTCTCTCCAGAGGCCACTAGATTCTCTACTCCATTTTCAGGAACCATAGAACTATTGCACCCATCAACAACAGTGCTACCTTGCAGCTTGTACAGAGTTCCAATCTGAACTCCCCGAATTAATATCAGTGCTCCTCGAACCATCTTGCAGGTATCTTTCTCGAACACCGTCTTTACACCTGCATCATCCAACTTGCTTACAGAAATCAGATTTCTGGCCAATGCAGGAATATGTAGAACACCCGGAAGTGTTCTAACCCTTCCACCTTGCAACTTCAACTTTACTTTTCCCCGACCAATGATTCTAGCCTTCCTATCATCTCCTAAGAAAACATCACCACCATCGTATTTCTCATACTCGCAGAACCACTCTCTATGGGGAGTGAAGTGAAAGGATGCACCTGAGTCAATCAACCATGCCTCATGATCTACATGTGTACTTGAAGAAGCCAAGTACACATCCCCACCTTCATCTGAGGTGGTTTTCGCCTCTGCAGAAGGAGCATCATCAGATCCCTTTCCTTTATCAGGAGCTTTAGATTTACAATCCCTTCTGAAGTGCCCTTCCTTTCCGCATTTCCAGCACACCACCTTTGTAGGTTTTCCTGGAGATTTATATCTCCCTCTAGATTTAGATCTCCCACTCGATGACTTATTTTTGTTTCTGTTCTGGGACCGTCCTCGTACAGACAAGGCATCACCATTCTGGTTGTCCATATTTTTCCGTCTCATCTCCTCCGTCAACAAGGCTAAGACTATTTCATCAAACTGCAAAGCAGTTGCATTGCTACCTATTGCAATAACCAGACTATCCCACGAATCTGGTAGAGAACACAACAGACTGATGCACTTATCTTCATCTGAAATTTTAATATCAACAGATAATAACTGACTTACCACAGTATTAAACGCATTCAGATGCTCTGTCACCGAGTCTCCATCTTTCATCCTCAGGTTATACAGCTTTTTCCGCAGGAACAGTTTATTCACTACAGACTTAGATTGGTACAAAGTCCCTAACTTGACCCACAAAGCCTTTGCCGTAGCTTCCCCTGATACATTCAGCAATACTGAATCCGAGACACACAATCGTATTGTGCTCTTTGCCTTCTGATCCAACTTCTTCCATTCTTCATCGGTCACTCCCGATGGTTTAGTACCCGGATCTACCGCGATCCACTGATCTTTATCCACCAACAGATCCTCCATCTTGAGTTTCCACAGCTCAAAATTCTGACCATTGAACTTCTCAATCTCTATCTTTCCACTGCTCGCCATCTTCTTTCACCACCAGAATCGATCTCGCAGATCTCCCACTGAACAGGGTCTACCACAGGCCCAAGCGAAACCCCTCAGCAACAAAGGCGTCCCCTTGAAGCCAAAACAGCTCTGATACCAAATGTAGGTTTTAACCCTGTACAGAAATTACCTGCATACGAATTCTTAAACAAAGAAAATAAACAATGCGAGAGCATAACCCATAAAACACATATGCACAGAGATTTTTCCCTGGATCCCAAAACTGGGTCTACCAGCTTGATTTTTCATTATTTTCTTTCAATGTTACAATACAAATTTATACATGCCGAAGCATCCAATACCATGGACCGAAAACCATCGCGTCCAATACCATGGACCGAAAAACTATCGCGTCCAAAAAACATGTGCGAAAATCATGCACAAAACCATAGGTGGGTCCGCCCAACCTAACATATGGTCCAAAACCAAAATTTTCCGGGGCGCTGCCCCGGACCCCATAAAGTGAGGTTACGGGTGTCCTTCAAACCCCCTATTAACTACGTGGAAAGAATATAACACAACCCAACAAGGAGCAGTACTACCCTGTCAAAAGCTATGAGGATAAACACATAAAGTGGACCACGCTGCGGCAGGGAAGGGACCAAGACGTGCCAGAGTTCACTAATAATTTTCATACCCTTCGCACAAAGTTAGGTATCAAGGATTCTGAGCTGAATTTGGTACTCAAATACCACAGGTACATCCAGGACGAGATGGAGTTCCTGAACATCTCCTCGCTCAGCACGGCATACCGATACGCCGTCAAGATCGAGCAGAAGTTTAAACAAAAGAAGCGAGACTTTGGATCTGCAAATCTGAAGAACAAAGGACAAAGCCAAGGAGGTGTGACCCAAGACAACCCGTCGAAGCCGCATTAAAATAACAACACCACGAAGCTAAAGAAGGACATAGGAAAGTGGTGTGAGTTCCATAATTGCCCCACTCATAACACAAGCGAGTGTAGGACCAAGCAGTATCTGGGGGCCGAGTTTAAGGCTTCAAAATCAAATGCATGTTCCGACCTTGAGTCAGAACCCGAGAAGGGGAATTTCAAAGGGAAGCAGGTCATTGACACGGAGCTCAATGCCACTATTGCCACCACCAAGATCCAGAAGTATGAGCCCGAAGATCCAGAGGAGGGGGAGCGTCTTTTCCACTCATAGATATGGGTGAGGTATTTGCCGCTGCAATTCATTGTTAACAGTGGGATCCAAAAGAACCTCATTTCAGCAGAGGTCGTCAAGCGGTTGGGCCTACCGACTACACCACACCCGCAGTTGTACAATATCAGGTGGCTTCACCAAGGACGAGATCTCCGAGTCCGCCAGTAGTGCTGCCTTCCCTACAACATCAAACCCTTCACAGACGAGGTATTGTGTGATGTTGCACCTCTGGATGTTTGTGATGTACTATTAGGCCAACCATACTTATGGAGGCGACATGCTATGTATGAGTCAAGGCCTCACGTTGTTATTATTTCTTTGGGTAATTCATTATACAGGATATTGGAGGTAACCCCACCTACCGCCACCTCTTTGATCACTGCTAAGAAATGCGGCAAGCTCATATCCCAGACTAGGAAATTCATTTTCTGTCAGGTTCGCTCCCAAAGTAAGGGGAAGGTCATCGCCACATCCATGACTCTCGCAAAGGGTTCCTCCACGTAGCAGCAACAACAAAGGGATACGTCATGAAATAATACAGGAACAACTTCTCCTCACTCACACGGGTACCGTTGCACTATCAGGTCAAGCATTCATTCGATCTAACTCCTAGATCACCTCTACCCAACGAGTCGATATATTGTCGCTCCATTCTGGAAATTTCCAAGTACAAGCAACGACATGATCAACGTCAGGTACCACACCAATTTCAAGTGGGTGAGAAAGCTTGGTTTCATCTGCAGAAAGAACGCCTTACAAGAGCCCATCAGAAGCTCACACCACACCGATATGGTACTTACACCAGTACCAAGGTTGTGGGAAATAATTCTTTGGAGAACAGCATTCCCCCATTCCTTCGCTTGCACCGAGTGTTCAATGTGGACCGCCCTTGACCAAGCTTCCCACCATTACTGGACACTTCAAAGGTTGCAGAACAACTCACCAGGGACTAAGTTCAGCAGAAGTTTCCTCATCTCATAGAGGAACTCAACGCTTCCTAAGGGGGGAGGAATGATCCAGGTGGATGTTGGTGGCCACCCACCTAGCCCACTTGGACCCCCACAACTGTCTCTGTCATTTTTTCAGTTTCCTTAATTGTAGCACAATTTACTATTTTTAGCAGTTTTACGAGTCTTGAACTATCGGAGTCATTTCGAGGCCCTAAACAATTTTTTTGGGAAAAATGTGAGCAACATGTGTTCACAAAACTTATTTCTCTTCCTAAAGATGTAGTCCTCAGATAGATCTTTCTAACGTGGTATTGTGCGCGTCAAACGAAGATCGTATGCCAAAGTTATGACCCCAGGAAGTTGATGTACCAATTTACCCAAAACGAGGCCCATGGTTTGGCGCTTCATCTCCTACAGTTAGGTTTTTGGATGTTTATGGTTTTCCATTATTTCTCAACAATAAATAGGCCTTCGAGCCTGATTGTAACATAGTTCAGAGGCATGTAGCCGCCACATCTCTTCTCATAGATAAGCTACCATCGCCCTAACTAATTTATTTCCATTTCTGTTTGTAAGCATATTCCAGTATTTTACATTAATGAAATGAAGTATTATTTCTACTGCATCTCTGTACTTATGGTTATTTCTGTACTTTATTACATTCCTGTATAAATCTGGATCAATGGTATCAAAGCGGTCTACTCTTTCTTTGTCTTTCTTTGCATGTCCCCAACGAGGTTAGGATATAAGGAGTTAGGGCTTGAAATGGTCAAACCTTTGCAAGACCAGCCTCGCAAATCCCGACGGCCTCCCATGGCGAATGAAAAGAAAGACAGGGGGCAGGATATCCTATCAAAATATTGCTCAAAGAAGCCCTCGAGCGATAAAAGAACGCAATGATGGAAAACTTTTCCCAAATCCTTCAACGACTACCCAAAGGTGACGCATCGGCTTCCAACAACTACTCTAGAAACACTGCGTCATTTAAGGTACAAGTTAACTTTGAAATCCCCATATTCAAGGGTCAGATAGATGCAGATGCTGTAGATAAATGGTTAAATCTGGTACAAGTTATTTTTTTATTCATGATTTTTCTAGCCGGGAAAAGATTACTTTCGCTCTTCTCAAAGCAGCCCCCCATGTTAAGGACTGGTGGGAAACCTACTAGGAGCAGAAGGATGAAAGTACGGGCTCACTGTTTTTAGCCGCACCCACTTAGAATTCATTCTGGGATGCCATCATGGAGCAATACTACCCTATCAAAAGCTATGAGGATAAATACATAAAGTGGACCACGCTGCGGCAGGGAAGGGACCAAGATGTACCAGAGTTCACCAATATTTTTCATACCCTTTGCACAAAGTTGGGTATCAAGGATTTTGAGCTGCATTTGGTACTCAAATATTGCGGCTGCCTAAACAGGTACATCCAGGATGAGATGGAGTTCTTGAACATCTCCTCACTCGGCATGGCATACCGATACGACGTCGAGATCGAGCATAAGTTTAAACAAAAGAAGCAAGACTTTGGATCTGCGAATCCGAAGAACAAAGGACAAAGCCAAGGAGGGGTGAACCAAGACAACCCGTTGAAGCCGCAATAAAAGAACAATACCACGAAGCCAAATAAGGACACTTGAAAGTGGTGCAAGTTCCATAAGAGCCCCAATCATTACACAAGTGAGTGTCGAACCAACCAGTCACTGGTGGCCGAGTTGAAGGCTTCAGAATCAGATGCATCTTCCCACCCTAAATTAGAAACCAACAAGGGGAATGGCAAAGGGAAATAGGTCATTGACGTGGAGCCCAGCGGCACTGTTGCCACCGCCAAGATCCAGAAGAATGAGCTAGAAGATCCAGAGGAGGGGGAGCGTCTTTTCTACTCACAGATGTGGGTGAAGGGTTCGCTGCTGCAATTCATTGTTGACAGTGGGAGCCAAAAGAACCTCATTTCAGCAAACGTCGTGAAGCGGTTGGGCCTACTGACTACACCACACCTACAGTTGTACAGTATCGGGTGGCTTCACCAAGGACGAGATCTCTGAGTCCGCCAGCAGTGTCGCCTTCCCTACAACATCAAACCCTTCACAAACGAGGTATTGTGTGATGTTGCACCTCTGGATGTTTGTGATGTACTATTAGGCCAACCATAATTATGGAGGCGACATGCTGTGTATGAGTCAAGGCCTCGCGTTGTTATTATTTCTTTGGGTAATTCATTATATAAGATACCGGAGGTAACCCCACCTACCACCAACTCTTTGATCATTGCTAAGAAATGCAGAAAGCTCATCTCCCAGACTAGAAAATTCATTTTTTGTTTGGTTCGCTCCCAAAGTAAGGGGAAGGTCATCACCACATCCATGACTCTCGCGAAGGGTTCCTCCACGCAATAGCAGCAGCAGAGGTATACGGTCATGGAAAAATACACGAACATCTTCTCCTCACCCACAGGGGTATCATTGCCCTGTCAGGTCAAGCATTTATTCGATCTAACTCCTAGAGCACCTCTACCCAACGGGCCGATATATCACCTCTCCATTCTAGAAATTGTCAAGTATAAGCAGTGACATGATCAGCATCAGGTACCACACCAGTTTCATGTAGGCAACAAAGTTTGGTTGCATGTGCAGAAAGAACACCTTACAAGATCCCATCAGAAGCTCAAACCACTCTGATATGGTCCTTACACCAATACCAAGGTTATGGGAAACAATGTTTTGGATAACAGCACTCCCCCACTCCTAAGCTTGCACCGAGTGTTCAATGTGGACCACCCTCGACCAAGCTTCCCACTATTACTGGACACTTCAGAGGTTGCATAACAGCTCACTAGGGACCAAGTTCAATAGATGTTTCCTCATCTCATGGAGAAACTCAATGCAATGGGGACCATTGCTTCCTAAGGGGGGAGGAATGATCCAAGTGGATGTTGGTGGCCACCCACCTAGCCCACTTGGACACCTACAACTGTCTCTGCCAGTTTTTCAGTTCCCTTAATTGTAGCACAATTTACTATTTTTAGCAGTTTTTTCGGGTCCTGAACTTCCGGAGCCATTTTGAGGCCCTAAACGAGGTATTGTGCACGTCAAACGAAGATCGTATGCCAAAGTTACAACCTCGGGAAGTTGATGTACCAATTTACCCAAAAAGGGGCCCATAGTTTGGCGCTTCATCTCCTAGGATTAGGTTTTTGGATTTTTAGGATTTTCCATTGTTTCTCAACAATAAATAGGCCTTTGAGCCTCATTGTAACACAGTTCAAAGGTATGTAGCTGCCACATCTCTTCTCAGAGATAAGCTACCATTACCCTAGTTGGTTTATTTCCATTTATGTTTGTAAGCAGATTTCAGTATTTTACATTAATGAAATGAAATATTATTTTTGTTTCATCTCTGTATTTATGGCTATTTCTATACTTTATTGTGTTCCTGTATAAATCTAGATCAGTGGTGTCAGAGTGGCCTGCTCTTTCTTTGTCTTTCTTTGCATGTCCCCAACAAGGTCGGCATATAAGGTGTTAGGGTTTGAACTAGTCGAACCTTTGCAAGACCATCCTCGCAAATCCCGATAGCCTCCAATGGCGGAAGAAAAGAAAGACGAGGAGGTGGGAGATCCTATCAAAATCTTGCTCGAAGAAGCCCTCGAGCGACAAAGGAACGCGATGATGGAAACCTTTGCCCAAATCCTTCAGCGGCTACCTAGAGGCGACACATCGGCTTCCAACAGCTACTCTGGAAACGCCGCATCATTTAAGGTACAAGTTAACTTTGAAATCCCATATTCGAGGGTCAGATAGATGCAGATGTCGTAGATAAATGGTTAAATCTTCTAGAGGGTTATTTTTCTTCTCATGATTTTTTCAGTCGGGAAAAGATCACTTTCGCTCTTCTCAAAGTAGCCCCCCACTTCAAGGACTAGTGGGAAACCTACTGCAAGCAGAAGGATGAAAGTACGAGCTCACTGTTTTCAACTGCACCCACTTGGAATTCATTCTGGGATTCCATCAAGGAGCAGTACTACCCTGTCAAAAGCCATGAGGATAAATACATAAAGTGGACCACATTGCGAAAGGGAAGGGACCAAGATGTGCCAGAGTACACCAATATTTTTCATACCCTTCACACAAAGTTGGGTATCAAAGATTATGAGCTGCATTTGGTACTCAAATAACGCGATTACCTACACAGGTACATCCAGGACGAGATGGAATTCCTAAACATCTCCCCGCTCAGCATGGCATACCGAAATGTTGTCAAAAACAAGCAGAAGTTTAAACAAAAGAAGCAAGACTTTGAATCTGCAAATCTGAAGAACAAAGGACAAAGCCAAGGAGGGGTGACCCAAGACAACCCGTTGAAGCCCCAAGAAAAGAACAACACCACAAAGCCAAAGAAGGACATAGGAAGGTGGTGCGAGTTCCTTAAGAGCCCCACTCATAACACAAATGAGTGTTGGACCAAGCAGTCGCTGGTGGCCGAGTTGAAGGCTTCAGAATCATATGCATGTTCCGATCAGAAGGCAGAACCCAGCAAAGGGAATGGAAAAGGGAAGCAGGTCATTGACACGGAGCCGAGTGCCACTATTGCCACCGCTAAGATCCAGAAGAATGAGCTCAAAGATCCAGAGGAGGGGAGTGCCTTTTCCACTCATAGATGTGGGTGAAGGGTACGTCATTGCAATTCATTATTGACATTAGGAGCCAAAAGTACCTCATTTCAGCAGAGGTAATGAAGTGGTTGGGCCTACCGACTATGCCACACCCGCAGTCGTACAGTATCGGGTGGCATCACCAAGGACGAGATCTTCGAGTACACCAGTAGTGTCGCCTTCCCTACAACATCAAACCCTTCACAGACGAGGTATTGTGTGATGTTGCACCTCTGGATGTTTGTGATGTACTATTAGGCCAGCCATACTTATGGAGGCGACATGTTGTGTATGAGTCAAGGCCTCGCGCTGTTATTATTTCTTTGGGTAATTCATTATACAGGATATCGGAGGTAACCCCACCTACCGTTGCCTCTTTGATCACTGCTAAGAAATGCAGCAAGCTCATCTCCCAGACTAGGAAATTCATTTTCTGTCTAGTTTGCTACCAAAGTAAGGGGAAGGTCATCGCCACATCCATGACTCTTGCGAAGGGTTCCTCCACGCAGAACCAGCAACAGAGGGATATGATCATGAAAGAATACAGGAACATCTCCTCACCCACGGGGGTACCGTTGCACTGTCAGGTCAAGAATTCATTCGATCTGACTCCTAGAGCACCTCTACCCAATGGGTCGATATATCGTCACTCCATTCTGGAAATTGCAAAGTACAAGCAGCGACATGATCAACATTAGGTACCACACCAATTTCAAGTGGGCGACAAAGTTTGGCTGCATTTGTAAAAAGAACACCTTACAAGAGCCCATCAGAAGCTCAGACCACTCCGATATGGTCCCTACACCAATACCAAGGCTGTGGGAAACAATGCTTTGGAGAACAACATTACCCCATTCCTTCGCTTGCACCGAGTGTTCAATGTGGACCGCCCTCAACCAAGCTTCCCACCATTACTGGACACTTCAGAGGTTGCAGAACAGCTCACCAGGGACCAAGTTTAACAAAAGTTTCCTCATCTCATGGAGGAACTCAACCCAATGGGGACCATTGCTTCCTAAAGGGGGAGGAATGATCCAGGTGGATGTTGGTGGCCACCCACCTAGCCCACTTGGACCCCACAACTGTCTCTGTCATTTTTTTAGTTTCCTTAATTGTAGCACCATTTACTATTTTTAGCAGTTTTTTGGGTCCTGAATTTCCAGATCCGTTTTGAGGCCCTAAACGAGGTATTGTGCGCATCAAACAGAGATCGTATGCCAAAGTTACGACCCCGAGAAGTTGATGTACCAATTTACCCAAAATGGGGCCCATAGTTTGGCGCTTCATCTCCTAGGGTTAGGTTTTTTGATGTTTAGGGTTTTCTATTATTTCTCAACAATAAATAGGCCTTTGAGCCTCATTGTAACACAATTCAGAGGCATGTAGCCGCCACATCTTTTCTCAGAGATAAGATACCATCGCCCTAGCTAGTTTATTTCCATTCTTGTTTGTAATCATATTTCAATATTTTACATTAATGAAATGAAGTATTATTTCTGCTGCATCTCTGTATTTATGGTTACTTCTGTACTTTACTGCGTTCCTGTATAAATATGGATCAGTGGTATCAGATCAGTCTGCTCTTTCTCTGTCTTTCTTTGCATGTCCCCAACAAGGTCGAGATGTAAGGAGTTAGGTCTTGAACTAGTCGAACCTTTTCAAAACTAGCCTCGCAAATCCCGACGGCCTCCCATGGCGGATGAAAAGAAAGACGAGGGGGTAGGAGATCCTATCAAAATCTTGCTCGAAGAAGCCCTCAAGCGACAAAGGAACGCAATGATGGAGAACTCTGCCCAAATCCTTTAGCGGCTACCCAGAGGCGATGCATTGTCTTCCAACAACTACTCTGGAAATGCCACACCGTTTAAGGTACAAGTTAACTTCGAAATCCCCATATTCGAGGGTCATATAGATGCAAATGCCATAGATAAATGGTTAAATCTGCTAGAGGATTATTTTTCTGTTCATGATTTTTCCAGCTGGGAAAATATTACCTTCATCTTCTCAAAGCAGCCCCCCACTTCAAGTACTGGTGGGAAACCTACTGCGAGCAGAAGGATGAAAGTACGAGCTCACTGTTTTCGGTCGCACCCACTTGGAATTCATTCCGGGATGTCATCAAGGAGCAGTACTACCCTGTCAAAAGCTATGAGGATAAATACATAAAGTGGACCACGCTGCGGCAGGGAAGGGACCAAGACGTGCCAAAGTTCACCAATATTTTTCATACCCTTCACACAAAGTTGGGTATCAAGTATTATGAGTTGCATTTGGTACTCAAATACCACGGCTGCCTACACAGGTACATCCAGGATGAGATGGAGTTCCTGAACATCTCCTCACTCAGCACGGCATACTGAAACATTGTTAAGATTGAGTAGAAGTTTAAATAAAAGAAGCAAGACTTTGGATCTGCGAATCCGAAGAATAAAGGACAAAGCCAAGGAGGGGTGACCCAAGACAGCCCGTCGAAGCTGCAAGAAAAGAACAACACCACAAAGCCAAAGAAGGACATAGGAAAGTGGTGCAAGTTCCTTAAGAGCCCTACTCATAACACAAATCAGTGTCGGACCAAGCAGTCGCTAGTGACCTAGTTGAAGGCTTCAGAATCAAATGCATGTTCCAACCAGGGGTTAGAACCCGACAAGGGGAATGGCAAAGGGAAGCAGGTCATTGACGCGGAGATGAGCGCCACTGTTGCCACCACCAAGATCCAGAATAATGAGCTTGAAGATCCAGAGGAGGGGGAGCGTCTTTTCCACTCACAGATGTGGGTGAAGGTTTCATCGCTGCAATTCATTGTTGACAGTGGGAGCCAAAAGAACCTCATTTCAGTAGAGATCGTGAAGCGGTTGGGCCTACTGACTACACCACACCTGCAGCCGTACAATATCGGGTGGCTTCACCAAGGATGAGATCTCCGAGTCGCCAGCAGTGTTGCCTTCCCTACAGCATCAAACCCTTCACAGACGAGGTATTGTGTGATATTGCACCTCTGGATGTTTGTGATGTATTATTAGGCCAACCATACTTATGGAGGCGACATGTTGTGTATGAGTCAAGGCCTCGCGTTGTTATTATTTCTTTGGGTAATTAATTATACAGGATACCAGAAGTAACCCCACCTATCGCTGCCTCTTTGATCACTGCTAAGAAATGCGGCAAGCTCATCTCCCAGACTAGGAAATTCATTTTCTGTCTAGTTCGCTCCCAAAATAAGGGGAAGGTCGTCGCCACATCCATCACTCTCACGAAGGTTCCTCCACGCAGCAGCAATAGCAGAGGGATACGGTCATGAAAGAATATAGGAACATCTTCTCTTCACCCACAGGGGTACCATTGTACTGTCATGTCAAGCATTCATTCGATCTAACTCCTAGAGCACCTCTTCCCAATGGGTCGATATATCACCGCTCCATTCTGGGAATTGCCAAGTATAAGTAGTAACATGATCAACATCAGATACCACACCAGTTTCAAGTGGGCGACAAAGTTTGGTTGCATCTGTAGAAAGAACGCCTTACAAGAGCCCATTAGAAGCTCAGACCACTCCGATATGGTCCTTACACCAGTACCAAGGCTATGGGAAACAATAATTTGGAGAACAACATTTCCCCATTCCTTCGCTTGCACTGAGTGTTCAATGTGGACCGCCCTCAACCAAGCTTCCCACTATTACTAGACACTTCAGAGGTTGCAGAACAGCTCACTAGGGACCAAGTTCAATAGAAGTTTCCTCATCTCATGGAGGAACTCAACGCAATGGGGACCATTGCTTCCTAAGGGGGCAGGAATGATCCAAGTGGATGTTGGTGGCCACCCACCTAGCCCACTTGGACCCCCACAACTGTCTCTGTCAGTTTTTCAGTTTCCTTAATTGTAGCACAATTTACTATTTTTAGCAGTATTTCGGGTCTTGAACTTCCGGAGCCGTTTTGAGGCCCTAAACGATGTTTTTTGGGAACACTAGTAGAACCTAAGTTACTCTTCCCAAAGTCGTAGTCCTCATATAGATATTTCTAGCGAGGTATTGTGCACGTCAAACGGAGATCGTATGCCAAAATTACGACCCGGGGAAGTTGATGTACCAATTTACACAAAACGGGGCCCATAGTTTGGCACTTCATCTCCTAGGGTTAGGTTTTTGGTTGTTTAGGGTTTTCCATTATTTCTCAACAATAATTAGGCCTTCAAGCCTCATTGTAACACAGTTCAGAGGCATGTAGCCGCCACATCTCTTCTTAGAGATAAGCTACCATCTCCCTAGCTGGTTTATTTCCATTTCTATTTATAAGCATATTTCAGTGTTTTACATTAATGAAATGAAGTATTATTTCTGCTGCATCTTTGTATTTATGGTTATTTATGTACTTTCTTGCATTCCTGTATAAATCTGGATCAATGGTATCAAAGGGGTCTGCTCTTTCTCTGTCTTTCTTTGCATGTCCCCAACGAGGTCAGGATATAAGGAGTTAGGGCTTGCACTGGTCGAACCTTTACAAGACCAGCCTCACAAATCCCGATGGCCTCCTATGGCGGATGAAAATAAAGATGAGGGGGAAGAATATCCTATCAAAATCTTGCTCGAAGAAGCCCTCGAGTGACAAAGGAACACGATGATGGAAAACTTTGCCCAAATCCTTCAGTGGCTACCCAGAGGTGACGCATCGACTTCCAACAGCTACTCAGGAAACGCCATGTCGTTTAAGGTACAAGTTAACTTTGAAATCCCCATATTCGAGGGTCAGATAGATGCAGATGCTGTAGATAAATGGTTAAGTCTGCTAGAGGGTTATTTTTCTGTTCATCATTTTTCAAACCGGGAAAAGATTAGTTTCGCTATTCTCAAAGTAGCCCCCCACGTCAAGGACCGGTGGGAAACCTACTGCGAGCAGAAGAATGAAAGTACAGGCTCACTATTTTTAGCCGCACCCACTTGGAATTCATTCTAGGATGCCATCAAGGAGTAGTACTACCCTGTCAAAAGCTATGAGGATAAATACATAAAGTGGACCACGATGCGGCAAGGAAGGGACCAAGACGTGCCAGAGTTAACCAATATTTTTCATACCCTTCGACAAAGTTGGGTATCAAGGATTCTAAGCTGCATTTGGTACTCAAATACCGCGGCTTCCTACATAGGTACATCTAGGACAAGATGGAGTTCCTGAACATCTCCTCGCTCGGCACGGCATACCGAAATGCCTTCAAGATCGAGCAGAAGTTTAAAAAAAAGAATTGAGACTTTGGATTTGTGAATCCGAAGAAAAAAGTACAAAGCCAACAAGGGGTGACCGAAGACAACTCGTCGAAGCCGCAAGAAAAGAACAACACCACGAAGCCAAATAAGGACACAGGAAAGTGGTGCGAGTTCCATAAGAGCCCCACTCATAACACAAGTGACTGTCGGACCAAGCAGTCTCTATTGGCTGAGTTTAAGGCTTCAAAATCAGATGCATGTTTTGACCCTGAGTCAAAACCCAAGAAGGGTAATGGCAAAGGGAAGCAGGTCATTGACGCGGAGCCCAGCGCCACTGTTGCCATCGCTAAGATCTAGAAGAATGAGCTAGAGTATCCAGAAGCACTCAAAGATGTGGGTGAAGGGTTCACCGCTGCAATTCATTGTTGACAGTGGGAGCCAAAAGAACCTCATTTCAGCAGAGGTTGTGAAGCGGTTGGGCCTACCGACTACACCACACCCGCAGCCGTACAGTATCGGGTGGCTTCACCAAGGATAAGATCTTCGAGTCCACCAGCAGTGCCGCCTTCCCTACAATATCAAACCCTTCATAGACAAGGTGTTGTGTGATGTTGCACCTCTGGATGTTTGCGATGTACTATTAGGCCAACCATATTTATGGAGGCAACATGCTGTATATGAGTCAAGGCCTTGCACTATTATTATTTCTTTGGGTAATTCATTATACAGGATACCGGAGGTAACCCCACCTACCGCCACCTCTTTGATCACTGCTAAGAAATGCAGCAAGCTCATCTCCCAGAGTAGGAAATTCATTTTCTGTCTGGTTCGCTCCCAAATTAAGGGGAAGGTCATCACCACATCCATGACTCTCACGAAGGGTTCCTCCACGCAGCAGCAGAGGGATACGGTCATGGAAGACTACAAGAACATCTTCTCCTCACCCACAGGGGTACCGTTGCACTGTTAGGTCAAGCATTCATTCGATCTGACTCCTAGAGCACCTCTACCCAACAAGTCAAGATATCGCCGCTGCATTCTGGAAATTGGCAAGTATAAGTAGCGACATGATCATCATCAGGTACCACACCAGTTTCAAGTGGAAGACAAAGTCTGGTTTCATCTGCAGAAAGAATGCCTTACAAGAGCCTGTCAAAAGCTCAGACCACTTTGATATGGTCCTTACACCAATACCAAGGTTGTTGGAAACAATGGTTTGGAAAACAACATTCCATCATTCCTTCACTTGCACCAAGTGTTCAATGTGGACCACCCTCGACCAAGCTTTCCACCATTACTCGACACTTTAGAGGTTGTAGAACAGCTCACCAGGCACCAAGTTCAGCAGAAATTTCCTCATCTCATGGAGGAACTCAACGCAATGGGGACCATTGCTTCCTGAGGGGGGAGGAATGATCCAGGTGGATGTTGGTGGCCACCCACCTAGCCCACTTGGACCCCCACAACTGTCTCTGTCAGTTTTTCAGTTTCCTTAATCGTAGCACAATTTACCATTTTTAGCATTTTTTCAGGTCGTGAACTTTCAGAGCCATTTTGAGGCCCTAAACGACGTTTTTTAGGAAAACTGGGAGCAACAAGGGGTAACAAACCAATGTTTCTCTTCCCAAAGTTTTAGTCCTCAAATAGATCTTTCTATCGAGGTATTTTGCGCGTCAAACGGAGATCGTATGCCAAAGTTACGACCCCGAGAAGTTGATGTACCAATTTACCCAAAACAGGGCCCATAGTTTGGCACTTCATCTCCTAGGGTTAGTTTTTTGGATGTTTAGGGTTTTCCATTGTTTCTCAACAATAAATAGGCCTTCGAGACTCATTGTAACATAGTTTAGAGGCATGTAGCTGCCACGTCTCTTCTTAGAGATAAGCTACCATCGCCCTCGCTGGTTTATTTCCATTTCTGTTTGTAAGCATATTTCAGTATTTTATATTAATGAAATGAAGTATTATTTCTACTGCATCTCTGTATTTATGGTTATTTTTGTACTTTATTGTGTTCCTGTATAAATCTGGATCAGTGGTATCAGAGCGGTCTGCTCTTTCTCTGTCTTTCTTTGCATGTCGCCAACGAGGTCGGGATATAAGGAGTTAGGGCTTGAACTGGTCAAACCTTTGCAAGACCAACCTCGCAAATCCTGATGGCCTCCCATCGTGGATGAAAAGAAAGACAAGGGGGGTAGGAGATCCTATCAAAATATTTCTCGAAGAAGCCCTTGAGTGACAAAGGAACGCGATGATGGAAAACTTTGCCCAGATCCTTCAGCGGCTACCCAGAGGCGACGCATCGGCTTCCAACAACGACTCTGGAAATGCCACGCCGTTTAAGGTACAAGTTAACTTTGAAAGCCCCATATTCGAGGTTCAGATAGATGTAGATGCCTTAGGTAAATGGTTAAATCTGCTAGAGGGTTATTTTTTTGTTCATGATTTTTCCAGCCGAGAAAAGATTACTTTCACTCTTCTTAAAGCAGCCCCCCACGTCAAGGACTGGCGGGAAACCTACTACGACCAAAAGGATGAAAGTATGGGCTCACTATTTTCAGCTACACCCACTTGGAATTCATTCTAGGATGCCATCAAGGAGCAGTATTACCTATCAAAAGCTATGAGGATAAATACATAAAGTGGACCACGTTGCGGTAGGGAAGGGACCAAGACGTGCCAGAGTTCACCAATATTTTTCATACCCTTATCACAAAGTTGGGTATCAAGGATTCTGAGCTGCATTTGGTACTCAAATATTGCGGCTTCCTACGCAAGTACATCGAGGAAAAGATGGAGTTCCTGAACATCTCCTCGCTCGGCACGGCATACTGATGCGCCGTCAAGATCGAGCAGAAGTTTAAACAAAAGAAGCGAGACTTTGGATCTGCGAATTCGAGGAACAAAGGACAAAGCCAAGGAGGGGTGACACAAGACAACCCGTCGAAGCCGCAAGAAAAGAACAACACAACGAAGCCAAAGAAGTACACAGGAAAATGGTGCAAGTTCCATAAGAGCCCCACACATAACACAAGTGAGTGTCGGACCAAGCAGTCGCTGGTGGCCGAGTTGAAGGCTTCAGAATCATATGCATGTTACAACCCTGAGCCAAAACCCAACAAGGGGAGTGGCAAAGAGAAGCAGGTCATTGACACAGAGCCCAGCGCCACGGTTGCCACCGCTAAGATCTAGAAGAATGAGCCCGAAGATCCAGAGGAGGGGGACCTTCTTTTCCACTCACAGATGTGGGTGAAGGGTTCACCGCTGCAATTCATTGTTGACAGTGGGAGCCAAAAGAGCCACATTTCAGCAAAGGTCATGAAGTGGTTGGGCCTAACAACTATACCACACCCACAGCCATACAGTATCGGGTGGCTTCACCAAGGACGAGATCTCCGAGTCTGCCAGCAGTGCCGCCTTCCCTATAGCATCAAACCCTTCACAGATGAGGTATTATGTGATGTTGCACCTTTGGATGTTTGTGATGTACTATTAGGCCAACCATACTTATGGAGGTGACATGCTGTGTATGAGTCAAGGCCTCACGCTGTTATTATTTCTTTGGGTAATTCATTATACAGGATACCAGAGGTAACCCCACCTACCGCCACCTCTTTGATCACTGCTAAGAAATGCAGCAAGCTCATCTCCCAGACTAGGAAATTCATTTTCTGTCTGGTTCGCTCCCAAAGTAAGGGGAAGGTCATCACCACATCCATGACTCTCGCGAAGGGTTCCTCCACGCAGTAGCAGTAGCAAAGGGATATGGTCATGAAAGAATACAGGAACATCTTCTCCTCACCCATAGGGGTACCATTGCACTATCAAGTCAAGCATTCATTCGATCTGACTCCTAGAGCACCTCTATCCAACGGGTCAATATGTCACCGCTCCATTCTGGAAATTGCCGAGTATAAGCAGCGACATGATCAACATCAGGTACCAGACCAGTTTCAGGTGGGCGACAAAGTCTAGTTGCATCTGCAGAAAGAACGCCTTACCAGAGCCCATCGGAAGCTCAAACCACTCCGATATGGTCCTTACACCAGTACCAAGGTTGTGGGAAACAATGCTTTGGAGAACAACATTCCCCCATTCCTTCTCTTGCACTGAGTGTTCAATGTGGACCACCCTCGACCAAGCTTCCCACCATTACTGGACACTTCAGAGGTTGTAGAACAGCTCACCAGGGACCAAGTTCAACAAAAGTTTCCTCATCTCATGGAGGAACTCAACGCAATGGGGACCATTACTTCCTAAGGGGGGAGGAATGATCTAGGTGGATGTTGGTGGCCACCCACCTAGCCCACTTGGACCCCCACAATTGTCTCTGTCAGTTTTTCAGTTTCCTTAATTGTAGCACAATTTACAATTTTTGCAGTTTCTCGGGTCTTGAACTTCCAAAGTTGTTTTGAGGCCCTAAACGACATCTTGTGGGAAAACTAGGAGAAACATGGGTCCATGGACCCATGTTTCTCTTCCCAAATTTGTAGTCCTCGGATAGATCTTTCTAGCGAGGTATTGTGCGCGTCAAACGAAGATCGTATGCCAAAGTTACAACCTCGGGAAGTTGATGTACCAATTTACCCAAAACAGGGCCCATAGTTTGGCGCTTCATCTCCTAGAGTTAGGTTTATGGATGTTTAGGGTTTTCCATTGTTTCTCAGCAATAAATTGGCCTTCGAGACCCATTATAACATAGTTCAGAGACATGTAGCCACCACGTCTCTTCTCAGAGATAAGCTACCATTGCCCTAGCTGGTTTATTTCCATTTCTATTTTTAAGCATATTTCAATATTTTACATTAATGAAATGAAGTATTCTTTATGCTGCATGTCTGTATTTATGGTTATCTTTACTTTATTGCGTTCCTGTATAAATCCATATCAAAGACAATGGTGACATGAGTGAAATGATGATGAGGATTTCTTCAATGATGGCACATCCAACTAAGAGATGGCACTGACCGGACATGGAAATCTTGAAGGAGAAGTAGTAGACCTAGATACACTAGCCAGTGGCAAAATTTTATTCTGAAAACCTATTGACATGATAAAATTTGACATTGTGACCCCTAACAAAACTTGGTAAAAGCATATTTGATCACTGGTGACAAGCAGAACTGACTAACACTAACACACCCTAACTTGCTTAGCCTTTTTATTTCCGAACAAGGGTTTCTGATAGCATCTATTGTTTTTGGTTTTGAGATCGTTGGGTTTTGGGTTTCTTTGTAGGATTTTATAATAAGTGACCAAATCAAGATCAATATATGGAACCATGGAAACCTATAGGAAGGCCGAGAGCCCATCCTGAATTCGTTTATTTTAGTGTAAAGGGGCTTGGTCTCATGTTGGATATCTTTCTACGCTTCATTGGAAATATGTAGGGAGGCAAGTCACCGTCGATCCCAAATGTAGCAAGTTGCAAGCAAATTTGGGGTGATCTGAAGGTTGTGAGGCCATCACACATTGTAGGATTGAGAGATGTTGATTTATAACCACGACCAGAGGATTTTATAGTGGATTGGGCCATCACGAGGCCACACAACCATTTGCAGCAATGTTGGGCCATATTGTGGTCGATCCTCTTATCCACTGTGCATTGCTTCAAGCAAAGCCCTAAGAGCAGTTTCATTTGATTGCAATGGGTAGACAAATCTATGGTAAGGGTCGAGAGGTCCTTTGGTTATTGTTGTCATCGCTAGGAGACTCCATTCAACAGATTTTCTAGCCTAGACCGATTCCTTGATACTAAACCAATGATCTAATCTAAGTGTGTGCCCAATGATTTGATCAGCGTGGGAGAGGGGTAGCGAGACTCATGCCATTGCATTGTGTGCATGGAAGCAACAACAAAGTTAAGATATGAGGGCTCTTTTAATGACAACAAAGCCATAATTACTGCAGCACTAACGAGCCTAACATCTGGAGCAAGACAGTTTTATAATAGGCGATTAATTCATTTGATGCACTTTGATTAGTTTTATAGTGGGCACGATTATGATTTGTTTGTTTGTGTTTGTGTTTGTGTTTGTTTTTGTTTTTATTTTTATTTTTTTTTTTTTTTTTTTTTTTTTTTTTTTTTTTTTTTTTTTTTTTTTTTTTTAAATTTCCCCACTTATAATTTTGACTGAAGCATTCATTTGGTTGTGAATATTGGCATAGTGAAGTTGTATTCTTGGGGCCATTCACATGCGCTCCAAAATTATTGAAACTCCCTTTGTCATTTAAATAAGAGAATGGCTCTTATTCAACTAATTATTTTTGCATCATATTTATGTCATGGTAAAAGGGTCCATGGTGCTTGAGAGATTTTCAATTTATTAGCTTAAAGTGTTTTATAGAATAGTTCGGGGAAATCTCTTCTGGTTATTGCCGAGTCCGAGTCATATTCTCCTTTTTTAATTTTTCATGAACAATCTCTTTGGATTCTTCTTATTCATCTTCTGAAAGAGGTGTCTTAAGAAACTATCATCCTTTTGGTTGCTTGGGTTACTTTTTCTTTTTTGGGTTTTTCTTAACCAGAGGACAAGAATTTTGTAGGTGACTTATTTGAAAACATTTATTACATTTGAATGCCATGTTCTCATAGTCCAAAACTTGTGACCACTGCAAATTATTGTGCTTCAATATAATGTGATCTGGAAACCCTTTGCTCAAATCTGTTTACACACCTATTCTGGCAAAGGTAAAGAGTCATTTTTATGTTCTTTCCATATCTCTTTTTTTAAATTTGCTCAATCCATTTCCTATGTCTTCGAGAACTTTATGGTGCCAAAAGGGAAAGGGAAGATTTGGGAACCTCACCCAAATCAGCATGGTAGTAACTATCATAGTTGTGGCATCAAACTCTAAGAACCATGGTGTGATAGATAATCTTGTGTTACCCCAGAACCATGGCCCTTCCCGAAAAACAAAATCCAGCTCCTTTTAAGAGTCAAATTGGACTATGAAGGATCTTTTGGAGCATAAGTATATATCACAGTTTGGTGTCCATGATGAGAATATCCATTAGGTTGGTGCATCAAGTCTATGCCAAAAACCATTAAATCTACAAATGATTCTTTTTTTTAGGGTCGAAAAGAGAGAGGAGACCTCCAAAGTTGGGGCCTATTCCATTTGGTCAATAATATAGGGACTTGGAATGTTTTGGTTTTATTCCATAGTTCCATAAACCCTCCCTTTAACTGCATCTTTGAATGAGATAGTTGTTCCATTTGCAGTCTTGGCACTAGAAGCACCTCCACATAGTCTAGAGTTTAATATTATTAAAGAGTTCCTAGATATACATGTATCTTTGAGCAACGCGAAGTCGTTAAGGGCCTTCTTTGCATATTGCAGAGATTGGTATTTTTTGGGTATGCTCCATTTCTCTTCAATGTTTTTTTTAGGGATGAAATTGAATATGTATTTTTTACCCAAATAATTGAAGATTTTCCACCCATGTTCCTAATAAAAATCTGAAATTTCATTTCCTTTTTTACTTTGTTTGGAAAGAGGGGGAATCATAAGCCGTGGGCAAAGAGAAGGGGATACCCTGTCCCAACACCAAAGGAATCCGTGTAGCCTCATGGGCAAACATAGCTGAGATAACCCATGAAATATGTACTACAAAAGAAAGAATATAACACAAGGATAGCGTATTGCATCTGTGGTACCTATTATTCGCTTTACCCACATCCAAGATAGAATATGGTAAAACTTTGAAAAATTGTTCAACGATATATCTTGAGGTAGATTTGAGGCTTTGTACAAGCCATGATATGGCCGCAAGGCAGAGGGAATCCTTTGAGTTAGTTTTGAAGATTACATTGCCCACAACATCCGCACAAAGAGGTTGCAAATGAGCCACCCCCAAATGGAACTAACCTCATTCATACACCTTGCAATAACCATGGAAAGACACTAAGAAACCACATATATGATAGAAACAATAGTTGGAGAAGCCACAAACACGATGGCTACTTCAGTGTTAGAAAAACGAGTAGAGAAACCCTAGAGTAATGCATTATAGCTCCCAAACCAAAATCCCGATTATACAACAATATATTCAATATGAGCTTAACTTGTTTTGCTTTTTTTTGTAACTAGGTTGAGCATATGTCGGGGCCAGTGCGTCTATTGGATGGAAAGCGATATACCCACAATAGGATGTTATCACCAGGATTGTGCGAAACTTAGCTGAGTTTGAATGCCTTTTGAGATAGTTTAATTCCCCTCAAAGTGGCTTCCATCCTCAACCTCCCCCCATGAGATTTGAACTTGAGACTTAGTGGGAGCTAAACCCACTCGATCCAATTGATCTATACCTCATGGGTATATGAGTCCAACTTGTTATTTGTAGGAATTAAATCTTATGTGGGAAGGATCACAATCATTCTTCTCAACCATCCTAGATATACCCAATTGAAAATTTCCCTAATATTTTGCATCAACAAATATGGAAAATATTTGTTTATTTAATACTTTTTATTTTAAGTATGTGTGTTTGTGTGTGTAATTCATTCTATGTTGATTTAACATGTAATATTTAGAACAAAAATATACTAGTGGAGCCATATAAATTAAATGGCTTGTAAATGTCGATACTTATCAATCCATAATAAATATCAAAGCACTTATTCCATAATACTCTGCTAAAATTGCCTTCTTGCTCCGACAATCATCATCAAAAAAATGGAAGAACACATCAGGAGATTCTTCTGGAAGGGAGGAAAAAACAATGAAAATAAAATTCCTCTCATTAGCTGGGACATCATAACCAAGCCGCTGTGGGAGGGGGGTTTAAAGTTCAAAAAACTCTGCCAACAGAACGTGGCAATGGCAGCAAAGATTCTTTGGAAAATCACTTCACCCAATCCGGGATGGGCTCAAGATGTTCTCTGGAAGAAATACTTCAGGGGTCCCCGCACCAGGTGTTTGGAAAACGCCATCCATATGCCCAATTCGACTTTCCTGAAGCTTCATGCTAAAGCAGCCCAGTTAATAACCGCGCATTCTTTCTGGACTCCAGGCAACGGCAAACAGGTTAAAATCTGGAGCGATCGAATCATGAATAATGATCCAATCGAAAGCAGAGTCACCCTCAACTCGCTGCGCAGCTGGATGGACCTCAACTCGATGCGCACGCTGTGGGACATTTCACAGTGGCAGAATGATTCCTGGGCAGGTTGGATACGCTTTGACGGGCCGGCGCATCTGGTAAAGGACTGGGACACGCTCCTGGAATGTTTACATGGTCTGGCGCCCATTAACAGGAGACTAAGAGACCAGAAGGGATGGGGCACGAGTGTCACAGGTTATACAGTCGCTCGGGGGTATAATAAACTTAATGAGCTTCCATACGCCCCTCCCGATCCAGCCCCTTGGCGAGGCGTATGGCGCATCCCCTCTCTGCCTAAGATTGACTTCTTTGCCTGGCAGCTCTGCCACACCAAAATTCTCACCTTCGACATTCTTCAGAAAAAAGGATTTTATGGGCCCTCCATCTGCCCTCTGTGCAGAGAAAACGCGGAGTCAGCTGTTCATTTGTTCCTTGAGTGTATCTTCTCCAAGCAGGTTTGGTCCTCTCTCATCCCAAATCCAACCCTCAAGCTCCCAGGCACCATGGCAGGCCTCTTTTCTACCTGGGCACTCAATTACCCTGGCCCATCCCCTAAAAATCAGGTCATCAGAACAGCGTGGGCAATTCTCCCTAAGATCATAAGTTGGCAGATATGGCTGGAGCGCAACAGAAGAACCTTCAGGGATACAAAGCACAATCACAGGATTTTAGAAAATAAAATCAAATGTCAAATTAAGGAGTGCTTGGCGGATACTAAAGATGACACTAATCTGAGTCAGCAGGACATCGATTGGGCATCGACCCTTGGCCTTCAATTCCGGCCAGCAATCAAAAACACCCCAATTATCAAAGAATGGCAGATAAGGAAGTCTGAAAATGACATGCAAAGCTGGATCAAAATGCAAGAAAGACACTCCCTCTTTTTCGACGGGGCAGCAAAGAATAACCCGGGCAAAGCGGGAGCAGGAGGAATCGTTCTAAATCCATTAGGAGAAAAAGTTCATTCCTTTGCCTGGGGTCTCGGGTATGCTTCCAGCATTCAAGCGGAGGCCTTAGCCCTCCTTCAAGGTCTCCAGAGCCTTAAAGAATTAAACATAAAAGAAGCCAACGTTATAGGAGACTCCCAGATCATCATCAACGCAATGGCTACCAATTCCCCAGCTTCTGATCTCAAGCTAGCAAGAATGATAACCAGAATCAAAGGCTTGGAGAGTTATTTTCAGAACCTAAGATATTATCATGTGCTGAGAATTCATAATAAAGAGGCGGACAGTGAAGCCAATAAAGCTGTCCTCCTCCCTGCCGGAACTAAGATGAAGGACGGAAAAGAAACTTGGGAACCCATTCCATAAACCGCACGCTGCCATGTTCTATTGCTAGTTATTAAATAAATTTGTCTGCATCTTCAAGTGGGGGAAATCACTGATATGGATTTCATGGTCTCTTTAGCAATTAGGAACTCTGCAAGTTTCAGCTGCACTCTCTGCAGAGAGCAGCATCAGGGCAATGAGTTTCCCAATGTAACAATCCTATCGGCATTCAGGCCAAGATGAATACAATCAACCCATATCCGTTACTGTTAAAAAAAAAATACTCTGCTAAAATTATTTTTTTTTATAAAACTAACTAAGTTATTTTTGTTTTAAATTATTATTATTATTAATTAAAAATAATAATTAATACATAAATTAAACATATATACATTTGAAAAAACATGGAATAAGATTTTTATCCATGGAGATTTACCCTTATTTTACCATGGAAATTATTAATCGGTAAATAGGTTTTGTTAAATACCATGGCTTATCAATTTAATTACCGAACTAGATCCATCTTAACTCGAGATCTAGTGCAAATCTCTTTTCTAAGTACAAAACTTGAAGAAAGGTTTGTAATTTCTTTTTTTTGGTTGATAAGTGGGTGAATCCTGAAAATCACGCTTGCCCTGTGGCTTGAGAGGCCACGACTCAGGGGCATCTAAGCCATCAAAGTCACTCGGGGATCACACCCAGCCTAAGCCGCACCAACAGAAACCATGCTGGATTTTTTGGTATCAGTAAGACTAGAACCGGTGACCTTTGCTTACGGAGTGCCTTAACAACACGCTCCTTCACCGATTGTTTTAAATCTCTTTGATTATTTTTATGTAATTTCACTAAGTCAAAATGTTTCAATTAATAATTTTGTATTTTATTTTCATTTTTATTTTTATGTACTTTGAGTGAGTCAAAATGTTTAGATAACATAATATAACAAGTCATTACAACACCTCTTCCATAGAGTGTCTCTTGGCTCAAAAATGTAATAAAATTAAATTTAATATATATATATATATAATATTTTGACTATGAGATGAGAGATGGTTTTTGGGCATGTGGTATTGATGAGCCATGGTATTGGCTCAAGGTATGGTATGGTTAATAATGCCCATGGTAAAGTGGGGTGAGTATTCATGGTTAAAAATCTTGTTATATTGTAAAGATTATTTTGATTGTGAAATGAGATATGGTTTTTGGCCATGTGGTATTGATGAGCCATCCTATTGGCCCATGGGATGGTATGGTTAATAATATCCATGGTAAAGTGGAAGTGAATATCTATGGTTAAAAATCTTGTTATATTTTAAGTATTAATTTCTATGTGAAATTTAAATATGGTTACAAAATTATTATTTTAATTTATATGGTAAAATGAATGTTAATTTAGATCTACTATTTATATCTTATATATTTTAATGTGATAGATATATCTCAAAAGTAATTATAGTTTTTCTTTTCTTTTAGATTTAATAAAAAATATGTTGTAAAATTAAATTCAAATAAAATATTTTGATTGTGAAATGAGAGATGGTTTTTGGGTATGTTGTATTGATGAATCGTGGTATTGTAACAATGCCTATTTACAAGTTAACAATATCCATGGCAAAGTGGATGTGAATATCCATAGTTAAACAAATTTTTATATTGTAAGTATTAAAATTTTTATGTGATTATTAATTAAATTTAAATATGGTTACCTAATCATTATTCTATTTTACAAGGGAAAGTTGATCTTAAATTATTGTTGCTACTTATATGTTATATATTTTAATGTAATTTGTATATTATGATTTTTTTATTATCTAAAAAGTTATTCGAAATTTTATTAATAAAAACAAAATTACAATGTAACAAATTGAATTTTATTATTTTTAGTACTTTTAACTTTTTAAGGACATACAACATCTCTCCCCACTGGGCTCTATATTAACCCACATGTAAATGTTTACCAATCCTTTACGTATTATAAATTGAGACATATTAATATAAATTCAACATATTAAGCTCACATGTAAAAATGTTTAATTTTTTTTTAATTACACCTACACATCACCCTTACACTAGGTTGTAGAGCAGCTATGGGGACAAAATGAAAAAATGACATAACTATTGTGAAGATAAATCTCAATCTTTGATTTGTGTATATTGCTAAGAATATTATATAATATTATGTGGAGGTTAAATCCCTACCATCCACCTAATTGTGATGTCTTCTTATGTTATTGTTATGTTATGTTATTTAAACATTTTGACTCTGTTTAATTATATGGAAATTAAAATAATAAAATAAAATTATTTAAAATACAAATAAAATTAAAATTATATATATATATATATAACTAACTTACTCACTTACTTACTTATAGATGAAATATCCTTTTTCACCGGATAGAGCAAGATTGTGATTTTTGTTGTTGTTTAAAATACATTTTTGTAACATACCCGGATAACCTCACATGAAAATGCAGGGAGTTAAAATAAAATAACTTAAGTAGAGGAATAGTAAGTTGCATAACCATTAACAATCACTGTTGTAGTATATTAACATAAATTACATGATGTAACCTTGCATCCATGATTCCCTTAACCAGATTAATTAATCACATACTTATAGTATGAACATCACATCAGGTAAGGAATCAACATCATCAATCTCACACAATAATCAATCACAACATGATTATATGATGTAACCTTGCATCCATGATTCCCTGAACCAGATTAATTAATCACATACTTATAGTATGAACATCACATCAGGTAAAGAATCAACATCATCAAACTCACACAATAATCAATCACACATAATTACATGATGTAACCTTTCATCCATGATTCCCTTAACCAGATTAATTAATCACATACTTATAGTATGAACATCACATCAGGTAAGGAATCAACATCATTAAACTCACACAATAATCAATCACAACATGAACACCGATATACTCTAGAAACCCCGTAGGGTTAAAACCAACAAATGTTTAATTTTATTATTAGACGCTTGTGAGGGTGTTCACCCCTCACTTAATGACTTATAAGGGAGTCCATCCCTTATCCATTGTTATAAAATACTACAATGAAATATCATCAAAATACAACATTCCTAGCTAAAATCTATTACAATCATCATGAAACCATTTACCTACAAATCATCACTCTTTATATCCTTGTGGCATGATTGTTCCATCATTGGACCATCCTACAACTCGTACTCATTAGCATGGACCATGAGTTCTTATCCGCCACAATGTTAAACATAATTTGTCTTTTGCAGAAATCGCCATCATTTCATGTCATTGTTGTCGTCAACAAGCTTTGGTAACATGATTAGATAAAGTATTAATCAAACAATAATCAGTCTTTAAAAGTGATATTTTAACATCTATTCATGTGCATACATGAGATGTAAATGCAATGTCACAACATGCTTCTTCTAACAACATTGTGCATGTATAAACAAATAATTATCAAGCATGTCAAAATGATTACGACGTTACTATGATTAGTTTCGCACCAGTACACGTTCATATTCAAAGGAAACCATTGTAACCATCAATTTCATTTAAAGGATACTATCAACTTATCTTTGTTTTTCATGCATGTAATTAGATAAAAACTTATTCAAAGACAGCTAGCCCCTTAGATTCTTCTTTGTGCATGTAACTAAATAATCTTTCCAATACAATAGATATTATTATAAAACATAAATATGCATGCCACCTTCTAAGAGAAAGTTAACATGGTAGACATCATTATTGTGCATACAAATGTAAGTCTCTTTTCGAAAATCATCTTTCCCAAGATAGAGCTATTTACAAAATCTATTGTATGCACAAAGACTTGAGCATTGCTCTAAAACAAAACTAATGTGTTAGCCATTATTTTTTATATGCGGATATATATATATATATATTACAAAGGAAAGCTAGTGCATTTATTGCAAGTAATTACTTGTTTTACTTTCCAGGATCTAAGATAATACTTATTCTTTCACACAAATCCATGTTTCTCTTTAAAAGGTCTAACACAATAGTTCTACAAATCCATGTTTATCTTTAAAAGATCTAACACGATAGTTCTACAAATCCATGTTTCTCTTTAAAAGATCTAACACAATAGTTCGATTTTCATGCATGTAATCAACTATTGTTTCTATGCTTCCTCATATGTATTATTTTCACATAGTTATTTTCAGGAACCCAACATAGTTTCTCTATTTTTTTATGTACAAAGTTCTCATGCATTTGTTTCCAAGAAAGTATCATAACAAAGTTCTCATGCATTTGTTTCAAGAAAGTATCATAATCAACCTTTCTTTTGGGCATAAGAACTAAAATAATAATAATGTTAACTTTTTATGCATTAAACCATGCAATTAAATCAAACTATCCAATATACAACACACAAATCATTTATCTTTTTACCCACCAAAACATGTAACTTTTGCAAACTCTTGCAAAGGAATTAACACAATTGACTTATCTTTCACCCACAAGAAAAGCATATTCCTCTGACTTATATTATTTATGTGCATGTGATCTATGCATAGGTTATTATATTTTCTCATAACTAAGTATTATTTTCTTCAAAAGAATTCTCTTACCCATGAGAATCCATGGGAATCTTTTCCATGGATTTATTAAATAACTAATTTTTACCAACACCATGGAAATATTTTACCATGACTAAGAACAAAACCATTGTGTTTTTTTCAAAAACACCACAAGATTTATTTATTCTAATGAACCAAAAGGTCATAGTTACTTATCTTTTCTTCAACAAAGACTTATGTCTTATAAATACAAAGGTAGTTATTTTTATACAAAATTACACATTTCAAAAGAAAATCCCATTTTCCAAGAAAAATAATCTAATTAACTTTTCTCTTTTATTTTTCACCACCCATGAAAAATTTCAAAAATTACTCTCTTTAATCTAGATTCATTTTCAAGAAAATAACTTAGATTTCTTATCATTTCATACACCAGTATGAAATCCCTTTTTAAGAAAATAGCATGCATCCTATCTTTTCTTACATAAAATGCATATGCAATTATATATATATATATATATATATATATATATTAATGACAAGTAATGTTACTTGTCTTTTACTGTTAGATATATAAACGTTATCTACATGACTAGCATGTTTTATTTACTAAGAAAACTAGCGTGAGTGTATGCATAAAATTTCATGAATTCTTTTAGTGACTTAACATTTCATCATGTCATCATCTTTTCATCGTTTCAAGAACTCATGAGAATATTTTCAAGAATTAAATTAATTCACATACCTCTTGTATGCAATGACATCTTATTTTTTTTATACCATGGAAGAATTTCCTTTGCCTCGAAACCACATAGATGTAGTAGAATTTCTTGCCTCTTTAATGGCCTCGATCACTTTCATCTGGCCCTCTCTTAGACCATCGACACCCATCACAAATATTACAACTTCCACTCATTTCATTGCATTTACAAGGCTTCTGTGATTGCCAATAGAAGTGTCCACCAGGTGCGCTCCTTGAGATTTAAAGGAAACAAGCATCTCCACTTTGTTCATATCAAAGGCTTCCTCGGCACGATACATGACATAAGACTCATGGCCAAAGGTGAGGTTGGCCTTCACTAACCTTATGCCAAAATAACTGGTTCCTTCAATGATCAATACTCTGCTTCTTTCACCATTCTCTAAGGCCATATTTTCCTATTGCTTCTCCCTTTCTCTCTGTAATACTTAACTGATTTACACTCTCTACAACTTATAAATATAATATAGATATTTTTCTGTCACAATGAACAATCACTTTCAGTAAAAACAATACTCTCATGATTTCCCAAAGCGAATCCCATAGAAAGAGCCCTTTTGTCGAATTTACAAACCCTCTGTCTTTGACAAGATCTGAATGGGATATTTTAGCGGTTTCTTAACAACTTCTTGATTTGTAACTAATCTCAAGTAAATTAAAAATACAAATTATTATTTTTATTAACACCAAATGGTTCCCTATTTTATGACAATCGCATCCCTCATTCCCAAGACATAAATCCATGGCAATGAAGAGGCGGTTACCAAAAATCCATTTATATTTTAAACAATTCTTGATGGAAATGGTTTCATTAATAATAAACTAATAATATTATTCTTATGAATACCGTGAGTAATTACGTGGTTGTAATGATGTTACATACTTCCCCCCTTAAAGTGAACACCATCCTCAGTGTTTATCTCTCACTGGAACATCAAATTTTACTCATGATATAACAATCTAAACCACACAAAAGGGGATCCTTCCTTTTTAAAAAGAATGGGTTCATTCCAAGAAATATCAATAAGCAAAAACAATAGTGTTATAACATAAGAAAAATCAATAGTCATAAGCATTTATAGCTTCAACAATATGCAAGTTCTACTCTCCATCACTTGTCCTATTTCAAATTGATAAAATACAAAACAAAATCTCTATATCAACTTACCATTACTTACCCATTACTCTTGAAAGTCATGGTCACTTTTACACAAACGCTTCAATGGTTTAACAATCCAACTACAAGCACCATATAATCTATGATGAACAAATCCAACCACATTAGTCACAACATTTTCAATCAAATGAAATACTTAGAACTATCACTTATTTATACAATGGCAAGTGATATTTTAACCATAGTTCCTCCACAAATACTCAGAGAACACCAACCTTTTAGTCATCAAAATGATAAATCAATTCACCATGTGCAGACTGTCTTAGCTTCTGCTACAGACATCCACGCAGTACTTTTAAAAGTACTTAGAGAGCATCGAACGCTCTATAATCATCAAAGTGATCAATAAATGCACCAAGTGCATATTGTCTTAGCCCCTGCTAAGACATTCAAAGGATTGGTAATACAATAAAGGAACTTACACTTCCAGTAATTCCTTCCTGAGCATTCGGCTCTTTTTCCGTCAAGATGTACATAATTTTTTTTACACAAACATACAAAAAATTCATAACACATAAATTCTTAGTTAATTGTTCTACTATGAGAACTATAGTAGGCTAAAGAATGCTCCTCCCAACCAATGGGAACTGGTTTCCACAACCAGATCGAGTCTTTGTCATATCCAGACAGTTCTCTAATAGATACCATACCAGGTCCAGTCTAGAATTCCACTAGCCAACCAGCTCAAGAATTCCAATGACCACATAGGGTCCAATATAGGATTCCTCTTGGCAGCATACTGTCTATCCCTTCGACAACGTCCCATCTATGAGGAATTTTGGGCCTCCTCCAACAAGCTCCAAATCAACAGAGTTGCCTCAATATTTTACCCTCTTCACCATCTTGGCCAACTCTTTTCCCTTACTGAGATCATTTATCTCTAGGGAGAGGAAATTTGGGCAGGCAAGTGCCATCAACCCCTCCGGGCAGGCAACTACCATCAACCTAAGGCCTTCTGGCCTTTCACAACTATCCACAATTGTCTGACATGTTAAATTTCTCTTTTAGCACTTTTTCCCACAGTGATTTACATAATGAACCATATGCACATTATCATTAACAAAAGAAACATTTATGTATGTCATGCATTTATACTTAACTCTCAACATGGGTCCATAATATCTAGATTGACAAGAAACATAATTGACATACATGTTGTATGCATTCTGATTTTCCAAGTAACATAATCATGCATATCATATAACATTATACTTTCTCATTTACGATTGCAATTCACATTGCAACGTTTTACCTTGACAGGTTTTCTTGTTGCCATTAAGCTACCACTACTTAATCCCATCAGCAACGTTAGTCATAAATATGCATCATTTAACAAGTATTCACTTTCCAAATCATTTTAGTTTCATGCATACAATACTGTCATGCATAAAAGTATATGCAAATATTCATTAATGTGTAAATGTCAATAATAGTTGAGGTAACAATCTAAACATTTCCAATTTCCCACAATGTATTGTCATCAACAGACCGATACATGAAGTAACTACCATAATCACTTGTTTACGAATTTTAATAAGCTTAAATCAAATTCAATTCATACATATAAGTTTTATTAGTTAGTCATGCAACACTAACCAATCACAGCTACCAACCATCTTAATGCAACCATGACAAGACTTAATCAACAATTAGTTATTACAGTCAAGTCTCACTACTTGACTCATTGTTTATTTTTAATATCTAAAGGGGTTCTTCCAATGTCTTTTTAAAACACTCTATCATCTTATTCAAGGAAATTCCCCATATTTTACATTCATGCATTCACTCATTAAAAAATATGTTGGTAGTCAAATTTGAGTGTTCAAGATTGTTCATAGGTGTAATAGAGGTTTTATTATTCTTTATCCTCATCGGGATTCAAATATCATGAATACAGTTTTGCAACAAACTTTATTACTTATTACCCTTCAATGTAGTTATAAACATGCACCATGCATCTCAAGTCAAAAGTAGTCTACTGCATATATCAATATGTAGATTGTTAGACTCATACCTGAGTTGATGCCCACTAGTAGCATACCTTGATTTCTTTTCTGCTTAACAATTCCCAAAGGCACCAATGCTGCAACCTTTAGCTCTGATACCACTTGTAACATACCCCGGTAACCTCACATGAAAATGCAGGGAGTTAATTTTTTTTACACAAATTACCCACATGTAAACTCTTGCAAATAAATTAACGCAATTGACTTATCTTTCACCCACAAGAAAACATATTTTTTTCAAAGAAGATTCCTATGACTTTTGTTATATTTGTGCATTTGATCTATGCATAGGTTATTATATTTTCTCATAACTAAGTATTCTTTTTTCAAAAGAACTCTCTTACCCATGAGAATCCATGGGAATCTTTTCCATGGATTTATTAAATAACTAATCTTTACCAACACCATGGAAATATTTTACCATGACTAAGCACAAAACCATTGTGTTCTTTTCAAGAACACCACAAGATTTATTTATTCTAATTAACCAAAAGGTCATAGTTACTTATCTTTTCTTCAACAAAGACTTATGTCTTATAAACACATAAGGTAGTTATTTTTATACAAAACTACACATTTCAAAAGAAAATCTCACTTTCCAAGAAAAATAATCTAATTAACTTTTCTCTTTTATTTTTCACCACCCATGAAAATATTTCACAAATTACCCTCTTTAATCTAGATTCATTTTCAAGAAAATAACTTGGATTTCTTATCATTTCATACACCAGTATGAAATCCCTTTTTAAGAAAAAAGCACGCATCCTATCTTTTCTTACATAAAATGCATATGCAATTATATATATATATATATATATATATATATATATAGGACAAGAGATGTTACTTGTCTTTTACTCTTGCAAATATATAAACTTTATCTACATGCAATAGTAAGTTTTCTTTACTAAGAAAACTAGCATGGGTGTATGCATAAAATTTCATGAATTCTTTTAGTAACTTAACATTTCATCATCTTTTCATCGTTTCAAGAACTCATGAGAATATTTTCAAGAATTAAATTAATTCACATACCTCTTGTACACAATGACATCTTCTTCTTTTTTTATACTATGGATGAATTTCCTCTGCCTCAAAACCACAGAGATGTAGCATAATTTCCTGCCTCTACAATGACATCTTCTTCTTTTTTTATACTATGGATGAATTTCCTCTGCCTCAAAACCACAGAGATGTAGCATAATTTCCTGCCTCTTTAATGGCCTCGATCACTTTCATCTGGCCCTCTCTCAAACCCTCGGCACCCATCACATATATTACAACTTCCACTTGTTTCATTGCATTTACAAGGCTTCTCTGTTTATCAATAGAAGCGTCCGCCAGGCGTGCTCCTTGAGATTTGAAGGAAATAAGCATCTCCACTTTGTTGATATCAGAGGCTGCCTGGGCACGATACACGACATAAGTTTCATGGCCGAAGGCAAGGATGGCTTTCACTAACCTTCTGCCAAAATAATCGGTTCGTCCAATGACCAATACTCTGCTTCTTTCACCATTCGCGAGGGCCATATTTTCCTATTGCTTCTCCCTTTCTCTCTGTAATACTTAACTACTTTACACTCTTTGCAACTTATAAATATAATATAGATCTTTTTCTGTCACAATAAACAATCACTTTTAATCTGAAAGGATGGCGGGGAGCTCTGACGGCGTTTAGGTTTGAACGGAGAGACTAACCGCATGACCGAAGACCGCAGCAAAGAACAGTTATTCGCAGTTTTCGCATTTGTTTCGGTGCTGGCCTCGCAACTGGGAGACAGGTCGACCACGGAGAGCGACAGGACATAGGATTCTAACCGCCATGGAGGATCAACAGTTAACGGACCTCGTGGACTTCACCGAGGATCCGTTCGAGGGACAGACGGTTTTCAGCAACCCTAACCATGCTTCGACTGATTTCTCACCGCGGGTTTCTGAGGAAGTTAGGGCACAGCTTTTGACCCCGGTGGATACGCTGCCAGAATCCAAGAACGAGGCTATAGGTATAGAGGCACCGCCCCTCTCCCCAGGTACGGCAAAATTCCTTACTTCATTCTCTCCGGACTCATGGAATTTCGACTCCATCCCCTCTCCAGTTCCGAGCGCTCCTAGGGCTCAAGCTAATCAACCCGGTTTAGGGCAAAACCCCTGTCAGAATTCGGGGGTCAATACATCGGGCTTCAGTGGTACCCCAACAGATAATATTCAATCCACAAAGCCCTCATCTCAGGCTAGGGTAACTGACCCTCTTGCGGAGCATCCATCGGCCCCCAGATCAAAGAAGCAGAAAATAAAGTGTGTAAGGGCCACTCAGAAGGACATCTCTATTGAATTTGGAAACCCGGCAGACTTCGAAGAAACAATGAACAATGCTCGCACGATGCTGGTTGGACATGTGCGAGGGCGCTCCTACTCTACGGACAGACTGAGGAAATGGGTACAGGATATCTGGGGAGGTTTATTCTCGCAGCTGCCAGCGGTTCGGGTCCTCCCACGGGGATGGTTCTCTCTCAGATTCGCACAAGAGGAGCACACGCACACCGTACTTGAGAAATTTTGGCATATTGAATCTGCCCCGGTTCTATTGAAGCGATGGAATCCCCTTTTCGATCCGGAAAGGGAGCAAATAGCTGCTGGACCACTATGGGTTCGGCTGCCTGGACTTCCACTTCAATTCTGGAGAGAAGATGCTTTCACCCGCATAGGTAATGCACTGGGTACATACCTTGATCACGATCGATCTTATTTGGATACAGGGAGGCAAACGGTGGCCCGAATCCTGATACACCTAGACACAAGAGAAGGCCTGGAGGAAAAGATCACTCTGAATGCAGGAAAGCTCAAGCGAATGCAGATACTTGATTATGAAGGAGTGCCCTTCCGATGTAATAAGTGTCATCAAGTGGGCCATTTATACAGGGACTGCCCATTGATCAACAGCCCTGCCAGCACTACAAAGAATTCGCCAATATTGTCCAGAAGGAACTCACCTCTATCATCCACTGTAATCCTGAAGACTGCAAATCACAAGGGGGATCCCAGCGCAGTGGATCAGACAATGAAGGACGCTCCCTCTCCTCCCTTGACTCGGGCACGGGCTGCTGCAGCAGCTGCTCAGACATCCGGAAATTACCACTCCTCTTCCTTATCTTTAATGGAGAAGTCTATTGAATTTCTAAATTCTGATCCGGTCTCCTCTGCACACTGCATTATTTCTCCTCCCTCCATGACCCCTTCCACTGCCCCCCCTTCACTGACTCGTGCTCCATCCCCCCCAAAGGTAGCCATCTCCAGCAGACACCCGCCTCACTCATATTCACTGCGCCCCCGCACATCACTTCCGGATTCTTTAGCTCCCTCGATTGGCCTGGGCATTATTACCCCGGGGATGGGTATCACTGCCACCAGAGGCCGGAAATCGGAACTGAACAAAGCTATTAATCGCGTCGGGGCCGAAGTTGCCTCTGGTCGTCAGTCCACCATTGATGGGGTCCTTAGAGCCACAAAACCCCCTCAGAAGGGGCCCCCATGAAGTTTCTCTCATTCAATTGCAGGGGGCTGGCTAGTCACCCCAAAAAACTGGCCATCAAACGACTTTTTGAGGTCGAACACCCTGATATCATCCTTCTCCAAGAAACCCTTGGATCTGCTGAGGCTGTCACACACTCCCTCAGTCTCTCATCGCCTCGTTGGAATTTCATTGCCTTGGATGCAAACGGTAGATCTGGGGGACTGGCAATGGGATACAACCCTCTATCCATCAGGCTGGACTCTTCCTGGGGAGGACCTGGATACATGGGGATGGACATATTTGCGATTGAGCTTGGGATGAATCTCCGTATTGTCAATGTGTATGGGCCATGTCACCAAAGAGAGAGTTTCTGGAGAAAACTTCTTGGATACAGATTGATGTCCCTTGACCACATCATCATGGGTGGGGACCTAAATTTCTCATTGGGCTTCAGTGAATCCTGGGGCACTATGGCGCAAATAGATACTATCACAAACTTTATGAGAAGACAGCTGGAACTTCATGATTTGGTAGACGCCCCCATGCAGAAGCCCCTTCCAACGTGGAGAAATAGGAGAGTGGGTCAAGCTGCACTTGCCCGCAGACTAGACAGATTTCTTCTCAAAGGGCCTTTGATTCAAAAGCTCCTTCGTTTAAAACAATGGGTTGGATCAGGTGGCATATCTGATCACTCTCCTATCTTTATGGAGATCATGGGCCCTCTCCCAAAGCCGAAATCTCCTTTCAAATTCAACCACCACTGGCTCGAGGATCCGAGTTTCATCAACCTTGTCTCCAACTTCTGGAGGTCACACCCAATAGACAGAGAAGCATCATTGGCAAGAGGATTTGTCAAGAACTTAACAGAGCTCAAGCACATGGTGATAGTATGGGCAAAAGAGAAGAAAAGCAGGGAGGATGCACAACTCATAAATTTGGAAGAAGAGATACATGCCCTCCAAGATGACCGGAACTTGGCCTTTGGATCCATGGGGGACAAAACTCGGCTGATGGATCTAGAAAATCAGAAGCACAGAATCTTGAAATCCAGAGAGGAGTCCCTGAGACTTAGAAGCAGGGCTGTCTGGCTTAAAGCCGGGGATGAGAACTCCAAATTTTTCCACAATTTCGCGAAGGGAAGAAGGCTAGCTAACACTATTTGGAATCTACCTATGACAAACGGAGGGGTGGCTGACACGTTCAACAAGCTCTCACTGCTAGGCACCTCACATTTCAGACAGTTGTACAAGAATCCGGCGGGCACAAATTTGGCGGAAATCATCAATGTGGCCTCACATTTCCCCAGATTTGTATATGAAGATGACATCGATCCTCTCATGGAACCGGTTACTATGGAAGAGTTGGAGAGCACCATAAAATGGTTTCAGAAGGAGAAAAGTCCAGGTCCGGATGGATGGACGATAGAGTTCTACTCGGCCTTTCTAGAGTTCCTTGGAGAGGACATCCTGAGAGTGGTGGAGGAAAGCAGAACGTCGGGTCAACTCTATGATGCAATAAACACAACTTTTATTGCTCTCATTCCAAAAACTGACTCCCCCTCATCATTTGACGATTTCAGGCCTATTTCATTATGCAATGTTCTATACAAAATCATCTCTAAAATCATTGCCAATCGGATTCGGCCCATTCTATCCAAGCATATCGGGCCCCAACAGTTTGCCTTTCTGGAAGACAGACAAATCCATGAAGCCATTGGATCCGCACAGGAAGCTATCCACTCCATTTGGACAAAAAGGCTCAAGTGCATCCTTCTCAAGATTGACCTCTCCAAGGCTTTTGACCGAGTTAGCTGGCTCTATATCAAAATGATCCTCATCCACATAGGCTTCCCTATTCACTTCATCAATTGGATAATGGCATGCATCACATCCCCCTCTTTCAGCATCCTTATCAATGGCGCGGCTTCCCATTTCTTCCACTCAGAAAGAGGCCTTCGGCAGGGATGCCCTCTATCTCCTTTACTCTTCCTTTTGGTGATGGAAGCTCTGAGTCGCCTCATCAGCTCGGCCAAAAGAGCAGGAACACTCAGAGGATTGAAGATCACAGACGAGTGCTTTATCACACACCTCCTGTTCGTTGATGATGTGCTGATCATGCTTGATGGAAGTATACAGGACACCTCCTCATTCAATCGAATCCTCAAGCTCTTCGCACATGCTACTGGAATGGAAGTTAACCGGGCAAAATCCACCATCACTATGGTTGGTACATCTGTACAGGAATCATTCTCAGCATGCCAGGTATTTCCATACACCAACCATCCCTTGGATAGAGGGCTTAAATACCTGGGGTACTGGCTCAAACCTACCTCACAGAAGATTGCAGATTGGGTATGGTTGGTTGCTAAAATAGAGAAGAGGATCACTTGCTGGAGTTTTCGATATCTGTCAAGAGCTGGCAGACTGACACTGATAAAATCTGTGCTGGAAGCTACCCCGGTTTTTTGGATGGCACTGGCTTGGATTCCGCGTAACATTTTATCAAAGATCCAGAAACTATGTAACAGATATCTCTGGGCGGGTAATAAGGATAAATGCACTTTTGCGTGGATCAGGTGGAACTCTATTGCTCTCCCAAAAAAGTGGGGGGGATGGGGATTAAAGGACCTTCCCACTTTTGCTCAGGCCATGGCTGCAAAGATGGGTTGGGCACTGATGACAACTCACAGTCTTTGGACCTCCATTGTCTTCCACAAATACATTTGGCCCAGGAACATACTGGACTGGCTCAGAATGCCATCCTGGAACAAGGTGGGTATATCATCAATTTGGAAAGCTGTGTTACACGCCCTGCCTCTCATCAGGAATAACATCGTATGGAGGATTAACAGTGGTAACAGTGCTCGTGTGGGCCTTGACCCGTGGAATGGTAGCGGGGGTCGTCACATTCTACCACGGGACCTGATTGAATGCCTTTCTGCTCAACATATCACAGTACTCGCACAGGTCGCGGACAGAGATCGCTCGGACTTGTTTCATCAGGCCTGGAAGACGGCAAACCAACTCCATCTCCCTGCTAGATGGCACTTGATCTGGCGCGATTACTGTGCAGCGCTATCAGAATCACATATCAGGATAACAGAGGGACCGGATGAATTGATCTGGTTCCTAGCTGACAGTGGAAAATACACACCAAGGGATGGTTATACGCAGCTTAACATACAGAAAAAGCCCGAGATCCTTGAAAACTGGTGGAGGCAGATCTGGAAGCTTGCTGCATCTCCCAGATCAAAGTTGTTTACCTGGTGTGTTCTTAGAAACAAAGTGCCCACGGGTGACTTCCTGATGAAACGAGCCATACAGGGACCGTCGCGATGCATACTCTGCAAAATGGATTCGGAATCCACCGCTCATTTATTCCTGCACTGTACTGTGTTACGACAGATATGGACAAACCTAAAACCCTTCATCCCATTCGATGGGGACTGGGGCGGTCCCGACCCTATCAGCGCTTGGATAAATTGGACAGCGCGTCACAAGGGCACGAAGCTGATCAACCTTCCTATTATCATACTCTGGACTGTGTGGAAAGTTCGGAACAGTTGGACTTTTGATGAGAAAGCCCCTCAATGGCCCCTCATTGAAGCTGGAATCATCACAGCTTACAGGGAGCTCCCTGATCCGCCTCCCCCAAAATTACGCCATCCAAATCCACCGCCCAATATCGATCTCTCCACCCCTTGGGCCTATTTCGATGGAGCTGCAAATGCTCAGAGCTGTGGGGGAGGCTTCATACTGCACCACAACTTAACTCATTCCTACCATATCAAAGCTGGTTTGGGCGTTGGCACTAACAATTATGCAGAGCTCATATCATTGCGCCATCTCTTGCACTTTGCACTATGTCATCATTACACAAGCATCAACATATTTGGGGACTCACAGATTGTTATTAACTGGTTCAATGAAATCACAAATTGCCACATGCACACACTCAGAGCTATCATGGATGAAGTGCATCGATTTAAAGAAGCTTTCTCACATATCTCTGTTACTCACATTTACAGGGAGCATAATATGGACGCTGACAAATTGTCCAAGGAGGCCGCGCTGATGGATCGTGGCATCTGGGAGATCACGGAAGTTTTGGGACAGCAACAACAAAAGTTCTACCATCGGCCCTATATAGATCAGGGCTACCCAACAGTGGGTCCACATCTCGCATAATATACAGCAATAAGGACAACAGCACCCACAGATCACTGATTTTGCACAGTCATCACAGCAAATCCTCATAGATTTTGTTTTTTGATAGTTGCTGAAAATGAAACAACACATTTATAGACAATCGATGGAATGTATTAGATGATTACAGAGAAAGTTAGATGTAAATTTTGGAATATGTATAGATCCTACAGTGATCATAGATTATGTAAAACTGATACATATGTAATTCTTTTCATAATTAATGGAAGTTTTACGGATTTTCCCAGGGGAAAAAAAAAATAAACAATCACTTTTAGTAAAAACAATACTCTCATGATTTCCCAAAGAGAATCCCATAGAACGAGCCCTTTCGTCAAATTTACAAACCCTCTGTCTTTGACAAGATCCGAATGGGATATTTTAGTGGTTTCTTAACAACTTCTTGATTTGTAACTAGTCTCAAGTAAAATAAAAATAAAAATTCTTATTTTTATTAACGCTAAATGGTTCCCTATTTTATGACAATTGCATCCCTCATTCCCAAGACATAAATCCATGGCAATGAAGAGGCGGTTACCAAAAATCCATTTATATTTTAAACAATTCTTGATGGAAATGGTTTCATTAATAATAAACTAATAATATTTTTATGAATACCGTGAGTAATTACGTGGTTGTAATGATGTTACAGTTTTTGAATGCATAAACGGATTCAACACCTTGAAAACCCCTAGGCACTAGAAATCTATTGATTAAACAATTTAAACTCAAGTTTTTAAAAGTCTCTGCCAAATTTTGGTTAAAATGTCATTTCGCCTATATATATATATATATATATATATAATCGGTCTAGATGCATCTTAACTTTGGATCTATGAAGCTCACGAGGGATCAAGTTTCTCGAGCTGCAAATCGTTCCTCAAGTTTTGCACTCAAAAAAAAGGTTTGCACTTTTAGAGATTTGATCCCTCTTGGCCCTTGATAGATCTGGAGTTAGGATGGATCTAGGATGATTAAATTAAAATTTTGGAAACTTTTTTCTATGTACCCCGGAGATCAGTGTCCACTACATCCACTAAATATTTGTACCAGACAAATCCACTTGAATGTATCACTTCTTATTGGCTCAACCATAGAGCCTGACCTAGGGGGTGTAGAGAAAATTGAACCTCACAATAACAAAGGTGCTTTAATGACAGGGGCTCGACCAATTGAGCTAACCCTAGGGGCTAAAATTCTGGAAAACTTATTCCAAAATAGACATGACTATTAACATAATTAATAACAAAAAAAATTATTTTAGTGAGAGCCATAAATAAAATATTTCGATGTCCATATTAATTAACAAAATTTTATATCAACTTTATATAGAGAAGTAAAATAATTTATTTTGAAATTTTTTCATGATTTTCACTTTCCATTGTGAGAGAGATATGTAATTTATTCCATTGTTAATATGTAGCTGATACATAACATTTAAAAAATATTAATAGCAATTTTTTATTTTTATTTTTTTTTATTTTTTTTTAACGTGGATTATAAATCAAATATTTCAATATGCATGTTGAGTAAAAGAGTTTAACATCAAATCAGAAAGTAAGAATGAGAGAATTCTTATTCCTTCATTAAATGTTTTCTAATTCAAGGTGTGAGGGAGATTTGTAATTTCTTCAATGTTTAATATGGAATTGACATATTGCCTTTTAAAAATATTAATAACAAAAATAATTTAATTTACATATATAAGTAGGCAAATAGATAGAGAGACATGTAACATTTAAAAACTAATAATAATAATAATAATAATAATATACATATACATATATTTTTTAACTGGAAAGAGTATATAATTTTACCCCTGGTTTGCAACAAATACATCAGATATTATAAGGCTAATTCATCAAAAGTTTCTCATTGTTTTCTCCTTTCTAATAGGAATACATGATTTTACTTAGGATAATATATTTAAACAACAAAAAGAGGGGTTTTGTAGGTGAATACTTTACAAAACCGCCCCAACAAAATACATAATTTACAACACATAACACTACTAATTGATTATGAAATCTTTCATGAGAGTTTGTCTGTGCCCCAACAAAATACACAATTTACAACACATAACACTACTAATTGATTATGAAATTTTTCATTAGAGTTTGTCTGCACTGGGTTGACATGAAGTCACTTGGCCTCCAATTCTACATTTTTATATTTTCTTGTATCAACTAATTTAACTAATTTTTTTAATAAACTTCATCAACAATTAGAGAATTATAGTAGACTTGATTTGATCATTAATCTTTAATTTACCTATCTTCAATTTACACCTCTCATTAGCATACTTATATGCTTCTCTATTGAAGTCTCTTAGAACAAATATGCTTCGGACGAGATATCTTCCACAATTTTCCTTCTTCTTTTCATGATGTTTTCCATAGATTTCTCCTTTGGGAGGGAACTTTTGACCAAATGATGTAGGAGTAGGAGAGAATCTCCCATAATCGTAAGTGTCCACCTGATGTTCTTTGGCTAACAAAATTCCCTGGTAGAGGCCATATATCTCTGCTTGATTATTTGTCATATGATCAAAACCCACTAAGTACCTAAACACTTTGCCTTCCTCAGGGCAATAAAATACTCCTCTCTTCTGCCACCCCTAACATTTAAAAAAATATTAATAACAAAAAAAATGAGAGAGATAGTATTAATATCTTAATGTGGAGATTCTAAATCATAAATAAAATATTTCAATGTCATATATATATATATATATATATATATATCCCAGAGGAACCCAAGCCCATGTGACACGTAGCTACTACTGTGACATGTAGCTACTACTAAACCTCTAGGGTTTACACCCTGTTTTTCTCTCCATAAACCAGGTCACCATTGGGGGATTTGAACCTATTTTTTCTCAGGACTCACATTACTTCGATCACCAATTGAGTTGCACCCTTAGAAAGTCAACTATGCATATATTATATAAAATAAGTTAAAAAATAAATAAAAAATAAAAATTCTTATAGTTGTAACATTTTATTACTCTGCTTCTAACTCTAGATTCATAAAGAATTGAAAAAATCAAATCTATCTCTGTTCAAATATTTATTCAAATTGTGCACTCAAAAAGACATTTGCATTTGGAGAGATTTGATCCATCTCTACACTTAATAAATCTAAAGTTAAAATAAAATATACTAATTTATTAATATTTTAGGGATTTTTTATTCGGATCATCCACGATATTGTGTGCCTCTTGTTGTCGATGTTTCGAATCCCAACGTGGATCCATCTTCAGGACAAAAGTGATATATTGAAAGAGGAGCTTACCAACCAGATAGATCAGTCGCTCTTATTTCAATCTTAATCCTTGAATTTTCGAGAAAACAGATCTCATTCCATATATCCCCTCCGTACAGGGAAATTATGTTAGATTTTAAGCTTTTGTGGCTGTCATTTAGGGATTTTTGATTCAGATCATCCACAATATTGTGTGCCTCTTGTTGTCGACGTTTCAAATCCCAACGTGGATCCATCTTTAGGATAGAAGTGATAGATTGAAAGAGGAGATTACCAACCAGATAGATCAGCCACTCTTCTTTCAATCTTAATCCTTGAATTTTTGAGAAAACAGATCTCATTCCATATATCCCTTCCGTACAGGGAAATTATGTTAGATTTTAAGCTTATGTGGCCGTCATTTAGGGATTTTTGCTTCAGATCATCCACAATATTGTGTGCCTCTTGTCGTCGACGTTTCGAATCCCAACATGGATCCATCTGGGCATAAATGCTATATTGAAAGAGGAGCTTACCAACGAGATAGATCAGTTGCTCTTCTTTCAATCTTAATCCTTGAATTTTTGAGAAAACAGGTCTCATTCCATATATCCCCTCTGTACAGGGAAATTATGTTAGATTTTAAGCTTCTGTGGCTGTCATTTAGGGACTTTTGATTCGGATTATCCACAATATTGTGTGCCTCTTGTTGTCGACGTTTCAAATCCCAACGTGGATCCATCTTCAGGACAAAAGTGATAGATTGAAAGAGGAGCTTACCAACCAGATAGACCAGCAACTCTTCTTTCAATCTTAATCCTTGAATTTTCGAGAAAACATGTCTCATTCCATATATCCCCTCCGTACAAGGAAATTATGTAAGATTTTAATCTTTTGTGGCTGTCATTTAGGAATTTTTGATTCGGATCATCCACAGTATTGTGTGCCTCTTATTGTCGACATTTCAAATCCCAACGTGGATCCATCTTCAAGACAAAAGTGATAGATTGAAAGAGGAGCTTACCAACCAGATAGATCAGCTGCTCGTCTTTCAATCTTAATACTTGAATTTTTCGAGAAAACAAATCTCATTCCATATATCCCCTTCGTATAGGGAAATTATGTTAGATTTTAAGCTTCCGTGGCTGTCATTTAGGGATTTTTGATTCGAATCATCCATGGTATTGTGTGCCTCTTGTTGTCGACGTTTTGAATCCCAACATGGATCAATCTTCAGGACATAAGTGATAGATTGGAAGAGGAGCTTACCAACGAGATAGGTCAGTTGCTCTTCTTTCAATCTTAATCCTTGAATTTTCGAGAAAACAGATCTCATTCCATATATCCCCTCTGTACAGGGAAATTATGTTAGATTTTAAGCTTCTATGGCTGTCACTTAGGGATTTTTGATTCGGAGCATCCACAGTATTTTGTGCCTCTTGTTGTCGACGTTTCGAATCCCAACGTGGATCCATCTTGAGGACAAAAGTGATAGATTGAAAGAAGGGCTTACCAACCAGATAGATCAGTCGCTCTTCATTCAATCTTAATCCTTGAATTTTCGAGAAAATAGATCTCATTCCATATATCCCCTCCGTACAGGGAAATTATGTTAGATTTTAAGCTTCTGTGGTTGTCATTTAGGGATTCGAAACGATGACAACAAGAGGCACACAATACTGTGGATGATCTGAATCAAAAATCCCTAAATGACAGCCACAGAAGCTTAAAATCTAACATAATTTCCCTGTACGGAGGGGATATATGGAATGAGATCTGTTTTCTCGAAAATTCAAGGATTAAGATTGAAAGAAGAGCGACTGATCTATTTGATTGGTAAGCTCCTCTTTCAATCTATCACTTCTGTCCTGAAGATGGATCCACGTTGGGATTCAAAATGTCGACAACAAAAGGCACACAATATTGTGGATGATGCGAATCAAAAATCCATAAATGACAACCATAGAAGCTTAAAATCTAATATTAATATTTTGTTATTAATCATTTTTTATTACATATTATTATTCTTTATTAAATTTTATATCCATATTTTATTATTTCTTCCTCGTGAATATCCATCAAAACAATCAATTTATTTATGCACAATGAGATGTCATCTGATATAATTTTATGTAACGAGCCTAGATCCATCTTAACTCCGGAGCTATCAAGCGTTGATTGAGATCAAATCTCTAGATGTGCAAAAGGTTTGCACCTTAAGATTGATCAAATCCATGGATGTGCACACCTCTTTTCTGAGTGCAAAACTTGAAGAAAGGTTTGCACCTTAAGATTTATGTAACAAGCCTATTTATGTAATGAGCCTAGATCCATCTTAACTTCGGGTCTATCAAGTGTCGAGAGAGATCGGGACCAAATCTCTATGTGCAAACCTCTTTTCTGAGTGTTCTATGTGCAAACCTCTTTTATGAGTGCAAAACTTGAAGAAATGTTTGCACCTTAAGAAATTTGATCCCTCTCAGAACTTAATAGGTCTAGAGTTAAAATGGATCTAGGCTCGTTTAATTATTAATTTTATTTTTTAGCTAAATTTTATTTTTATATAATTACGCTAAGTCAAATTGTTTTAAATAATAATTTTGTATTTTGTATTTTATTTTTATTTTTATTTTTATGTACTTTTAGTGGGTCAAAATGTTTAGATAATATAATATAATAGGACATTACAACATCTCTTACATACTAGGATGCAGAGTGTCTTTTGGCAAAAAAAAAAAAAAAATTATAAAATATTTTGATTGTGAGATGAAAGATGGTTTTTGAGCATGTGGTATTGATGAGCTATGGTATTGGCCCATGGTATGGCATGGTTAATAATACCCATGGTAAAGTGGGGTGAGTATTCATGGTTAAAAATCTTGTTATATTGTAAGATTATTTTGATTGTGAAATGAGAGTTATCGATGAGCCATCATATTGGCCCAAGGTATGATATGGTTAATAATATCTATGGTAAAGTGGAGGTGAATATTTATGGTTAAAAATCTTGTTATATTTTAAGTATTAAGTTTTTATGTGTTTATTAGTGAATTTTAAATAAGATTATTTTGATTGTGAAATGAGAGTTGGTTATTGGACATGTGGTATCAATGAGCCATCATATTGGCCCAAGGTATGATATGGTTAATAATATCCATGGTAAAGTGGAGGTTAATATCTATGGTTAAAAATCTTGTTATATTTTAAGTATTAAGTTTTTATGTGTTTATTAGTAAAATTTAAATATGGTTACACATTTTTTTTGTAACCCTGGGAGGACTACATTTTCATCACATCAAATATATCACTCCAATCGGGGCGAGGAACTGAACTAGTCACTTCACATCAAGAAGTGCCTTATTAGAGAACCTGATCACCATCTATCCAAGGTAAAATAAATTTTAATTCATGGCTACTATTTATATCTTATATCATTTAATGTGATAGAGGGGTAGATATATCTCAAAAGTAATTATAATTTTTTCTTTTCTTTTAGATTTAATAAAAAAATGTTATGAAATTAAACTCAAATAAAATATTAATAAAATATTTTGATTGTGAAATGAGAGATGGTTTTTGGGCATGTTGTATTGATGAACAATGGTATTGGCCCATGGTATTGTAACAAAATCTATTTACAAGTTAATAATATCTATGACAAAGTGGATATGAATATCCATGGTTAAACATATTTTTAAATTGTAAGTATTAAATTTTTTATGTGCATATTAATTAAATTTATGGTTACAGAATCATTATTCTATTTTGTAAGGAAAAGTGGATTTTAACTTATTGTTGCTACTTATATATTATATATTTTAATGGAATTTGTATATTATGATTTTTTTTTTTTTTTTTTAATATCTAAAAAGTTATTTGTAATTTTATTAATAAAAACAAAATTACAATGTAATAAATTGAATTTTATTATTTTTATTTTTATTATTATTTTAAGATATTAATTATATTTAGGTTACATAATCATTATTCTATTTTATAAGGAAAAGTGGATCAACTTATTGTCACTACTTATATGTTATATATTTGATTGGAATTTGTATATTATGATTTATTTATTTATTTATATCTAAAAATTTATTCGTAATTTTATTAATAAAAACAAAATTATAATGTAATAAATTAAAGAAAAAAAAAATGTTGATGGGGAACTAGCAACTTTCCCACATATATGCAACAACCTTCAAGCCACATATATCAAAACTCATAGTTCAACCTAAGACTAACCTCTCGAGACCACCAAAACTGGAGCCGGGATCCCAGACTCCAACGGGACGCCTATCCCTCCACTCCAACAGGACGCCTATCCCTGCAGCCTTACTCTGAGAGTCCCAAGGTGTCATTTTTGAGGATTTGAACCTAGGTGGTGAGGGAGTTAGCAACTCACCTCAACCACTTGTACAACATCTCCCCTAATGAGCTCTATATTACTTTAGCAGCCTTCCTAGATATTTGCAACAACCCTCAAGCCACATATATCATAAACTCATAGTTCAACCTAAGACCAAGACCTCTGGAAACCACCGAAACTAGAGCCGGGATCCTAGACTCCAATGGGACGCTATGAAATCGGAGCCGGGATCCCAGACGCCTATCCGTCTAGCCTTACGATGATGGGCTAAGGGTGTCATTTTCGGGGATTTGAACCTCCAACGAGACGCCCCAAAACTGGAGCCAAGATCCCAGACTCCTATCCCTCCAGCGTTACTATGACGGGCCAAGGGTGTCATTTTCGGGGATTTGAACCTCCGTGGTGAGGGAATTAGCAACTCACCTTAACCACTTGGTCTACCTTTATTTGACTATTACTTTTAACTTTTTAAGGACACTACAACATCCCCTTAATGAAATCTATATTACTTTTAACCAACATATAAATGTTTCCCGATCTTTTATTACGCCGTAAGGCGTTTCTCTCTGAAATCCATCCCCCTTTTTGCCTATCTGTCATCTTTGGACACCATACGATTAGATGTTAGACAATTACAAAAACTTGAACCGTCAATCAAAACAGTTACAAATTCTGCTTAAATCGTTGTTGCTTCCAGTTCCTTTCTGCCCTAAATTTAAATCAAGTCCTCGCCTCCCTTTCAGAATTTATATCCTCCTTGCTTTCGATTATCAATTGTCTATGGCTCATCCGTCGCGCATAGTAATCGTTGTCTCTTAATCCAGATATGTGTGTATGCCGTGACGCAAATTTTTCTTTGCGCCCTGAAGTCGTCATATGGTTTTCCATTGTGAATTTGATTGATTTCCATCAACAATTTCAACGTTTCAGTGTGAATTTGATTGATTTCTATCAGCAATTTCAATGTTGTTTCCAGTGGGAATTTGATTTTTGATTTCTATCAGCAATTTCGACGTTTGCAGTGTGAATTGATTTTGATTCCTATCAGCAATTTCGACGTTTACAGTGTGAATTTGATTGATTTCTATCACCAATTTCAACGTATTTAGGGCATTCAAGGATATTTTTTCACTGTCAGTGAGATGCGGTTGGGCTGTACAGGGTGTGGAATGCTTCTTGTTGTGAGAAGGCAGAATAGGGGATTGGCAGGGAGTTTGCAGGGCGCGTGTCTTTTCACTGTTAGTGAGATGATGTTGAGCTTTACAGAGTGAATTTTTTCATTGTCAGTGAGATGATGTTAGGCTTTACAGAGTGAATTTTTTCACTGTTAGTGAAATGATGTTGGGCTTTACAGAGTGAAATTCTTGTTGTTGTGAAAAGGCAGAATAGGGTGATTCTGAGGGTGCGTGCTCAAAAATACAAGATTGTTGAACTCATTTTGGGCCAAAAGGCAGATGACAGTGCGCCATATGTTTAGGATGGGATATACCCATTGCAACATTTGCAGAATAATAATGTCATATTTTGAAGCTCACACGGGTATTCTAAGCCAATGGGATATACCCATTGCAACATTTGCAGAATAATAATGTCATATTTTGAAGCCCACATGGGTATTATAAGCCAATGGGATATACCCATTGCACATTTGCATAATAGTAATGTCATATTTTGAAGCTCACACGGGTATTATAAGCCAACTAAGTGTAAAGGATAAACTTTTGGTTGTTGTGAATACACATATTTTGGACAGGAAGCGTAAAAATGGTTGATGACAGGAATGTGAAGTTACCGTTTTGAGTGGGGTAATGATCTAGATGCCCTGCTTATGAGGTATATTGACTCTATTTGGTGCAAGGCTGATTGGACAAAGATCACCCCTACCCACAACGCCACGGACGGACAGTTCATTGGGAAGTTCAGACACAAACTGAAGCATGTGCTCAACAATCTAAAGAAACAGACACAACATGTTTTCCCTTTTATTAGTTATCCTGGTAATGGAAATTGCATTACTTGCAACCTCCAAGGGCTGTTGCTGTTACAACAATTAAAACTCGAAACCACAAACAACAATGAAAACTGCAACATGACCAAGTCCTTTTTCTCACAAGTTGCCCATCGGTCTCGGTCTCCGTGGCACTCACACTCGCATTCACTGTTCCAATAGCTGTCAATGGCTCCTTTTAAAACTAGGAATTATGGTTACCCTGTTTCTTCATTTTCTCCACAAATACAAGATTGATGAAGTCATGTTGGGCGAAGGCAAATGGCACTTTGAACATCATCCAAACTGGGTGGGAACATAGACATGAAAATTTGGAACTTTGGTCTTTTCCCTTTCTTTCAAGATGAACAAAATCAATTTGATATTGGATTTTTGGTTTCCAATGCAGGTAATATCGCTGAGCCAAATATCTGTGACAATGTTGTTTACTCTTCCACCGTTAGCCTTGATGATAAGTGAAGTGTTTCTCTGGAATCGAAAACTTACATTTCACGCTGTAAATTCCAGAATTCCAGTGAAAGTATGTCCGGTTGCAAAAGTCTCCATTCTAAAATCCATTTTCATGGGTTCTTCGAGGGGTTGCCCTGGCAATGCAGGTTTTGGGTTTGTAATTAGAAAACACACGGAAGAACCATCCTCTACTGCTATAGGAAATATAGGCTAACCCGCTAAGAAGGAACTAAAGCGTCCATAAATTTGCATCACCAAGCATAAACTTGGAAGAGGACTCTAAACTCAATCGGGTTCAATTAAGGATTCAAGAATCTTTCATGAATCATTGGAGGTTGGAGTCCATCCATCATGGCACTTGAGAGCATTTGAGAGGCATGGAGACCCCTTGATCAAATTAATCATTATTGGAGAAGGAAATACAGAGCGAGGCACAATGAGTGGTCTAATGCGTTAAGTCGATGACAAGGAGATATTTAAGATGTACGCCTTAGTATCCCCACGTGATCTACACAGGCTCCCGAGCTTATGGTTTCAGCATATGGAACTCTACTCGCATGTTGTGTTTCTCTTGACATAATATTGTCCATCTCTGTCTCTGTTTGAGCGAGTGTTTTGTGATTGTTATCATGGAGGATCCTATCTAGGTTTCCTTCTCTTTCCTCCACGCATCTGTTTAGCTCTTAGCTCTTGGAAGCATCCCTTCCTTATTGGTACTTGAGATAGAATTTTATCATTAGCTGCCAACAAACAAAACGATACCACTCCTAGCCAGAATTTTGGGAGCTATACCCTCTTCTTGAGCTCCTCATTTGACAAAACCCCATCTTGACATGATTGCTAGGTCTCCCTCCTTTACTGGGCATCTGTCCTATTTCTTCAGCTTTCCAACAAATTCTGTGTCATCCATTCTTCTAAAATCACCTTTCTCTTTCCAAGTTCAACATTGATGATTTTGACTTGCTTTGATTTCAAAGACATCGAGCATTGCTCAAACACTTTTCATTTTAGTTTTATTTAACATGACCGTATTTCTGGAGGCCAGCGAGATTTCTTTTCTCTTTTTGTTTTTAATTAGAACATTACGCACTCACATTGCGGCTGGAAAATTCAAAGTCTCCTTGCATATAAATTACATTACAATGAGACAAAGCAGGGGGAGGTGGGAAGGTGGCGTTTGCCAAGAAATGATCTTGCACCCAAACTCTGTGGAGTTATTGCATGTATACACCAGCTCTATGGAGTTAATACATGCATACACTAGAAAGATCAGATCAAAAAGGCAAACCATCGCATATCAATCTGGGAATTGATGGACACTTATATTTTCGTAGCTACTCCTGTCAAGTCTTCCTATCCTCACGAGAGGTGAGTACAGAGCTGTGATTGCATCCCAAATAACTGAGATCAATGCTTTAGCTACAATTGTAGATGTTGAAGTCAGGGTTCACCTACTTGTAGTGCATTGTTTAGCTAAGCAGAACAACGTTAGGCATGCTTTGAGTTTATGGTACACTGCTACCTTTATTCGTGCGAATATTGATGCAAGGGCACAAAAAGATGAAAGACAATTAGCCAGCCCTACAGTGAATGGTAAGATGAAATCCCTGAGTGAACAGACCTTGACTTGAACCCAATCAAATTGACCTGACAGGGTCCATGTTATTAGAGAGAGCATAAATTGGCTATTTTGCCTTCACTACATGTTTTCTCCCGACAAAGTATATACCTGGAAACTAGCAGAACGTGAGTGAACAGACCTTGACTTGAACCGAATCAAATTGACCTAACAAGGGTCCCTGTTATCAAAGAGAGCATAAAGTGGCTATTTTTCTTTCACTACATGTTTTCTCCCGGCAAAGTATATACCTTGAAACTAGCAGAAGGTTACATAACATAACCACAATCACAAAGCTTATTCTCTGTGCTATATATATATATGTATGCACATGCAATACAGACCCAAATGCTGAACACCGACCACCCATGATGGTGCGATCAGTCCGTTGCATGTGGGTTGATCACATTCAAACCACAGTGCAAGCTCCAAGTACAGTACTAGGATTTGGCCATTCCCAGGCAAATATAGGCTCCACGTATAGTAATAGGATTTGGTCATTCCCAGTCAAATATAGGTGAGAAAATCAACCACAACATATGCCAGTAATCATAGTTTCCAATCTCTCTTTGTTGGCTACATGCTCCACAACATAGTTGTGAGTGCCATCGGAGGTTCAAGAATGGAAAAATGTCTACTCAAGGCCTACACCAAACAATGAGAAATTTACAAGCAGAAGATAATGCACATGTTTTGTCAGCAAAAATCTATGTATCTACATAGAAGGATTGAGAAACAAACAAAATAAAAGGGAGCAAGACACGTTAATAAACAAAATAGAAGGGAGCAAGACACAGTAAGTTGGGGTAAGACACAGGAGGAGTCTTATATTCGGAGGAAGCCAAAAACAAATTGTTTCAAAGAAGCATTGGGAGAGGGCACACATAACTAGGCAAAACTGAATTCTCTGTGGTTGCGGATAAGGCTGGCAACGGGAAAAGGGGTCTATCATGAGTTATTTAAATGTGGAAATTTAACTGCAAATATTTGTTTCACAAAGCGATGTAGAGTTGATGGTAAATATGAAAATGGATGCCTACAATTTCTCGATATCCTGGTCTAGTACTTTTCCAAGTAGGAAGATACTTGGGTTTTGATCGCTGTCCAAATTTAATATATGAATGAAAGATTTTGACTGTATTAAATTTATAAGTTACTTACATTAAATTCCAGCTTTTGCTTCAGCATACAAATAACTTTCAAAAATATAGAATGGTCCCTTGAAGTATAGTTTATGATCTAGGACCTACCAGGTGGAAGGAGTTGCCAAGTCCGATGGACGAGGGCCGAACATTTGGGATAATTTATCCGTCAACTAGGTATGCATTTTTTCACAACTAAGTTGGTATCATTGGATCAATCATATCCCTGCACCGTAATGTTTTTCACACATTCAGGTTTTTCAGATTTTAGGGGTGTTTGGGCTTTTCTTTTCAGGGATTGTAGCTAACAATGTCACTGCCGATGTTATGGTGGATGAATACCATCTTTATAAGGTATATGCATCTTCTGCCATTTGTCCATTTTGGACTTTTTTTCATGAGAATTCAAATGATAAAATTTATGGTTTTTTCAATGGAAGAAGATTTTGTAGGAAAAATTTTGTTTCTGTCTTGAGTTATTTAAATGTGGAAATTTAACCGCAAATATTTGTTTCACAGAGCGACGTAGAGTTGATGGTAAATATGAACATGGATGCCTATAGTTTCTCGATAACCTGGTCTAGGAGTTTTCCAAGTAGGCAGATACTCAGGTTTTGATCGTTGTCCAAACTTAATATATGAATGAAATATTTTGACTGTATTAAATTGATAAGTTAAATATCTAATTTACTTACATTAAAGCCTATAACTTTTAAAAATATAGAACGGATCCCTGAAGTATAGTTTATGGATCTATGATTTATAACCGTGTTTCTGAAGTTGTGTGTATTTGATGATGCAGAAGGAGCAGGTCGGATCAATTACAAGGGTGTCCAATATTAAAATAATCTCATTAACTACCTGCTTAAAAGAGATAATTGTGCTAGTGTCTGATATAAATTCCTTCAGCTATTGCATTTTTTGAATTTTCAAAATGTAAAACGGGGGATTCCGGTAATCTCCTAATCGTTGTGATAGGAAGAATTGTAGCTCTGGCGGCTTATTCTTATTTTGTATCATCCGTTGCTTTGTTTTATTCATGCTTCTTGCAATCTATGTTCTAATGCAGTTGTCCCGTTAGGTTTAGTTATACCAACTTTAAAAAGTTCTATCATGTTGGTTTTCAGTGTGTCTTACTACATCCTTGTCCATGTTCTACAATATTTCTTGTGTCTTTGCTCAATGCTTGTATATCATTTAAAATGGCAGTCTGTGGTTCAAATAATTTGTGGTCTATGATTCTTGAGATTCTGGCCTATTTGTATTGATGGCTTACCTTTATTGGCATGAACTCAAATTTCTGTAGTTTGTGATCTATGATTCCTGAGATTCTGGCATATTTGTATTCATGGATTTCTGGGAAGGAAACATTTAATCTCTGCAGTTTGTGATTTATGTTGTACAATACTTCCTATGGGTATGGCCAGTTGGATGACTACTGATTGGTATAGCCTGTTTGTGTTCATGGCTAAAACCTTGGTTTTTGTGGTGTAGACTGGTGCATTCCTGTGATTATGGTCTATTTCCATTGAAGTTGTGTATAATAGAAACCATTGCATGTGTTTCTCATTGTTGCAATTTATGCAATTCAAAGTGTTATCTATAACTAAGGCCCTCTTGTTCTTATGACATTTACATTGTTAGCCTTTGGCCTTCATTAGCTGTTATCACTAAAATTTGACTTCATTTTTAGATATCATGCCCTCTGCAATTTTTATCATTATGACTTAGAATACTTCTTGTGGGTATGGCATGTTGGATGACTACTAATTGGTATCGCCTGTTCGCATTCATTACTAAAGTCTCAGATTCTGTCATGTAGAGTGGTGCATTCTTGTGTGTTTCTTGTGGCTTATATCCACTTAAGTCATGTAATAAAAACATTACATATGTTTCTTATTGTTGTAATTTCTTCAATTCAATCTGTTTTCTGTGACTATGGCCTTATCATTGTTATGAATTTTATATAAAAGTTCTCTCAATGTTACCGTTTGGCCTTCACTAGCCGCTGTTGTAAAATTTCATTTCATTTTTGGGTATCATGCCCTATGCAAATCTTTATCACTAAGATTTATTGGAAGTGCTTGAAACAACCTATGGAGGGTTGCTAAATTATGGAGTTGTGTCAGTTATCTATATTTCATTAGCACTGATACAAAGCATGTAATTCAAAACCCATCTCATAATTTCCAGCTTCCGATACTTTCCATGGTAGTAATAATGACATACATATCATTTTTGTTGCATAGTGAGGGCTATGCAAAATTTGCAGAGTTATGCTTCAAAACCTTTGGCGACAATTAGCCAACCCTACAGTGAATGGTAAGATGAAATCCCTGAGTGAACAGACCTTGACTTGAACCCAATCAAATTGACCTAACAGGGGTCCCTGTTATTAGAGAGAGCATAAATTGGCTATTTTGCCTTCACTACATGTTTTCTCCCAACAAAGTATATACCTGGAAACTAGCAGAACGTGAGTGAACAAACCTTGACTTGAACCGAATCAAATTGACCTAACAAGGGTCCCGGTTATTAGAGAGAGCATAAAGTGGCTATTTTTCCTTCACTACATGTTTTCTCCCGACAAAGTATATACCTTGAAACTAGCAGAAGGTTACATAACATAACCACAATCACAATCACAAAGCTTATTCTCCGTGCTATATATATATATATATATATATATATATATATATATATATATATAGATATTGTATGCACATGCAATACAGACCCAAATGTTGAACACCGACCACCCATGATGGCGTGATCAATCCGTTGCATGTGGGTTGATCACATTCAAACCACAGTGCAAGCTCCAAGTACAGTAATAGGATTTGGCCATTCCCAGGCAAATATAGGCTCCACGTACAGTAATAGGATTTGGCCATTCCTAGTCAAATATAGGTGAGAAAATCAACCACAACATATGCAAGTAATCATAGTTTCCAATCTCTCTTTGTTGGCTACATGCTCCACAACATAGTTGTGAGTGCCATCAGAGGTTCAAGAATGGAAAAATGTCTACTCAAGGCCTGCACCAAACAATGAGAAATCTACAAGCAGAAGATAATGCACATGTTTTGTCAGCAAAAATCTATGTATCTACATAGAAGGATTGAGAAACAAACAAAATAAAAGGGAGCAGGACACGTTAATAAACAAAATAAAAGGGAGTAAGACATAGTAAGTTGGGGTAGGACACAGGAGGAGTCTTATATTCGGAGGAATCCAAAAACAAATTGTTTCAAAGAAGCATTGGGAGAGGGCACACATAACTAGGAAAAACTGAATTCTCTGTAGTTGCAGATAAGGCTGGCAACGGGAAAAGGGGTCTATCATGAGTTATTTAAATGTGGAAATTTAACCGCAAATATTTGTTTCACAGAGCGATGTAGAGTTGATGGTAAATATGAAAATGGATGCCTATAGTTTCTCGATATCCTGGTCTAGGACTTTTCCAAGTAGGAAGATACTTGGGTTTTGATCGCTGTCCAAATTTAATATATGAATGAAAGATTTTGACTGTATTAAATTTATAAGTTAAATATTTAAGTTACTTGCATTAAATTCCAGCTTTTGCTTCAGCGTACAAATAACTTTCAAAACTATAGAATGGTCCCTTAAAGTATAGTTTATGGATCTGGGACCTACCAGGTGGAAGGAGTTGCCAAGTCCGATGGACGAGGGCCGAACATTTGGGATAATTTTATCCGTCAACTAGGTATGCATTTTTTCACAACTAAGTTGGTATCATTGGATCAATCATATCCCTGCACCGTAATGTTTTTCACACATTCAGGTTTTTCAGATTTTAGGGGTGTTTGGGCTTTTCTTTTCAGGGATTGTAGCTAACAATGTCACTGCCGATGTTATGGTGGATGAATACCATCTTTATAAGGTATATGCATCTTCTGCCATTTGTCCATTTTGGACTTTTGTTCACGAGAATTCAAATGATAAAATTTATGGTTTTTTCAATGGAAGAAGATTTTGTAGGAAAAATTTTGTTTCTGCCTTGAGTTATTTAAATGTGGAAATTTAACCGCAAAAATTTGTTTCACAGAGCGACGTAGAGTTGATGGTAAATATGAACATGGATGCCTATATTTTCTCGATAACCTGGTCTAGGAGTTTTCCAAGTAGGCAGATACTCAGGTTTTGATCGTTGTCCAAACTTAATATATGAATGAAAGATTTTGACTGTATTAAATTGATAAGTTAAATATCTAATTTACTTACATTAAAGCCTATAACTTTTAAAAATATAGAACGGATCCCTGAAGTATAGTTTATGGATCTATGATTTATAACCGTGTTTCTGAAGTTGTGTGTATTTGATGATGCAGAAGGAGCAGGTCGGATCAATTACAAGGGTGTCCAATATTAAAATAATCTCATTAACTACCTGCTTAAAAGAGGTAATTGTGCTAGCGTCTGATACAAATTCCTTCAGCTATTGCATTTTTTGAATTTTCAAAATGTAAAACGGGGGATTCCAGTAGTCTCCTAATCGTTGTGATAGGAAGAATTGTAGTTCTGGCGGCTTATTCTTATTTTGTATCATCTGTTGCTTTGTTTTATTCATGCTTCTTGCAATCTATGTTCTAATGCAGTTGTCCCGTTAGGTTTAGTTATACCAACTTTAAAAAGTTCTATCATGTTGGTTTTTAGTGTGTCTTACTACATCCTTGTCCATGTTCTACAATATTTCTTGTGTCTTTGCTCAATGCTTGTATATCATTTAAAATGGCAGTCTGTGGTTCAAATAATTTGTGGTCTATGATTCTTGAGATTCTGGCCTATTTGTATTGATGGCTTACCTTTATTGGCATGAACTCAAATTTCTATAGTTTGTGATCTATGATTCCTAAGATTCTGGCATATTTGTATTCATGGATTTCTGGGAAGGAAACATTTAATCTCTGCAGTTTGTGATTTATGTTGTACAATACTTCCTATGGGTATGGCCAGTTGGATGACTACTGATTGGTATAGCCTGTTTGTGTTCATGGCTAAAACCTTGGTTTTTGTGGTGTAGACTGGTGCATTCCTGTGATTATGGTCTATTTCCATTGAAGTTGTGTATAATAGAAACCATTGCATGTGTTTCTCATTCTTGCAATTTATGCAATTCAAAGTGTTATCTATAACTAAGGCCCTCTTGTTCTTATGACATTTACATTGTTAGCCTTTGGCCTTCACTAGTTGTTATCACTAAAATTTGACTTCATTTTTAGATATCATGTCCTCTGCAATTTTTATCATTATGACTTACAATACTTCTTGTGGGTATGGCGTGTTGGATGACTACTAATTGGTATCGCCTGTTCGCATTCATTACTAAAATCCCAGATTCTGTCATGTAGAGTGGTGCATTCTTGTGTGTTTCTTGTGGCTTATATCCACTTAAGTCCTGTAATAAAAACATTGCATATGTTTCTTATTGTTGTAATTTCTTCAATTCAATCTGTTTTCTATGACTATGGCCTTATCATTGTTATGAATTTTATATAAAAGTTCTCTCAGTGTTACCGTTTGGCCTTCACTAGCCGCTGTTGTAAAATTTCATTTCATTTTTGGGTATCACGCCCTATGCAAATCTTTATCACCAAGATTTATCAGAAGTGCTTGAAACAACCTATGGAGGGTTGCTAAATTCTGGAGTTGTGTCAGTTATCTATATTTCATTAGCACTGATACAGAGCATGTAATTCAAAACCCATCTCATAATTTCCAGCTTCTGATACTTTCCATGGTAGTAATAATGACATACATATCATTTTTTGTTGCATAGTGAGGGCTATGCAAAATTTGCAAAGTTCTGCTTCAAAACCTTTGGCGACAGGGTGAAATACTGGATGACATTCAATGAGCCACGGGTTGTTGCTGCTCTTCGTTATGACAATGACATTTTTTCTCCTAGAAGGTGCTCTGCTCCATTTGGGAACTGCACAGCAGGAAATTCTGCGACAGAACCCAACATTGTTGCACACAATTTGCTGCTTTCACATGCTAATGTTGTAAAGATTTATAGAGAAAAGTATCAGGTCTGCTACAATCTAGAAAAAAATTCTATTTAAATCTTAACAGAATGAAATGGCCATTGATGCTGAAAGCTTTCTCCAACTGCAGCCCATGCAAAAGGGAAAAATTGGCATACTTTTGGACTTTGTATGGCAGCTGCATATCAGAAACAACTTTGGCTGTCCAGTCTAGGAAGACGAAGACATGCCATTGGTGAGATTGTAAACTACATAGCTGTAGATGCATATCGTTTTGGAGAGTTTCTGTGGTGGCTGCATTGGGGTTGGACCGTCCCTTTGCAAATATGTGTAGCAATTGGCATCCTTTTTGCCATAGTTGGATGGGCAGCTATTCCAGGTTTGCTCATCATCATTCTTACTCTCATTCTAAACAAACCTCTGGCCAAAACCCTCCAGAAGTGCCAAGCTGAGTTCATGACTGCACAGGATGAAAGACTCAGAATAACATCTGAAATTCTTAATAGTATGAAAATAATCAAACTACAAGCATGGGAAGAAAAATTTAAAGAGCTGATAGAAAAATTCCGAGCTGTGGAGTTCAAATGGTTGTCTTCAGCACAATTTTATAGAACATATGGTACCATACTCTACTGGATGTCACCCATCATTACTTCATCTATAGTTTTTTCCGGGTGTGCTATCATAGGGGATCCACCGTTAACTGCCACAACCATATTTACAGTGCTTGCAACATTCCATGTGATACAAGATCCAATGAGAATGCTACCTGAAGTTTTGGCTATATTAATTCAAGTTAAAGTCTCCTTAGATCGTCTGGACAAGTTCTTACAAGATGATGAGCTGAGACCAGATTCTGTTGTGAGGAAAGCACTTGCTGGATTCCAGTATACCATCGAAATTCATCAAGCCATACTCAACTAGGATCCAGAATCTTCATTGACAAAGCCAACATTGAAGGGAATAAATCTGCACATTAAAACTGGAGAAAAGGTAGCAATTTGTGGCTCAGTGGGATAAGGGAAATCTGCTATGCTATATACAATTCTTGGAGAAATCCCAAAAATTTCAGGAGATGTAAGTTGAACATTAACTACTCTTCTTGAGCAAAAGTAACCATTTCGTAGTTCAACAAGATTGTAGATGCAACTTTTTTGCTTTCTATATACAAAAATTCTTCGATAAACTTTTTGATTGGACTACGTGCAGGTTGAAGTATATGGCAATGTTGCCTACGTGGGACAAACATCTTGGATTCAGAGTGGTACTGTCAGAGATAACATACTCTATGGGAAACCAATGGACAAAACTCAATACAAGAAGGCAATAAAATCTTGGAGGATTGAATATGAGTGGAGGACAAAAACAGAGGATTCAGTTGGCTAGAGCAGTATATAACGATGCTGACATTTATCTATTGGATGATCCCTTCAGTGCAGTCGATGCTCATACAGCTTCAACTCTATCAAATAAGGAGGAGACATTACATAAGAGAGACTCCAAGACTTGCTAATATTGCTTGTCATAGTATGAAAAATTTGGTTTACCTCTGTATCAGATCTAGACATATTAATGTGAAAATTTCTGTGCATATTAGATATAAAAGATTTGAGTTTTGGGTTATCAAAGCTATAGATTGAGAACTACATGGATTGGTTGATAGGATGGCTGGTTCGATTTGTATATCAAGATTGCTAGCTTCTTTGTGGTGGTAGTGTGAGATCAATTGGGAATTGCTACTCGTTTCATACTTCAAGAGGGAAATGAATTTCCCAATGATGGTGGTGATGAAGGAACCCAGCAAAAGCACAGAGAATAGCATAGTTGATTGAACAAAAAAATCAATTGTGTAAATACAAATAACACACCCTACAAAGTGATGTCTTCTTGAATATTGATCAATATGAATGATTTCCCTTCCACAGTTCTTGTGTTTTGATTCTTTATGAATAGGAATTGATTCATTCAACTAAAATTGGTATTGTTGATTTTGATGGCACTTCTGTTCTCCAGCTTGATGATTGGGTGTTGTGCCAAATTTACAAGAAAAATGGTCATTCTCAGAGAGTACAAGGGGTAGAACGAGATGAATCACCAAGTGCAGATGAAGTGATGGCTTCTTTGCCTGATATTGATCAGAAAAACAAACTGCAACTGCCCAAAATTGCCTCTTTGAGTGGGTTATTGGAGATTGACGATCCTTTCATAGATGGTTTTTTAAACGATGAAGCCATGGAAACAACAACATACTACCTCAAGTCCAGTCCTCCAACCTCTCTCACAACAATTTTAGCAATAACAATGACAACAATAGCGATTGCCGATATGAAGTTGTCCCAAAACAAGAAGAATTAGCAGTGGAGAATGACAACAAATTCAATTCTCTCAAGAGGACCCTCTCCTTAGCATATGGGGATGATGAAACCAACCCTGCAAAGAGATTCAACAACATGCAGAACAACTACAACTACAACGTCAACAATAATGTTTCAGCCTTGCTTAATTCAATGCAGCCCAATCAAACTTTCCAACAGCAGAACTTCCTAAGCACATTGAATGATAGTCAGCAGAATTTCAGACTTCTGTACATTCAGAACATGCATTGGACCACCTAAGCAAACAGAAAAAAAAAATGCTTCAATTCCAGACGCACAAGTATGCGAAAGCATTCGGTCTTGATGGCAGTTGTATATCAGAAACAACTTCAGCTGTCCAGTCTAGGAAGATGAGGACATGCCACTGGTGAGATTGTAAACTACATAGCTGTAGATGCATATCATTTTGGAGAGTTTCCGTGGTGGCTGCATTGGGGTTGGAGCGTCCCTTTGCAAATATGTGTAGCAATTGGCATCCTTTTTGCCACAGTTGGATGGGCAACTATTCCAAGTTTGCTCATCATCATTCTTACTCTCATTCTAAACAAACCTCTGGCCAAAACCCTTCGGAAGTGCCAAGATGAGTTCATGACTGCACAGGATGAAAGACTCAGAATAACATCTGAAATTCTTAATAGTATGAAAATAATCAAACTACAAGCATGGGAAGAAAAATTTAAAGAGCTGATAGAAAAATTCCGAGCTGTGGAGTTCAAATGGTTGTCTTCAGCACAATTTTATAGAACATATGGTACCATACTCTACTGGATGTCACCCATCATTACTTCATCTATAGTTTTTGCCGGGTGTGCTATCATAGGGGATCCACCGTTAACTGCCACAACCATATTTACAGTGCGTGCAACATTCCGTGTGATACAAGATCCAATGAGAATGCCACCTGAAGTTTTGGTTATATTAATTCAGGTTAAAGTCTCCTTAGATCGTTTGGACAAGTTCTTACAAGATGACGAGCTGAGCCCAGATTCTGTTGTGAGGAAAGCACTTGCCGGATCCCAGTATACCATTGAAATTCATCAAGCCATACTCAGCTGGGATCCAAAATCTTCATTGACAAATCCAACATTGAAGGGAATAAATCTGCACATTAAAACTGGAGAAAAGGTAGCAATTTGTGGCTCAGTGGGATCAGGGAAATCTGCTATGCTATGTACAATTCTTGGAGAAATCCCAAAAATTTCAGGAGATGTAAGTTGAACATTAACTACTCTTCTTGAGCAAAAGTAACCATTTCATAGTTCAACAAGATTGTAGATGCAACTTTTTTGCTTTCTATATACAAAAATTCTTCCATAAACTTTTTGATTGGACTACGTGTAGATTGAAGTATATGGCAATGTTGCCTACGTGGCACAAACAACTTGGATTCAGAGTGGTACTGTCAGAGATAACATACTCTATGGGAAACCAATGGACAAAATTCAATACAAGAAGGCAATAAAAGCTTGTGCATTAGACAAGGATATAGAGAGTTTTGCTCATGGAGATATGACAGAGATTGGGGAGAGAGGATTGAATATGAGTGGAGGACAAAAACAGAGGATTCAGTTGGCTAGAGCAGTATATAACGATGCTGACATTTATCTATTGGATGATCCCTTCAGTGCAGTCGATGCTCATACAGCTTCAACTCTATCAAATAAGGAGGAGACATTACATAAGAGAGACTCCAAGACTTGCTAATATTGCTTGTCATAGTATGAAAAATCTGGTTTACCTCTGTATCAGATCTGTAAAGATCTTAGAATGAGATCCAAACATATTAATGTGAAAATTTCTGTGCATATTAGATATAAAAGATTTGAGTTTTGGGTTATCAAAGCTATAGATTGAGAACTACATGGATTGCTTGATAGGATGGCTGGTTCGATTTGTATATAAGGATTGCTAGCTTCTTTGTGGTGGCAGTGTGAGATCAATTGGGAATTGCTACTCGTTTCACACTTCAAGAGGGAAATGAATTTTCCAATGATGGTGGTGATGAAGGAACCCAGCGAAAGCACAGAGAATAGCATAGTTGATTGAATAAAAAAATCAATTGTGTAAATACAAATAACACACCCTACAAAGTGACGTCTTCTTGAATATTGATCAATATGAATGATTTTCCTTTCACAGTTCTTGTGTTTTGATTCTTTATGAATAGGAATTGATTCATTCAACTAAAATTGGTATTGTTGATTTTGATGGCACTTCTGTTCTCCTGCTTGATGATTGGGTGCTGTGTCGAATTTACAAGAAAAATGGTAATTCTCAGAGAGTACAAGGGGTAGAACGAGATGAATCACCAAGTGCAGATGAAGTGATGGATTCTTTGCCTAATATTGATTAGAAAAACAAACTGCAACTGCCCAAAATTGCCTCTTTCAGTGGGTTGTTGGAGAGTGACGATCCTTTCATAGATGGTTTTTTAAATGATGAAGCCATGGATGGCAATGGAAACAGCAGCAGACTACCAAGTCTAGTCCTCCAACCTCTCTCACAACAATTTCAGCAATAACAATGACAACAATAGTGATTGCCGATATGAAGTTGTACCAAAACAAGAAGAATTAGCAGTGGAGAATGACAACAAATTCAATTCTCTCAAGAGGACCGTCTCCTTAGCATATGGGGACGATGAAACCAACCCTACAAAGAGATTCAACAACATGCAGAACAACTACAGTTACAACGTTAACAATAATGTTTCAACCTTGCTTAATTCAATGCGGCCCAATCAAACTTTCCAACAGCAGAACTTCCTAAGCGCATTGAATGACAGTCAACAGAATTTCAGACTTCCCTACATTCAAAACATGCATTGGACCACCTAAGCAAACAAAAAAAAAATTCAACAGCTGCAAAGCCACTGACGTTTGACACACAGACAATATATCTAGGACAATGATTTGATCTTTATCGAATTTAAATGTCATAAAAACAATGTATGAAACAACTAAATTCCCCCATTTCACAATTAGTATAACAGCACATGCATGAACACCATAACATTAGAAAAACTAGCACGCCATGAATTGGGCAATGGAATGAAAACATACAAGACAATCTTCATCCCTCTTGATCAGATTGACATGTACTGGAACCCTCCTGTCTGCTGGCTCCAATTCTTTAGGGCATTCAGACTTCTGGATACTCTACAGAAAAACAATTCAATGCCTATAAAAAAAATTGCAGTGTAGCATGAAAATCAGATTATGCTTGTTTAAATTGACATAATATGCAACTTTCATCATAAAAATAAAAATGCTAGCACATACTACTTGACACAGCATTACCATTTAGAATAACCATAATTGTCCAAAAGACATAACTGGCACAAATGCCGCTTGAATGAAAATAACGCTGAAGCACAATTCCCATTCTAAAATCTAATTTCTGCATCCCTGTAATAAAAGTGGCATCATATAGAATGCTTCAAGATAGGTCTGCAATTAGCTAAGTAATTGGACCGTTGAGAGGCCATGATGGATGAAAGTTGTATATATTATTATTCTCCAAGGACCACGGAGCTAACTGAAATCCATTTTTATATGATTTGTGACACAGGCAGAGTTATTCAATATTACCATACTAGGAGTAATGAGCAAGAGATGTCTCTGTGTACGATGTTGCCATGGAATATAATAGGCATAGGAACAGTGTGGGCTGGAGGACAATACAGAGCTCCTTCATGAGCCCAAGCATTTGTTTTCACCTCCTTATCAACCACCAGTAGCTTCTTTGCGTCATAAGGAATATATCCTGGCAGGGATTCAGTTCATCACAATGTGATATGGTTTAAGGTCTTCATATTTCTAGGCAAATACATTAGAATGTTGTTTGAAAAGATTAACATACCTCTCCTTAAAATTTTGTATATTGATATGGATACCCAGTTGTTGTTCGCGTGAATTCATTTGTTTAACTTCACCTTCAACTAGGCAATCTTTAAGGTATCTAAACAAGTTCAATGGTTATTTATGACTACTTTTATTCCATTTCATAGCCACTTTAACCCCCGAATAGGGTTTTTGGCATGACTTCCTCAATTCAAACTCATTATCATCGACCCTTGCTTTCAAAAAAGCCCATTCACATTTTAATATTCTTCCACACACTATGCCTTACGGCGTTTCCTTTCTAATATATTATAATTTGAAATGAATACGACATATTAAATTGAAATATAATTAATTACACCTACATATCATCCCTATACTCGACCCTGAGATTTTATGCCCCCGCTGTATATTATTGGAGGTCTAAGAAATATTAATCTATTGACCTCCAAACGGATTAAAAAGCTTATCACAATAGAATACTCGATTTTATGCCCCGAGATTTAAAAAATCTCACGCAGTATTTTATTCGAGACCTGAGAAATATTAATGTGTTGACCTCCAAACGGATTAAAAAGCTTATCACGATAGAATACTCTGTAGCTTTCCATTGTCCTCCGAACAAAATTCACCCAAACCTCTTATCACAATAGAATAGTCTGTACCTTTCCATTGTCCTCCAAACAAAATCCACGCAAACCTATATATACGATTTATTCTTGGTCCCTCGAAGTGTTTTTCACATATTTGCAGGAAAACAGGCCATTATATATCATCCTGACCGATGTTGGGAGGTTCAACTGAGACTAGTTTGGCTGAAAGGTTCAGCGGGTTACTTAGATTCGGCCATGGGGATTCGGAAGGTGGGGATTTGATGGATGAAACGAAGAACAATTATGCGTCTGGTGATCGATGCTCTGCGAGAAGGATTATCAGTCGTAAGTGCAGAACAGAGGAGGTGGAGCCTGGCAAATTCGTTCAGAAATGCGAGAAGACGGAGCAGCTCTTGAGGGATTGTGTCGGCAGGTGACCCTTCATCTCCTTTTGATGTGTAGTTTCTATTTTCCGGTTTGCGTGTTTCAAATTGAATATTAAAATAGCCAAAGCTGACAAATGCACCGGGTGGTTGCTGGAATTTCCTTGAGAAATGTAATGATGAAAATTAGAAATCCACACGGTTATAGATGCCTGGTTTGCTGTTTTAGTTTCTTTAAAAAAATTGTCCAGTGGGTTTGGGATTAACAGTACGGAGTGAGGAGTTTCACGCTATAGTTCAAGGATTCAGTACCACAGCTCTTCTAGGAATTTGATTTAGGGTTCGAACTTATAACCATGCCAGGCATGAGCTTCATTAAGATGGAGTGAATATACTCCTTGATGATATAGTTCGGATCCATTTCACCATATTAACTACCCAAGCCTACTTCTATGTTCACGATAATGCCTGTCAAGTGGGTTTTAACCGTATAACAAGTTAACAACCCAAGCCTGCTGCTATGTTCTCTCCAATGCTTGTCGAGTGGGTTTTAACCGTATAACAACCCAAGCCTGCTCCTATGTTCTCCTTAATGTTTGTCAAGTGGCTAGATCAAAGCACTTTTTCAAAACCAACTGAGAACATGTTGCTGTGGTGATGTGGGGAACAGAGTTAATCACTGCATCCGTGGGTGTGTGGTCTAGTGGCAAGCCATGAGGTTATTAGGGTTGAAATCACAAATATAAAGAGCGGATTTGTTAATTTTAGGTATGTTCTATGCTCGACAGGAGAACTAATCATCCTGTCCACAAGAGAACTAATCATCCTGTCCACAGGAGAACGAATCATCCTGCCCCACAGTTGCCATGGGAGAACTAATCATCCCGATCCACTGGAGAACTAATCATCCTGTTTCACAGTTACCATGGGAGAATTAATCATCCCGGCCCACAAGAGAACTAATCATCCTGTTCCACAGTTGCCACAGGAGAACTAATCATCTCGGCCCACAAGAGAACTAATCATCCTGTTTCACAGTTGCCACAGGAGAACTAATCATCCCGGCCCATAGGAGAACTAATCATCCCGTTCCACAGTTGCCACGGGAGAACTAATCATCCTGGCCCACAGGAGAACTAATCATTCTGTTCCACAGTTGCCACGGGAGAACTAATCATCCCGGCCCATAGGAGAACTAATCATCCCGTTCCACAGTTGCCACGGGAGGACTAATCATCCCGGCCCACATGAGAACTAATCATCCCGTTCCACAGTTGCCACGGGAGGACTAATCATCCTGGCCCACAGGAGAACTAATCATCCTATTCCACAGTTGCCATGGGAGAACTAATCATCCCGGCCCATAGGAGAACTAATCATCCTATTCCATAGTCGCCACGGGTATCATAGGGGAAGGTTGAAGCTGTCATCCCATACATAGCGCACCACAGGGGAGGGTGAGTCGCCCTGTGGTCGTATGTTGCTCCAGTAAGTACCCCAAGCCCCCCTAGAGCTCCTAGAGCTCAATGCATGCAACATGCAGGACCCTTATAAGAAGGTCTCTCAATGACTCCAAGTTGTTCGGGAAAGTCATAGATTTGACCTTTCCCCGGGGCTTTGACAAAATGTTTGCGACCTGTACATCAGTCTCAATGCGATGGAGCCTCCTCGCTCATCGACTTACCATATCCAGATAAGGCAGTATCTGATGTCTATCTGCTAGAGCAATCATCGAATATGGGATTCTTCAATAATCAACTCCCCCCTCTGGTTGTCACAAAGAATCTCAGTGGTATTCATCATGTGTACAAAAAACTCACTTAAGAGCTTCTGCAACCGTGCAGCTTCACACAAGATCATACTCGTAGCTATGTATTCGGTCTCGGCGGTGCTTATAGCAACTGATTTCTGCTTCCTGCTCATCCATGATATCAACGCAGAATCCAAAGAGAACCACCACTGAGAAGTGCTCTAATGATCCTCCACACTGCCTGCCCAGTCAACATTCGAATAATCATGCAATTTAATATTTCCGGCAGTGTATCTCAATCCATGAGAGATTGTGCCCCGAAGATATCTCAGAAGATTCTTGGCACCAATCCAGTGAGGCTCAACCTAATATGAGCTCACCATGCTAACTGCAAAACATATGTCCAGACAGAAGTTCACCAAGAACATCAATGCGAATGAGTTTATGAAACTCAGAGGCATTTCCCAAATTTGGTCCAACATCACTACCATATAACTTCTGAAAGTTAAGATCCTCGAGGTAGTCAGAAGTTTGCAGTTTATCATTCCACATTCGGAATCCAACTCCCTCTTACTTCTGCAAATGAGAGGGTCTGCACCTGTCAGAAATAGGTTGTCCTCATAAGGTGCTGGTATGAGAGGTCTATCATCCACAACCTTTGGGTAATGGTTTGGATTGGTTTCACTCCTAGTGAATTTCAATTTCATCAGACAACTATCAATCCTCTCATACTATACCCGGGGTGTTTTGCTTCAAGCCATAGAGGGCTTTCTTCCACCTGTATACATGAGATTCCCGATCATGAATCTCAAACTCCTCGGGTTGTTCCAAACCTATGGACCTGCTGCATGAGGGGAATGGTTCCCTTATAAGATTTTCCTTCGGTACATCTCAGACATGTACCTTCATGCTCTTCTTGAATTCAGGCATCCCTATCACCATCTGACCCACATCGGGTAGGGCCCCATAGGTAGACCTCCAGTGTTATAGACGCGATATGTCAATTGGCATGATCCCTAATGGACCATCCTGCAACTTGATACAAATTGCCAACCTTGAACCCATGAGAAAAAGCATCTTTGAAAATTTTATTTTTTTTCCATCGATGAATGCCACTCTGAAACCTTTGACTTCCATTTCCAAGATGGACACCAGGTTCTTATTGCGATTAGGTACATAAAAGAGATTCTTGTAAATGAATAGAGTTACCCTCATTCAATTGTGGGGTAACATTCCTTACACCCTTTTCGGGATAGGCGGCATCGACTCCAAGTATAATCCCACGATTGTTTCTATCTCTACCAAATTAGAGAGTGCACCCTACTATCTGATGAAGTGCCTTGAAGCACTACAATCAATAAGCCAGATTCCCAAAGAATCTGAAGGAGAGGGCCAATACAAGATAACGCTTCTTTATCTTATCAAAAACAACATTTGATTCTTCATACCTGGGGTTCCTTGCTTTCTTTGAAGAGTCGGCCATTTCCTTGATGACCTGCATTACCTGTCATTCCTTTGATCATTGAAGATGTCCTTGGAATGATTGTTATCTTCATCAAGAGATGTGTCTCTGCCATTCGGACACTCCTTCACATAATGGCCGAACTTATTGCAACCAAGGCATCTGCCTTTCCTTCCACCCTTAGATCCAGACTTCCCAATGAAGTGATCTTTAGGTAGGCCATCAGAAACTTCTGCTGCGCCATTCTGATAATATTCTCTGCTTCGACTTCACCCTCGGTGAATTTGAAGAGGGATGAGGAATCCACTGATCCTTTTGTCCTTTCCCAACTGTCTTCGGTGATTGCTCTTTCACTCTTGCTTGGGCATTGTCTTCACCTCAATTTTGATACCATGTTAAGTTTAGGTATGTTCTATGCTTAGAGCAATTTATTTCAATTTTCACTATTAGCTCAATATCTTTTCCAGATTAGCAATCACATCAACATTAAATTAAACTGCAAATAGAACATAAACATAAATCGCAGAAGACAAGACAAGCCAAGACAAGAAGACACAAGATGTGGCGCTAGCCAGGGAGAAACCCCAATGTGGGGAAACCTTGATCAATTCTTCTTATATGTTCTTCAATAGTTCAACAGAGAGAGAGAGAGATAGTACGTTTACAATAGAAGTCAACACTTTGACTTATCTAGATAAGAGCATGGATCATCTCTAAGAAGATGATACATGAGATCAATTGAAGACATGCTGCTTCAACTGATTCTCCAAGGTGACTCCTTCACCTATTGTCGTGCTGCATTTCGTCATCATGCTGCACCTCACCGCGCTGCACCATGCTGCACCCATCATCACTATGCTGCATCTCATCACGCTTCATTAATCATGACTGTACCCATCATTGTACTGCATTATGTGCCATTGTTGCACCATGTTGCTATACTGACCTATGTGTTGGCTGCACCTTGCATGCTTGTTGTCCCTAGCATGCTTGTTGTCCTTAGCATGCTCGTTGTCCCTTGCATGCTAGCTGTAACATTGCATGCTTGGTGTATTTGCTGCTAAGTACCATGCAACTGTCCCAATGTTGGTTAGTTGTCCCTTGCATGCTGCTCTCCTTTGGGGATAGATGCTCCAATAGTTCCCGGCAGTTCTGGCAATTCCGGCTATTCCCTACAGTTCCGGCTATTCCTTGCAGTTCCAACTGTTCCCAACTGTTCCCGGCAGTTCCGGCAGTTCCCAGCAATTCCGACAGTCCTGGCAATTCCGGCTGTTCCCGGTAGTTCCGACAGTTTCGGCTATTTCGGCAGTTTTGATAGTTCCTGGCAGTTCTCGACAGTTCTTGATAGTTCCCGATAGTTCTCGACAGTTTCGGCAGTTTCGACTGTTCCGACAGTTTCGACAGTTCCTGACAGTTTCGGCTTCTGCCCTCTAGATTAGGGAAGCGTTATCCCTTAGGATCTCTCCTCTATTAAAACCCAAAGACAAGTAGAGAGGAAGAGATCCCAAGTGTGTTGAAAATGACTTGAAGGCCACCTCTATTTATACTAAAATGTTGAGCATAAGTGGGGTTTATTTGGCTGTTGGCCAACCTTGACGAATTGTTCCATAACACAAATAAATTCATATCTCTATGAATACTTATTGGAATCGGATGATCTTTAGATCAATCCTACACCTCTCGATGAGAGGGATCCAAGAAAAATATTAGCTTCCATTAATAAGATGACCCAGATGGAGTTTGGACCTAGTTGCCAATTTTAACAGAATGGAACCACCAACAAACCTTAAATTAACATAAACCATAGGCGTAAGTGTAATGTCATGCCAGGAAAAGAGAACACAAGATATGGGTGCCTGTGGGCTGATAGAATCAACCGCCTAAGAAAGAATATGATGAGATGGTATTACAAATGACGAGTGTATTGTGTATTTATACACAACTCATGAGGTTGGGGGGTCTTCACCTAAGAGGAGGTTGTGAGCCCACATAAATGCCTAGGTTGTCCTTAAGCACCTAAAATAATTTAAAAGAATGTTGACTCTTGAGTAAGTTGACTCTTAAGTCATAACCTAGTGATACAATAAAGAGAGTGCCTAGCCATAAATGACCGCCATCATGACCACATATGAAGATTACTGCGATTCCAAAAAGTTGAAGATTGTCATCATTCCAACACCCTTCTCAATCATAGGATGGAGACAGAAGGATGATAAAGGACGAAGGAGGAGTGGACATACCCACTCGATCGAGTTATATAGTTGTAGCTGAAATATAAAGTAGAGTAGGTATGAGATGACCCAACTCAAGTACAAGTGTGGATGCATATATGAATACGCAAATATCATCATAAAACTGCTGAACTCTTGAGAAAATGCCACCAGTGAACTGATCATCTATTGGAGACGCGCGACATTGATCTGGCCATCTGATAAGGAATTGTTGAAAAGAGGCATAAATACATGAGAGAAAAGTCACTAAGGATACCCAATTTAATGTAGAGTGAACCATAGTTGGAAGAAGGGAAAGTGGGTTTGTGCTGACCCAACTCAATACAAAGGTTGAAGGCTTTATGAATACCCGACCATCATAAAACTGGTCAACTCTTGAATAAATTCAACCATTGAATTGCTCATCATCTGGGCGAGTATGATCTTGATCCTGTCCATTTGACAAGGGAGTGCTATAAAGAGACACAAATACAAGAGATAGTAGGGATAAAAGTGAGCAGGCATGCCCAACTCAATGTAATGTCAACCGTAGCTGCAAGAAGAGAAAGTGGGTTTCTGATGACCTGAATCAAGACAAAAATGAACCCAATAATATTGAACTGCCCAACTGATAAAGAAATGCTGGAATGAACATCTTGAACAGAAGCAATCAGACTCAACTCTAAGTTGGTGTGTGGATATGCAACTCAAGTAGGTGATCGCTCATAGCTGAAATAAAGAAGTCAGGGGGTTTATGTACACCCATCTCAACATAGTGTCGGTCCTATGTATAACAACATTGTCCATGAAGATGAATTGGAGGCCAACAAGAGAAAGCAATAGATCACACCTTCACCCCTTAATGTTGAATGTGAGCCATTTGTAGATAGAACCTCCTAAAACCACCATAGTATCAATACCAACTTGATTCCATAGCTGCGAAAAAGGGGGTCTTTGGTGGAGATTTGAAATGAGCCATTGAAGTATACCATTCCACTGAAGGAGCACACACAACCTATTGAGGTAACTAAGCATCTATGAAAAGTACATACAAAATGGACCAACATCATAATTGGAAATAAGAGATGCATTGAAATAAGCTGAGCATGCTACATAGAATCAGTAGTAAAATAGAGTGGTAGATCTCGCAAATCTGTGAGTGGAAACTGCATCAAAGAAACCGATAGGGATCTCCTGTCATAAACAAATGACAACAGGCTTGTTAGAATCACTGTAAATCACTGCAAGAAGTTGAGTAGGCTTGTTAGAATCACCATTCACAATATCCAATAATAAAGTACCAATCCTTGGAACATGAAGAATATCTCCAAATAAGGTGGAGTCAATGCCAAAAGTACCATCCTTTGAATCTGGTGCAATGTGATGTGCATGGTACACCACCATATGTGCATAAAAGAAGCAGTCAATTTGGTTTAGAAAAGAGAAGTCTTTGTGAATACCTCAAGAGAATCTGCTAATGGGGCCAAGAAAGGGTTCGAAACCCTATAACAGTGATCTAGAAACCCTAGTCTTGCAGCCCTTAGGGCAGATGCCACTTGACAATTGTTTCATAGATCAATTGGATACTCCAGAAAATGTCACTTCCAAGCAATCCTTTTGGTGAATAGAACTTGTGCTGCTCTAAAAAACCTACAGTTTTTTAGCTGAAAGAGAGCAAAAAAGGAGTGTGCTGCCCTAGAAGAGGGCACAAATCTGCAAAATGCTCCTTGAATCAGTGGAAAGGATGAAAATAGTGCCAAATGAAGAAGGGTGTTGGACCTTGGTGAAGTAGAGGGTAGAAACCCTAGAAAACTGTGCACTATCCTACAGAAATGCTGAAGACCTTAATTTACAGACCTGGAACAGCCCTAAAGGCTAAAACTAGGCTGAAAACCCTGATAAGCAGTGTTCTGTCCCAAAAAACACTGAAACCCTAAATTTCAGACCTGGCACAGCTAAAAAATAGGCTGAAAACCGTAGTTCAGTCCTAAAACCAGTCCTTGGGCAATTTTACCTGCCACAAACCTGGATCAGTTTCAAATGAATAGACCCTAAATTTCAGACCCGGCACAGCCAAAAAATCAGGCTGACAACCGTAGTTCAGGAATCAGTCCTAAAATCAGCCCTTGGGCAATTTTAGCTGCCACAACCCTGGATCAGTTTCAAATGAATGGTTGAAATAGGGCTGTGGGTGAAAAAACCAGCATGTACAACCACAATGATTCATCACATTGATGAATTTTTCTAACAAATGGTGAATGGATTCTGCTCCTATAGGAAACTAACAGAGTCTGAATTTTAAGGCTAATAAAAACTGTGATCTGTATTTCACTAGAATCTATAAACACACACAGTTAGAAACATACAATGGAACACATAGATCATTGTCAAGAAACCCTGTTACTGCTATTCCATTGAAACTTAATAAAAATATGCTACAGGAAAATTTGCCAGGCAAAATTTCCTGTGGAATAGATAAAGCTAAAATTTCCTAATACAGATCTGTATCCTAACCCTTTCTCTTATAGAATTGAGAGGGGGCACTAGGGTTTACAAAAAAGATAGATCTATTGCTTAGATCTTAACATCTGCATGCAAGAGAGTGCGCTTCATGGATGATCTGCACCGTATCTAATGGATTAATAAAACAAATTTACATAGACTGCTAAAGTAAAACAGAACTGCCTAATCTAACTTTAGCTTCTTATCTCTAAATTGAAGACAAGGATAAACTTATCCTGTTCTATCTATAGCTGGTGTGTGCATGCATGCATGCAACCTCACTTCTGGAATACTAAAATTAATGATATATCCTCACTATTTATTTATTACTGCTCTCCTTTCTACAGATCATTATGCTGTACATAATTTAATGTTGTATGGATTTGTGTAATGCTGTGTAACATAAGATGATTAGATCTGCCATACGATCTCCAAGCCTGTAGAAGACAATCCAAGGTACATGTTGCCGCGAAATCTAGCAGGCCTGGTGCAAAGCCTCACTGTGTGGGGCCAGGCCTTATGACAACAAGAAAAGGGTTGACACTGTCACATCAGCAACCTTTTTCCTGCTATTTAGTGGAATTAAACCACAAGGGGGGCCTACCTAAATCACCTAGAAAGATATCCCAATGCTATGGCTCTATGTGATAAATAAAAGGTCTATTGTTGGATAGAGTACCAGTGAGGTCAAAGATGGCCTAGGTGTTTTACACTAGAGTTCAAATAATCTATGCCTAGACCAAGAAATAGGCTGCTATAAGTTAGGGCTTGGAAGATATGCAATGATGACACATTCAATGTCATATAGCAGCCCAAGAAAAGATCTTAGAATGATATTCAACAACAAAGGATCAAGATTAGTTTTAGACAAGGGAAATTATTTCTGTGGCCATTTGGTATACATAAACATCAAAAATGAAAGTGACATCAGACCTATTCAAGGCATATAGACCATGCACTATGCTAGATTTTTGCCTTAAACAATTTATAGATGCATATCCTAAATCTGTGCTAGAAACCCTGATGGCTGCCCTATCTGTCTAGGAGAGAGAAATATGAGATAAATTATAATTGAATTTATGGCTGATCAACACACAAATGATTAATGCCTTATCCTACTAGGTTTTTGGAGTCTTTAGGCTAAAATTTCAAGGGAAGGACCTTGATGGAGTAAGGGGAATGTCTAGGGAATTCACTTTTAAAACCCTAACTATTATTCATGTGAGGGGAGAAATTAAATATAGGGTCTGCACATTAAATGTTTCCCTATAGGCCATAGAGAGAAATATTTTACTTGCAATAATGAAGCAATATCTCAGCAATAATAAAGCATTTAGTCATGACATAATAGAAACCCTATTTTAAAAATTCAACATGCAAAATATCAATTATAAGACAATAAATGTACAAAATTCTCCACAAAAGGCACTTCTTTCAGTCTCAGAGCAATGTCTCCAAGGAAAAATCATATCCACAAGAAAGTCACACCAATAAAGATCACATCTTGTCACAACAGCAAAAAAGACTATGTTAATTTTAGGATAACAATGGTATGTTCTATGCTTAGAGCAATTTTACTTCAATTTTCTTTATTAGCCCAATATCATATCCAGTACAACAACCACATCAACAGAACATAAACAATAATAGTAGAAGACAAGCCAACACAAGAGGACACGAGATATGGCACCAGCCAGGAACAAACCCCAATGTGGGGAAACCTTTGATCAATTCTTCTTATAATTCTTCAAAAGTTCAGTAGAGAGAGAGAGAGTACAATTTACAATATTCACTTGCCCACACTGATTAGTCAAAACAGCATAAACACAAAGCCTTAACTAGAAAGTCAACGCTGGTCAACGGGGCTGAAATTGACCTCCAAACAGCTCGGTCAACTTTGGTCAACTTGGCCTCCAACAACAAGATAATGCAGCCCAAAACAGTGCGAAAATAACTAGTCAAATCTGGTCAACAAAAGTCAATGCAACAACCTAAATTAGGGCAGTCAACGCTAGTCAATGCAAGGGTCAAACTACCTCGGTTTTTGTGCCCAGAACAATGGTCTGCCCAAACATTAGTCTCCCTCACAAAAACGAAGTCAAATAGGGTCAATGCTGGTCAAAGTCAGCGTCCTGAAATTTCGGCCTGCTGAAATTTTGGTCTCTTGAAATTCCAGTCAAATTTGTAACCAATCAAGATGAGAGGGAGAAAGATGAATGAGATGAGATGCCAAAATGAGGAGGAGGCACCTTGTATTTATATGCAACGTTGAAGGGTGGAGGACGCTAATTTGATGGCTGGCCGACCTTGACAATTTGTCCATAATCAAAATAAATTCATAACTTCATTTGTACATGTCAGAATGGAATGATCTTTAGATCAATCCTACACCTCTCGGAAAGAGGAACCCAAGAAAAATATCAGCTGCCTCATAAGAGCTGTCCAAAGTGATGTTTGACCCTACTTGCCAAATTTAACACTCCCTCTCAACTAGGGAAAACATCATTTGCCAAATTGTCTGACAATCTGTACCATTCCTGTCACTGCATTGCTTTGCTGAACCATGAAGAAAGAAGAAATGATCGAGAATGTATCATACCATTCTCCACTGACCCGAAGTTAGTCTCCAACAACAGAGAGTGTGTCATACCACTCTTAACTGACCTGTAGTCAGTTTCCATTGATCCCAGATCAATATCAACATCCTAGCATAGGGAGTACGGTAGTACACTATGTGTCCATCGGTAATACTATGGTCCCTATCCTCATTTCCCTACTCATTGGCCAGATGAGAGGTACTTCCCATGAGTCCCAGACTGCATGGGCAGTAGTAGGTTCCTATATCAATAGGAATCATAATTTTGATTGACTGAGATTAAGCCTTGTAATATTGTAGATACCTTTGCTTTCTGCAAATGTTTCCATATTAAAAAAAATTAAAAAATGTAAAGAGGCTATGTCCTAAAAGAATAATCAAAGGACAAAAAGAATGAAAATAGGGCAAAAAAATGAAATATATGAACCCCAAAAGACAAAAGAGACCATGGAAAGTGTGCAAGTCAAAATGCCACTCCTATTTAATTTTATGCATAATAAATGATTGTGTGCAGCTTGTAATCCTTGCCACAATCCATGATAGTCAAAATGTTTAAACTTGGCTATTTCATGTTTTCAATTTTATGCTTATAGATAGAGAATAAAATCTGACCAAACAGTGTAATCTTGGCAGATAATTAGATAGGTAGAGTAAATAAAAGGAGCTCAACTATTTAATCTGAGCCCTTGGATGATATAAGGATAAATTTAGATAGTTTGCTATGTAAGGAAAATAAAATAATGATAAGGGTTTGCTAGCTTAAATGCACCTTAATAAAGTGAAGAAAAAATGGTAGGATAAGTAGATGGGTAAGTAGAAGAAAGGTTGCAGAAGTATGATGATTGATTAGACAAAAAGCATATTTATCATCTTTCATCATATGTTCCAAATATGAATAGACAATCAAGCATGCAAATGGATTTCAAAGTCAATTAATTAACTTCCCCCATTCATTTCACCTCTTTACTTAACTAATTCCCCATAATAAAGTTCAAAGTACTTAAAACATTTAAGTCAAAGAGGCTCAGAGCATTTCTCTGACTTTTGGAGGGATCGGACCCTCGACTCAATGACTTATGGATATCAAGCATTAGATTCCCCTCATAAAAGTTCATCCCCCTTCAGTTCATTCATTTTCCTAAGGTTAAAACACTTTTTGCCTAGGAAAAACAATTTTCTCCCATATAAAACACTTTTCATACCAAAAACCCACAAAAATGCTTTACCCTAAATATTAATGTAAATATGTGAAAAACATGTAATTCACAAAAAAGCATTTTGCTTAGTGTTTTTCCTTTTCCGCCAATTTTTCATATTAGTTACTAACTTTATTATATTAAATCTAGATAAACACCCCAATTTCTCGTATATATTTAACTCCTATGTATAAATTAACCCTACACCCTAGTTTAATTATAAACTATGATTTTCACCTAAAACCCGACCAAAACCTTTAACTGGTCGATTTGCGATCAAGTTAATAAAGCCCCCTTTAATCCTCTGTTAATTACCCCGATAGCCTAATCTCACTTTAAGCCATTATTAAACCTTGATACTGCCGTAATTAAGTGCCCGCCGGGCCCCCCACTAGCCTCCGCGCAGCTTCTCCACCCGATCATCGTGCGATCGTCCCCCTCCTCATCCGACGACCCTCATCCATATCGGGCCAACCCGACGTCCATCCTTTACCCACCTGATAAAGTGGTTTTCCCCCTAGCCCCCAATGCTACATGTCATTCGATGAGTGGAATCGGGCGGCCCCTCCCAAATACCACCGAGCGCCCAAAAGCAGTGCGAAATGAACCGCTTACCGCCCTCCCGCTACGCGACAAATTAACCACTATTCACCCCGTACTCAAAAAATAACTTTTTGCGTATAAAAGCCAAAAGCCCCAAAATTGTTTGTTTTTGCTGAATTTTCATCTGCAAGCCTCTGTATGCATGCATGACACCTGCAAACGTCGAAGCCGTCAACCCATGTACAATTTCACTCCAAAGATGCTGCAAACAACCTAGTCGGCCTTGCAGCCTATACAAAGCCCCTTCGACCACTTGCAGTCGCCAGCTAGCCTACTTAGAGCCGATTCACCCCAGTTCCAAGTATTTAAACCAAAATTCATCAAATACCCTGTCAATTTCAAAGTAACCAGTTGCTGAGTATTTTTAGTTAAGTTAAAAATTAATTAAAAATACTCAAGAGCTCAAGCCTACTCCTTGCAGAATACTATTGCCCTAAAAAACTTGAAATTACCCACCATATTCAAATCCACAAGAACTGAGTATGGCTGTCCCAATTGCTATGGATGTGAGACCCATCTCTACACCCCATTTAGACCTGGACCACCTTCCCTTAGCTGATAAAGATTTTCAGATAAAAATACCACTGTAAAATACATTGCCAAAGTAGGGACAAGTTCCTGAACCAGGTTGATGAAATTGGCCTTTGGGAGTCAAATTTGCCCAAGTACCAGTTCCCCCAAGTCCACATTTTTCCTGAAATTGTGCATATGTGCTATGCTTGTTATGTCCCAAGTCACAGAACCATCATGTCTCATGACCAGAAGGTCCTTTTCACCATCACTGCTGAGTCTATAAATGAAATGCTGCAGCTCCAACCAGGGCCAAACCTAACTCCCCTCTCAATTGGAGATCTGTTGGACTTATATCCCAAACTCAACTCTGCAAAATTGGCCCAATTGCTCCAAACCTTCATCAGAGAAGAGAAGCACATCCCTAAAGACCCCCCTCCATATGTAGCAACTATATTTTCCCCTTGGGGCCGAAATATTGTAGCCATGATATCTTGTGTTTTGGGTTACTCCACAAGTGAGTATATTGATGAAATTATCTTGGCTTTCATGTCCATCTATACCCTAGGACAACCTCCTGCAACCATTTATGACTTTGCCACATTCATAGCTGACAGGATGCATGAGCAGTTCACAAGAATGGGGAATGAAAGGGTCTTCAAATACTCCTCAGTTTTATACCATATGTTCTTATATTATCAATCAGAGAAATTCCCATTCACCCTCCAAAAACTGGACACCAAGGGTCAACCCAAGTCAGTGATTTTTTGGACCCCATTAATCCACGAGTATCAGTCTCCATACTCTTATTCAGACTTCATTGACTTATTTGTACATCTAGTTATGACAATGTTGACTGGAAATCCTCTTTCAAGAATCAGTCCAGAAATAAAGAGAGTCCTTCAATTGTCAAAGCAGACCAAAGTGGGTGACTAGTACCTTTACCAGAACCACACAGAAATCAGGATATATGGTTGCATGCTTGCACCATATAAATTGCCAAGATACCTCCCTATGAGGTTGTTTGCATTAGAATACTATAGGCAAATTATCAATGCAGATGAGGTAAACTTTATCAATGCCAAGAAGAAGGCCAATTTCAAAATAAAAGACCAACTAGGCCCCTTCATATGTAACTCTAGGGAGGCTGGGAAAGAGGCAGATTTGATACTACAGAATATGAAGTTCCAGAGAAGTTTGGTTTGGAGATATGACCCTTTGGAATTCATCACCAAGAAGAGGCAAAAGGTCAAGCTAGGACCTTTTATTCACCATCCCATACCTGAGATTGAAGCCTATGCCAACCAATCAGAATGGGTGGAAGGAACCCTAGTTGATCAAGACAACACCATAATAGACATAGAGAATGCTCTAATCGATCTGGAAAAACAACTTGATGAGGGTTCTTTCTTGCAGGTGCCAGAACAGTCAAGCAGGCCAGAACAGTCAAGCAGACCAGAACAGTGAGACATGCCAGAGCAGTCAAGTAGACCAGAGACAACCATGAGTACCCCTCAGTTGTGCAGACTCCTCTAAATGATTAGAAGAGCCTAAAAAGAAGTAGGGAGGAGGCCACCACATCAGCAAGGGGCCACTTCACAGACTTATGTAGATACAACCCAAGCAAAAAGACAGAGAGTGAATCCTGTCTCTGAACAAGAATACACAGAGGAGACAACAGAAGTCACCAGCACAGAAGGAAACAGGAGCAGGCCCATCACCCCATCGGAAGGCACACCCTCCACATCACAAACTCAGGTGTTGGAAAGGCAGCTCAGTGTTGAAGTATCTTCCTTCAAAATGCCTGCTGACAAAGACCAAGACATCAAGGAAAGGTACAGGGAAATAAAAGCAAGGAATGAGAAGCTTAAGGTCCAAACTTATGCCCAGTACCTGAAGATGACCCCTACCAATCAAACTAGGCTAATGTCGGCCTTTGATATCAAAGAGGGGAAAATGCAGATGACTTTTATCAAGCCTACAACTGAACAACCAAAGCCAACCTCAGATTTCAAGAAAGTAGATTTTGAAGTGTTGGCAAGGGATATCCATCCCATAGACCAGATTGAGCTACACAAACAAGCAGGGGAGATGATATACTCCACATTAACGGGAAAGGCCATAGCTGCCCACCAACTACAGAATTCCTTAAACAACATATCTGCACAATTCTAGTTGGAGAAGGCCTCCTCACAGGCCAAGGACACAAGAATCAAGTCCTTAGAGGACTTAGTAATTGAATTGGGACATGATCCCAAGGATATAAAAGCCACAAAGCAGCTAATTAAGAAGAAAAATGATGATATCGCTGCACTCAAGAAGCAACTAAAGGAAAAGGTGGCAAAGTTGGAAACTAATTGTAAACTAACCCAACTCAAGCAAAAAGAAGAAACACAAAAGGCACAGAGAATGGGTGAAAGAATCAAAATCCTAGAGAAGGATTTAACACTGGAAAAGCCACTTGGACAAACCAAGGAAATGCTGTGGGCCAATATCATTGACTCTGTCAATGATATTTGGCCATCAATCCAAGTTATTTTTGAGCAAACAGAGCTAGTAAAGGTAGCTACTAAAGCTATCCAAAAAGTAAAGGAGGAGTTGGGAAATAAGCCAGAGGATGCAAATAGACTCATCCACTTCCTCAACAACAAGAATAAATATGAGCTCCAAGAGCTAAATATAGAAGACATGATTGCTGCCATTTTGGAAATAAGGAAGGTCCTTTCCAAAAGGAACCTTATGCTTAATTTGGAAGAAAAGTGCCACAATATGCAGGTAGCCATTGATAGGTTCATGGCTAAATTTCAGATTTTGAGGGAGAAAGGTCTGCCCAGTCCTATGGTCATCAATGACAAGCTCATGACACAGTTGGACTATGGTGATAGACTTAGAAAATTGGCTAAGGAACAAGCCAGTTCTTCATCCATTAAAGCCCTGCCCACAGGCAAAGTATTATATGATACATTTAAGAGCTTGTTTTTCCTTGAGCATGAGGTAAAACATTTGTTCCTCACCTAGCCCAATTTTGCAAAGTACACTGAGGCTAATGAAATCTACAGGAGAATGGTAAATGTGAAATTACCAGATGTAGAATGGTGGGAGACAATGACAAATTTACTGTGATAAATAAATAGCTGAAAGTTACTGCGCAGTAAAAATGAAGGCAACAGGGTGAAACAGGTAAAAACAACACAACAGGGTCAAAGAGTATCAAGGTTAAAGAGTATCAGTTGAAAGATGAAAGCAAAGAAGATTCCAGCGTGAAACTCCACAACTGTAAGCCAGCATAAAGGGCTACACCTCAACCATAAAGGCCAACACAACCATAATAAAAGGGACAGCAAGAAACAGTTCATTAGTTGTCTCTATCTTCTTGCAAGAAGATATTTGTATTTCCTAAAATAAATCTCAAGTTGTTTTGAGATATTTTGTAATAAGTTTTTGTACAAATACTTCACAATTCGAAGTATGTAGGGTGGATTCCAAAACATTTCTATAGACTTTTTCTCTCAAATCAGAAATTCTATTGTATCAATGACTGGATTGGCTTGCTGGATCAAGGAATAAAGATCAGATATTTTACAGGATTCTTGTGTAAAGCGAAATACAAATAAGTATTCTCTCATGTTCAATGTTGTTTTTCTTCAAGTTTTTTCCATAATCTTTTATGTATCTCTAAAATCTAAATGTTATAACATGGAATGATATTTCAGAAATTGCTTAAATGCACTCTGTCTTGACTGTTATGCATTATTATATGTTTTCTTCACAAATCTAAGTTAAGGAATTCTTGATTGCTTCTTAGTTTAGGTGACTTCTTGTGATCTATAGCAAAGGATTCTTAATTGCCCTTTGTTCATGATTATCCTCTGTTCTTCATTTTGATCCTGGTCTAAGGATTCTTAAGTGCCCTTTCACCCTGGTTAGAATTACTTCACCCATTAGGCCTAAAGATTTGCATTTTGCTCTGCTAGCCTACCCTGTGAACATTCCCTTTAATGAATTGGTCCAGTCCTGCTATCCATTTGTTGACTCCATAGCCCAATGGCTTGAAGACCTAGCTCTATCCATCTGCTCTAAGAATTCCACCACCCAACCTTCAAATCAAAACCAAAACCCCAAGGAACACTAAGAATTAGCCTAAAATCCCATAATAAACAAAGCTAAATTATATAGAGAGGGTCCTGTCTGAGTCATAGGTTGGCTAGAGCCTATACTTAAAAGATTGGTTTGTGGTTACTTTGGTTTCTTCCTTCTTCTGATAACTTCTAAGGAAAATTCTGAGTGATAACAAGTAGGATGTGCCGACAAAAGGTGAACCATTCATCCTGCTCATATGCCATGGGGGAGGGTGAACCACTCAGCCTATGCATATGCCACCGTGGGGTATCATAGGGGAAGGTGAACCATTCACCCTGTACACAACGCACCACTAGGGGAGGGTGAGTCACCCTATGGTCGCTCGTTGCTCCAAGAAGTACCCCAAGCTCCCCGGAGTCCCAGAGCTCACTATTTATCTCATACAGGACCCTCATAAGAGGGTCTCTCTACGACTCCAAGTCGTTCACAAAAGGTTAAGAATTTGACCTTACCGAGGGGCTTCGTAAGAATATCGGCGATCTGCTCGTCGATCCTAATATGATGGAGCCTTATTTCTCCTCGCTGTACCATATCTTAGATAAAGTGGTACCTGATATCAATATGCTTAGAGCGATCATGAAACATGGGATTCTCAGAAAGACGAATCCCACTCTGGTTGTCGCAGAAGATCATGGTGGTATCCAACACATGTCCAAATAGCTCACTAAAGAGCTTCCTCAACCAGACAGCTTCACAGGAGGCCAAACTAGCAGCAATGTATTCAGCCTTAATGGTGCTTAAAACAACCGACTTTGCTTCCTGCTCATCCATGATATTGAAGCAAAACCTAGAGAGAAGCAACATCCTGATGTGCTTTTGCGATCCACCATACTGCTAACCCAGTCTGCATTAGAGTAACCATGGAGCCTCACATTCCCAACACTGTATCTTAGTCCATAAGTGATTGTGCCCCAGAGATATCTCAAGAGATTCTTGGCCGCAATCAAATGTATATGATGAGGCTAGACCATAAACTGACTCAATGTGTTCACTGCAAAACATACGTTCGGAAGAGAGTTCACCAAGAACATCAGGGCCCCTATGAGTTGACGATACTCAGAAGGATTTCTCAAATCGGGCCCGATAGCGCTACCACATAACTTCTTGAAGTTAAGTTCCATCAGAGTAGTCACGGACTTGCAGTCCACCATCCCAAATCTTTCAAGTAGCTTCACAACATATTTTCCTTGAGAAAGGAAAATCTCCCCTGGCTTTTGCTAGACCTCCAACCCTAGGAAGTAATGCATCAGTCCTAGGTCCTTCATATCAAATTCAGAAGCCAAATCTCTCTTACATTGATGAATAAGAGGGTCTTACAGAGATATCTCAAGAGATTCTTGGCCGCAATCAAATGTATATGATGAGGCTAGACCATAAACTGACTCAATGTGTTCACTGCAAAACATACGTTCGGAAGAGAGTTCACCAAGAACATCAGGGCCCCTATGAGTTGACGATACTCAGAAGGATTTCTCAAATCGGGCCCGATAGCGCTACCACATAACTTCTTGAAGTTAAGTTCCATCAGAGTAGTCACGGACTTGCAGTCCACCATCCCAAATCTTTCAAGTAGCTTCACAACATATTTTCCTTGAGAAAGGAAAATCTCCCCTGGCTTTTGCTAGACCTCCAACCCTAGGAAGTAATGCATCAGTCCTAGGTCCTTCATATCAAATTCAGAAGCCAAATCTCTCTTACATTGATGAATAAGAGGGTCTGCACCTGCCAGAAAGAGATCGTCCACTTAGAGTACCAAAATGAGAGGTCTGTCATTCTCAACCTTAAAGTAAAGGTTCAGATCATCTTCACTTCTTGTAAATCTTAGCTTCATTAGATAGCTATCGATCCTCTCATACTAAGTCCGGGGTGCTTGCTTCGACCCATAGAGGGCTTTCTTCAACCCGCATACATGTGTCTGACGATCTTGAACTTCAAACCTCTCAGGTCGTTCCACATAGACTTCCTCCTTAAGTGAACCATGCAAGAAAGCAGTCTTGACATCCATCTGGTGTAGATTCCATTCTTGCGAGGCAGCAAGGGCTATAATCGAATGGATGGGTGGTGTAGCGAGCAATGGGTGCAAATATTTCATCATAATCTACACCTTCCTTTTGAGAGAAGCCTCGAGCAACAAATTTGGCCTTGAACTTCTTGGCACTTCCATCAGAATTGTGTTTGATCTTGTAGAGCCATTTAGAGGTGACAACAAATTTGTCCTAGGTTCTAGGGACCACATCCCAGACATCATTTTGCATAATTGACTTGTACTCTTCATTCATAGCATCCCTCCTTACTTATTGCTTCACAACTTCTTCGAATGAGCAAGGTTCAGACTGAATAATGGTGCTCATAGCAGTTAAGTACCCTTGGTACCTATTAGGCTTCTTGCTTTCACAAAATGTCCCCCTCGGTGCAGCATGTCTCTGACTCTCTCGGCATCTTTGAGAGTTTCCCTCAGCCATGAGGGTCTCCTTTTGGAGGACGATCAATGGGATCCATCGGTTCTTTAACATCGGGCATCGGCTTATCTTGCGAATTTCCTTGATTTCCCGCATCTGCTTCTTTGTCCTTCCTTGGAATAGGAAGGTTGTTAATCTTCCTTAGGGCAGCATTCTCATCGAAGGTGACATCATGACTCATCTCTACTTCTCTTTGACTAGACACATAGATTCTATATGCCTTAGAAGTTTCACTGTAGCCCACAAAAGTTCCTTTATTCTCAGATGCCTCCAATTTACTTCTCTTTTCTTTCGACAAGTGAAAGTATACGGGACTACCAAAAATTCTAAAATGAGAAACATTAGGTTTCTTACCAGTGAAAACTTCTTGGGGAGTTTTGGAGTCCAATGCTTGATGAGGGCATTGATTTTGAACGTACACAACAGTGTTGGCAACTTCTCCCCATAGGAGCTTTGGAAGTCCTTGATCATGAAGCATGGCATGATTGGCTTCTATAATGGAACGATTCTTTCTTTCAACAACATCATTTTGCTCAGGAGTATATGCAGTAGTAGTCTCCCTCTTAATGCCAGCTTCCCTGCAATAGTCATTGAATTCATTTGAGTCATACTCGGTTCCATTATCGGTCCTCAATATCTTGAACTTCTTCCCTGCTTGATTTTCTGCCAAGGCTTTGAAGGCACGAAACCATGAGAATATTTCGTCCTTCTTCTTCAAGAAATATATCCAAGTTTTGCGAGAGAAGTCATCCACAAAGACAACATAATATAAATATCCTCCTAATGATGTCACAGGCAACATACCAGATAGATCAGAATGAACCAATTGCAAAATGTATGTGGCCTTGCTATCACTTGAGGGGAATGGTTCCCTTGTATGTTTTTCCTCGGCACATCCTTGACATAGACCTTCATGGTCTATTTTGAATTCGGGCATACCTGTAACCATCTTCCTTGCATCGGGTAGAGCCTTATAGTGAAGATGAGCAAACCTTTGGTGCCATAGTTCGAATTGAAGAGATGTGTCGCAAGACAAGGCTCCCAATGAACTTCCTCCAACTTGATATAAACTTTCAACCCTGAATCCAAGAGTAAATGCTTCTTTGAAATTTCTTTTCCACACATGTACCTTTCCATCGATGAATGCCAACTTGAATCCTTTGTCTTCCATCGCCGAGATAGACACTAGATTCTTCTTTAGATCAGGTACATATAGTACTTCATGAAGATGAACGGTGTAACTTGATTCAATTGAAGGGTAACATTCCCAACTCCCTTCATGGGATAGGTGGCATTGTCTCCAAGGATAATTTCCAAATTTGTATCCTTCTCTATCAGATTTGAAAGAGCTTCCTTGTACCCAGTGAAGTGCCTTGAGGCACCACTATCAATCAACCAATTTCCCAAAGTATCTAGAGGAGAGGCAGTAGAGAGGGCAGATATAAGATAAAATTCCTTTTGCTTAGAATTTACAACATTAGACTCATCATACCTGGAGTTTCTTGTTCTTTTAGAAGCTCGACCATTTCCAAGTTGAGTAGCGGAAGCATTCATTTTCCCTTTGTTGTTGAACTTGCCATTCCTTTGATTTTTGTTGTTGCCCTTGGAATGATTGTGATCATCATCATGAGATGTGTCCCTTCTATTTGGACACTCCTTGGCATAGTGACCAAACTTGTTGCAACTTCACTGAACCCAACTTACGTATGCACGAGATTGTTGTAAAAGAAACTAATGTATGCTTAGTAAACTTGTAAAACAACTAATTCTTTATCTGTTAAACTTAAACCAGAATGTAAGAGATTTATCAAGCATTTGATAAGCAGTAAGTAGGTGCAGTAAGAACAGAATAAAGTATCACACATAAGCAACACACATGAACACCAAGATTTAAGGTGGAAACCCAATGTGGGAGAAAACCACCGCTGCTGTCGTCTTAGTCTTCAAACTTATTAATATCAAAAACTTCTTACATTCTTGTACTGGTGCAGACTCATACCAGTACGTAGGCACCCACCTGTTGAAGGCTAAAACCTTCACTCGTTCTCCAGCTCCTACTGGAAGGGAGCTCCAACCCCCTGATCTAATTACCAGCTACTACTGGCAGGAAGCTTCGACTTCCTCACTGAAGGCTCTAACCCTCAACAACATCCGTGGACCACGTTTCATAATTTTTCACATTGGATCCACCTATTTTAATACATCACAACTTGTAGATCAACTGAAGCAAATACCAACTTAATTCAAACAGAACAGTGAGATCACTGTAACCAGAACACAGAACTGAACTCAGAATACTGCATCAACACACAGAATAAACTGCAACCTTGATCATTCATATGCCAACATGTATACGCTACTTCACTTAAGGCAACCTGCGTTTATGTAGAGCAACCTGCGTACAAATCTCAATATATTAACAACTTGTAATTCTGAATCAGACATAGAGTTAACTAGAGATATTTTGAAATATTCTGTTAGCTTACAGAACCCTCATACAGTTAGCAACATCAATAATCTTTTCAACCAATCAACATGTAACCAAATTCAACTTCATCATTCAATCAATTCTACTTCAGACATTCAACCCAGATCAATATGAGGACATCATTGACAGACAACAGAGAAACAACAACACTAATCAAGTTGATCAATCATTTATGAACAAAAACCCTTCCTTTATATACGCGACTTCAAAGAAATGAACGCTACGTGACTTCACGGAGACCAACCTGCGTACATATTTGCAAATTTTGACATAAAACCCTTCCTTTATGTACGCGACTTCGAAGAAAAGAACCCACGTGTATACGCAACTTCATCGAGACCAACCTGCGTACATATCTGCAAATTTTGACCTAAAATTGTGTAGCTTTTCAAAACTTCAGAAAGACCCAGATCATAATATTCAGAGATAAAAACTTGCGTCAATACTTAGATCTAGTCAATCTATGAGCATATCATACAATGGAAAGTCATTTTAGGTCTCATGATCCTGATCCATCATTGTATCCATTGGTGCATAATTATTTCAGATCTATGTGTCAACTATGGCCCTTACAATGCAAATATACTTTAGATTGAAGTATTCATCAAAAACCCTTTCACATGCACACTTAGCACTTTGATCTTCACCTCCTTATATAGTTAGAGCCTTAGCCAATACCATGGGTCAAACCCTTAGTTATGCCGATGGTATTCTTTGACGGGATCAATATCCGTTGTCGCGCTCATTACTATGGGCCAATACCATGGTAAAGACCCTTGGTATTTAGAATACCATGGTGCAAAAAACTGTACGCGACTTTGCTTCACCAAACCTGCGTGTATACGCAACTTGGCCTTGATGAACCTGCGTATAGATCTTCAAATATTCACCTTTATCAAACTTCTGATTCTGAGTTGTAAACCTTTGTCTCATCATTCCGTTATTCTGCTCCATCACTCTGTCACCTCTGCACTGACCTATGGATTCATCTAGTTATGTTAAGTTTACGTATGTTCTATGCTAGAGCAATTTATTTTAATTTTCCAATATCTTTTCCAGATTAGCAATCACATCAGCATTAAAGTGAACTGCAGATAGAACATAAATATAAATCACAGAAGACAAGCCAAGACACGAGGACACAAGATGTGGCGCTAGCCAGGGACAAACCCCACAATGTGGGGAAACCCTTGATCAATTCTTCTTTTATGTTCTTCAAAGTTCAACAGAGAAAGAGAGAGATAGTACATATACAATAGAAGTCAATATTTTGACTTTTGATATCGCATGAGATTAGTTGAAGACATATTGCTTCAACTGATTCTCTAAGGTGACTCCTTCACCTATCATAGTGCTGCATCTCGTCCATTTGATGCACCTTACCGTGTAGTACCATCATGCTGCATCATGCATCATCATGCTGCTCATGCTCTCATCACTATGTTGCCCATGATCTACTCACTATGCTGCCCATATATCATGCTACCCATGATCTACATTATGTTGCTCATGATCTACATCATGTTGTCCATATTATGCTGCATATGTTGCCCTTTACTATCATGCCCATCATGCTGCATCTTAAGACCCTTAGGCTCCATCCGATTGATGACATCAGCTACAGGTATGTCGAGATGCTACTCATAGACATACTGAGATCATCATTAGCCTTCTCTGATTCGAGATAGCATGCAGTTGAGAGAGTACCCATATACATTTATATACATGTGCAGGTAGGTCCGAAGTGAAGGTTGCAAGGGTTTCCTCCAAAACCCTTATCATATATGCTTAACCGAGACTGTATTCAGCACCTTGACACCAAGAACTTGTACTCACCTGAGATCAACGTCATTCTTCCTGTAGTGCGGATTTGCTCTTGACTGCGGCTACCTCGGCTTCATATACCTGGGCTCTCTGCGGCTATATGTCTTCCTTACTGCGGCTCTTCTTCATGCTTGACATCACAACAGCGACCCTTTATGATACCCTTTATGACAGCGGCTTCTTATAACTGCGGCTACCATGTGGACAGTGGCTTCTAATATCATTGCGGCTACCATGTGGACAACGGTGACCCAATACATGGATTACGTTGCTCTCTGCCATGTGTATTGGGGCATCACATTGACCCATGAACAACATATAATAACCATGAACAACGTATAAATGAATGTCACCATGAACAACATAATGTCTCCATGATTTGTGCATAAGCGTTTCTATGAACTACGTATAAGTATCATTATGTATAGCATATATGAGTCTCCTTGATCTGCGTATTAGTGTCATCATTGACTGCGTATGAGTCTTCATGACCTGCGTATGAGTCTTCATGACCTGCGTAGAATCTCCATGATCGGCATATAAGTATCATTAATGACCAGCGTATTAGGCTTGTTTGTACTGCGGGTAGGTTTGAGGTTTCCATGCTGTTCATACATATAGCTGTGTATGTATCCCTTGAATGTTGCGCGTATATATATCTCCATGCTGTGCCATTTCAGCGTATATATATCTCCATGAATTAGGGTATTACGTTGATTGTGACGGGCTTTATCTGCAGCTAGGGCATTCTTCATTAGTGTCTCTCCTTCACCAAAAACCCAAGACGTCGAGAGGAGATCACATGAAGAATGTGTGTTCAAATGACTTCAAGTCCTTGCCAATTTATACTAAAATGTAGATGATGAATAGGCATGTCTATTGGGCTTTTGAGCCTACTCAAGTTGTTGGTCGGCTTGATAATAATTCCATAATCAAAATAAATTCATATCTCCATAAATACTTATCGGAATTGGATGATATTTAGATCAATCCTACACCTCTCGATGACAGGGATCCAATGAAAGTACCAGCTGCCATAAATAAGCTGACCCACATGGAGTTTGGCCCTAGTTGCCAATTTTAACATTCCCTATCAACTAGGGAGAACTCTATCCGCTGATCCATATGTCCGACTGTACTGTCTCTGCCATCCGTGGCTTTGCTCAACTGAGCTTAGCTGTGCTGGCTCTGCTCTGCTTTGCTCAGCTCTGTTGGCTCTGCTCAGCGCTGCTCAGCTGTGCTGGCTCTGCTCTGCTCTGCTTAGCTTTGTTGAACCATGAAGAAGAAGAATTGATCGAGAATGTCTCATAACATTCCCCATTGACCCAAAGTCAGTCTCAAAGTGCGTACCACTGGTCCCAGACCAGTCTCAACTGAGCCAAAGTCAGCGTCGTAGTGGGTACCACTCCTACCACTAGTCCCAGACCAGTATCATCAGTCTCAGAGTGTGTACCACTGGTCCCAGACCAGTCTCAACCAACCCGAAGTCAGCGTCATAGTATGTACCACTCTCACTGGTCCCAAACTAGTCCTCCACTGACCCGAAGTCAGTCTCAAAGTATGTACCACTGGTCCTAGACCAGTCTCAACTGACCCGAAGTCAGCGTCATAGTAGGTACAACTCCTACAACTAGTCCCAGACCAGTATCATTGATCCCAGATCAATGAAGGTCATCCTAGCATAGGGAGTACGGTAGATACAGCGATGCGTCCATCGGTACTACTATGGTCCCTATCCTCATTTCCCTGCTCATTGATCAGATGAGAGGTACTTCCCATGAGTCCCAAACTGCATGGGTAGGATGCCTCGACAGGAGAACTAATCAATCCTGTCCTCATAGGAGAACTTATCATCCTGCTACATAATCACCATGGAGAACACATCATCCAGGCCTCACAGGAGAGCTAATCATCTTGCTACATAATCGTCATGGAGAACACATCATCCAGACCTCACAGGAGAAATAATCATCCTACTACATAGTCGTCACGGAGAACACATCATCCAGACCTCATAGGAGAATTAATCATCCTGCTACATAGTCGTCATGGAGAACACATCATCCAGACCTCACAGGAGAACTAATCATCTTGCTACATAATCGTCATGGAGAACACATCATCCAGACCTCACAGGCGAACTAATCATCCTGCTACATAGTCATCATGGAGAACACATCAGCCAGACCTCATAGGAGAACTAATCATCCTGCTACATAGTTGTCATGGAGAACACATCATCCAGACCTCATAGGAGAACTAATTATCCTGCTACATAGTGGTATCCAAACAACTCACTAAAGAGCTTTTGTAACCAGATTGCGTCTCAGGTAGCCATGCTAGCAGCAATATACTTTGCCTCGGCGGTGCTCAAAGCCACCGACTTCTGCTTCCTGCTCATCTAGGATATCAAAGCAGATCCCAAGGAGAACCAACACTGAGAAGTGCTCTAATGATCCTCCACACTGCCTGCCCAATCAACATTTGAATAATCATGTGGTTTCATATTACAGGCAATGTATCTCAATCCATGAGAGATTGTGCCTTGAAGATATCTCAGAAGATTCTAGGCACCAATCCAGTGAAGCTCAACCAAATATGAGCTCACCATGCTCACTGCAGCACATATGTTCGGACGGAGGTTCACCAAGAACATCAACGCGAATGAGTTTATGAAACTCAGAGGCATTTCCCAAATTTGGTCCGACATCACTACCATATAACTTCTTGAAAATTAAGATCCTCGAGGTAGTCACATGCTTGCAGTTTATCTTTCCACATTCAGAATCCAACTCCCTCTGTCTCCTACAAATGAGAGGGTCTGCACCTGTCAGACATAGGTGCCGGTATGAGAGGTCTATCATCCACAACCTTCGAGTAATGGTTTGGATCGATTTCACTCCTAGTGAATCTCAACTTCATCAGACAGCTGTTGATCCTCTCATACTATGCCCAGGGTGATTTGCTTCAAGCCATAGAGGGCTTTCTACCACCTGCATACATGAGATTCCCGATCATGAATCTCAAACTCCTCGGGTTGTTCCAAACCTGTGGCATGAGGGGAATGGTCCCCTTATAAGATTTTCCTTCGGTACATCTCAGACATGTACCTTCATGCTCTTGTTGAATTTAGGCATCCCTGTCACCATCTGACTCACAGACCTCCGGTGCTGTGTCAATGAACATGGTTTCCAGTGGACTTCCTGCAACTTGATACAACCCTGAACTCAAAAACATCTTTGAAAAATCTATTTTCAAGCACGTACCTTTCCATCGATGAGTGCCACCCTGTAACCTTTGACTTCCATTGCTGACATGGACACCAGGTTCTTCTTGCGATCAGGTACATAAAAGAGATTTTGTAAATGAATTGAGTTACCCTCATTCAATTGAGGGGTAACATTCCCTGCACCCTTTTCGGGATAGGTGGTATCGGCTCCAAGTATAATCCCATGATTATCTATCCGATGAAGTGCCTGGGGTTCCTTGCTTTCTTTGAAGAGTCGACCCTTTCTCCTTGATGAACTGTATTACCTGTCATTCCCTTTACCTTGGAATGATTTGTTTATCTTCATCAAGAGAAGTGTCTCTGCCATTCAGACACTCCTTTGCATAATGGCCGAACTTATTGTAACCAAGGCATCTGTCTTTCCTTCCACCCTTAGATCCGAATTTCCTAATGAAGTGATCTTTAGGTAGGCCATCAAAACCTTCCGCTGAGCCATTCTGATAATATTCTCTGCTTCAACTTCACCCAGGGTGAATTTGAAGAGGGATGAGGAACCCATTGATCCTTTTATCTTGTCCCAACTATCTTTGGTGATTTCTCTTCACTCTTGCTTGGGCATTGTCTTCGCCTCCGCTCCGATACCATGTTAAGTTTAGGTATGTTCTATGCTAGAGCAATTTATTTTAATTTTCCAATATCTTTTCCAGATTAGCAATCACATCAGCATTAAAGTAAATTGCAGATAGAACATAAATATAAATCGCAAAAGACAAGCCAAGACACGAGGACACAAGATGTGGCACTAGCCAGGGACAAAACCCACAATGTGGGGAAACCCTTGATCAATTATTCTTTTATGTTCTTCAAAGTTCAACAGAGAAAGAGAGAGATAGTACATATACAATAGAAGTCAATATTTTGACTTTTGATATCGCATGAGATCAGTCGAAGACATATTGCTTCAACTAATTCTCTAAGGTAACTCCTTCACCTATCATAGTGCTGCATCTCATCCATTTGCTGCACCTTACCGTGTAGTACCATCACGCTGCATCATGCATCATCATGCTACTCATGCTCTCATCACTATGCTGCCCATGATCTACTCACTATGCTGCCCATATATCATGCTACCCATGATCTACATTATGTTGTCCATACATCATGCTGCTCATGATCTACATCATGCTGTCCATATTATGCTGCATATGCTGCCCTTTACTATCATGCCCATCATGCTGCATCTTAAGACCCTTCAGCTCCATCCGGTTGATGACATCACCTACAGGTATGTCGAGATGCTACTCATAGACATACTGAGATCATCATTAGCCTTCTCTGATTCGAGATAGCATGTAGTTGAGAGAGTACCCATATACATTTATATACATGTGCAGGTAGGTCCGAAGTGAAGGTTGCAAGGGTTTCCTCCAGAACCCTTATCATATATGCTTAACCGAGACTGTATTCAACACCTTGACACCAAGAACCTGTACTCACCTGAGATCAACATCATTCTTCCTGCAGTGCGGATCTATTCTTGATTGCGGCTACCTCGGCTTCATATACTTGGGCTCTCTGTGGCTAGATGTCTTCCTTACTGTGGCTCTTCTTCATGCTTGACATCACAACAACGACCCTTTATGATACCCTTTATGACAACGGCTTCTTATAACAGCGGCTACCATGTGGACAGCGGTGACCCAATACATAGATTACGCTGCTCTTTGCCCTGTGTATTGGGGCATCACAGTGACCCATGAATAGCGTATAATAACCATGAACAACGTATAAATGAACGTCACCATGAACAACATAGTGTGTCCATGATCTGTGCATAAGCGTTTCTATGAACTGCGTATAAGTATCATTTTGTACTGCGTATATGAGTCTCCCTGATCTGCATATTAGTGTCATCATTGACTGCGTATGAGTCTTCATGACCTGCATAGAATCTCCATGATCTGCGTATAAGTATCATTAATGACCAGCGTATTAGGCTTGTTTGTACTGCGGCTAGGTTTGAGGTTTCCATGCTGTTCATACATATAGCTGCGTATGTATCCCTTGAATGCTGTGCGTATATATATCTCCATGCTGTGCCATTTCAACGTATATATATCTCCATGAATTAGGGTATTACATTGACTATGACAGGAGCTTCATTTGCAGCTAAGGCATTTTTCATTAGTGTCTCTCCTTCACCAAAAACCCAAGACGTGGAGAGGAGATCACATGAAGAATGTGTGTTCAAATGACTTCAAGTCCTTGCCAATTTATACTAAAATGTAGATGATGAATAGGCATGTCTATTGGGCTTTTGAGCCTACTCAAGTTGCTGGTCGGCTTGATAATAATTCCATAATCAAAATAAATTCATATCTCCATAAATACTTATCGAAATCGGATGATCTTTAGAAGATTTTTACACCTCTCGATGAGAGGGATCCAATAAAAATATCAGTTGCCATAAATAAGCTGACCCACATGGAGTTTGACCCTAGCTGCCAATTTTAACAAGTTACCATATACTTGTTCGGTTACAAGTGAGTTGCCATCAAGGACAACACATGCATCACAATGCCAACAAAATTTTGCTGTTATTGAGAATAGTAGTGTCGAACACATGCCATTCGGGAGGAAGACCTCCAAGGGCAATGAGAGTGAGCTCCCTGTTAGTAATAGCTTCACCAATCGAAAGAAGATCATTTTTGATCTCGGTAATCCTCATGAAGTAGGATTGAATATCCTCACCTTTTCCCTTCTTTATATCCTTCAACTTGTTCTTGAGGAAAATAATTTGATTTGCATTGCTAGATTTGAACATGCCAACCAACTTGTCATATATCTCCTTTGATGTATTCAAATCGGAGATGTAAGCAACTAAGTGCTTATGAATAAAATCCCTGATGATCTTCTTGGCTTTGACTTCACCCTTCTTGTACTTTGTCTTAGCAACAACTGATGCATTTGAAAGAGGTTCCAAAATCTTTCCCTGCACATAATCCATGACATGTTGCTCTTCTAAAGTCAAATCAAGAGACATCTTCCATGCATGATAATCAGACTTATCATGAAGCTTATCATCAGACTTGAAGTAGGATGTGGAGGCCATTGAGACTTGTTCTTGATCAGTGATTGCTCTTCACTCTTGCTTGGGCTTTGTCTTCACCTCAGCTTTGATACCATGTTAATTTTAGGATAACAATGGTATGTTCTATGCTTAGAGCAATTTTACTTCAATTTTCTTTATTAGCCCAATATCATATCCAATATAGCAATCACATCAACATGATAGTAAAATGCAAATAGAACATAAACAATAACAGTAGAAGACAAGCCAACACAAGAGGACACAAGATATGGCACCAGCTAGGGACAAACCCCAATGTGGGGAAACCCTTGATCAATTCTTCTTATAATTCTTCAAAAGTTCAACAGAGAGAGTACAATTTACAATATTCACTTGCCTAAACTGATCAGTCAAAACAACAGAAACATAAAGCCCTAACCAAAAAGTCAACGCTGGTGAACAGGGTTGAAATTGACCTCAAAACAGCTCAGTCAACCTTGGTCAACTCGCCCTCCAACAACAAGATAATGCAGCCCAAAACAGTGCGAAAATAACCAGTCAAATTTGGTCAACAAAAGTCAATGCAACAATCTGAATTAGGGCAGTCAACCCAAGGTCAAACTGCCTTGGTTTTTGTGCCTAGAACAACGGCCTGCCCAAATAGAAGTCCCCCTCACAAAACCAAAGTCAAACAAGGTCAACGTTGGTCAAAGTTAGCCTCCTAAAATTTCGGTCTCTTGAAATTCCAGTCAAATCTGGTCAACGCAGCAGCTAGAAAAGACAGTGTTCCTTTTGCACGTGTGGAGAGAGAGAGGCCCAGAAATTCGTTCCCAATCAAGATTAGAGTGAGAAAGATGAATGAGATGAGATGCCAAAATGAGGAGGAGACACCTTGTATTTATATGCAACGTTGAACGCTGGAGGAGGCTAATTTGATGGCTGGCCGACCTTGACAATTTGTCCATAATCAAAATAAATTCGTAACTTCATTTGTACATGTCAGAATGGGATGATCTTTAGATCAATCCTACACCTCTCGGAAAGAGGAATCCAAGAAAAATACCAACTGCCTCATAAGAGCTGTCCAAAGTGATGTTTGGCCCTAGTTGCCAATTTTAACAGACTAGCTTGCACTCTTTTGGAGAGGAAAGAATAGAATGTGTGACAAATTAAATGAGTGGAGTCTCTACTTATATGAGACCTACTCCACTCATTTCTACAATAATAAAACTAAAGAAGCCTTATTGACAACTTTACAGTAAATGTTCCACATGATAGAGGTTACAAGCCAACCTCATAGCTCAAATTATAACAAAACTGACATAAATGCTCACACGTGGAAAGAAAACCTCCTCAAGCATAACACCATCCTCCAAATGAGCTCTAAATGCCACAAATAAGTGCCATGTGGGCTAACAAAAGCTCCATAGTCCAAGATCATGGGCATGCCTCAAAAGTGCCTCCATACCAAGACATCATATCTATGGTGCCCAATATCACCCTCCAAAGGGCAAGAGGGGATACGTGACACTCTCTCACTCAAGCGTTGGGTTTCATAAGGGATGTGCAAACCTTTTTCTGTCATCACAAGGATGACCATCATCATAGGGGCTTTAGAACAATTGATGCCCATAAAACAGTGTCAAGGCCAACATGGGGGCATCCTGGGTCCACTGGGCACATCATCAATATCTGCAACACAAAGCTTCATGGGATCAATGTTACAACATACGGGGGTATGTCGGAATGTCAAGCATCACGTGGGATCATCAAGTAGCCCAACACTCTACTTTGGATAGGAAATGCTGCATCAACAAGGTCATACTCTCTCTTTGGAATGGATAAAAAGGTCTCTGCAATGCTGCTGAGAAAGTAGGGCAATGATATGTCTATTAGGTATAAATAAACAACAAGAAAGAAAGTGACACTAGCCCTATTTAAGAGGTATACACCATGCGCTATGATAGATTTTGCCTTTAAACAATTTATAGATGCACGTCTTAAATTATGAGCGACAAACATTCACTCGAACTTCACTTTTATGCATTAATCTGCCCTAGAAACCCTAGCGACTGCCCTAGCTATCTAGGAGAGAGAAAAATGAGATAAATTTTAGTTGAATTTATGGATGATCAACACACTAATGATTAGTGCCTTATCCTACTAGGGTTTAATGGAGTCTTTAGGATAAAATTTCTAGGGAAGGACCTTAATGGAGTAAGGGGGATGCCTAGGGCATCCACTTTTAAAATCCTAACTATTATTCACAAGGCATCCACTTTTAAAATCCTAACTATTATTCTTGTGAGGGGAGAAATTAAATGTAGGCTCTGCACATTAAGAGTGCTAATTTTTTTATACCAGATTTTATTTACTTCAACATTTTATAAAATACCTAGAAATATTTATCTCAAATGGTTTTGAAATTGCTGAGGAAACAAACACACTAGTATATTAACTCTCAGAAATAAAATGTAGCAGAAGCAAACTAGGGAAATCAATCACCCTACAACAACAAATTTGTGCCCAACACAATCTTCTTTCATATTAAATTTCTAAGGAAAATTTGGGCCTAGATCCACATAGAATACATAACAAAATACAGTTGTTGGGAACTTGGAATTCGGCCCCATTGGGAAAAATCAACATCAAGGAAATCGACCCTGCACTGGGAAAAATCGACATCAAGGAAATCGATCCCTGTAAATCGGCCTACTAAAGTAACTCGACCTTTGGAAAATTTAGCCTCCCTCACTAGCAATTTGACCCCTCTTTTCCTTCCTAGACCCTTGTGCACTTGAGAAATTCAGCCTTTGGATATTTCAGCCCCCTCCAATAATTCAACCCTCCTCTTCCACTGATTCGGCCTCTCTCTCTCTCCCCTAGCTTCGACTTCCTTGAAATTTTTTCCCAAAATCCCCTACTACAATTCTCCTCTATTCTCTTTAGTATAATCAAGACTCTTGCTCTTGAAAAAATCACTTCCTTAACAATTGTATCTTCACCTTTCCCTCAGGCTTATTTTATAATTTCATTAAGCCAAAATCCCTAACCCTAATCTCCTAAGTGATCAATGGCTAAGATCATATTTGAGGCCTCACTTGAGTTCAACAATTGGGATTATATCTAAGTCATTTAAATAATTTTATTATTTTTCCTTAGAACTTTGGCCTAATAGTCCAAAATAAATAATTAATTAATTATTGTACTTTCTTAAGTTAACCTTATGAAAGAAATAATAAAATCACTTGCTCCACCAAGCAAGCAACTAAAGAGGAAGAAATAATAAAATCACTTGCTCCACCAAGCAAGCAACTAAAGAGGCAATCAAATATCTTTTGCATACTAAGACGCCAAACCAATATAGAAGACCTTTCAAGGCTACAAAATCAACACTCCCTCCTAGCAAGGGAGGGATTCTCCACCACCCCTAGCTTGTCTTTTATTAAACACATACTTCCCTTTCATTGGAGGCTTGGTGAGAATTTTTGCTACTTGCTCCTTTGTGGAGATGTATTGCAATTTCACAACACTTCCGGACCTCTTGTACACTGTCACTAATGAAGTGGTACTTGATCTCTCTATGCTTGGACTTGTCATGAAACACTGGATTCTTAGAGAGTTTAATGCAGCTTTTGTTATCACAATTGATCACTCTAGGTCCCATCTCAAGACCAAACAATCTTGTGAGCATCTTGTGAAGCCATTTGGCCTCACAACTCGCTAGACTTGCTGCCATGTGCTCAGCCTCTATTGAGCTAAGTGCCACTAAGTGCTGCTTTTTGCTATACCATGAGATCATAGCCGATCCCAAGCTGAAACAACCACCTAAAGTACTCTTCATGTCCATTGCACACCTTGCCCAGTCTAAAATTTACACAAATTCTCCATTTTCTCCCTTTTTTCAGAACTCTAACAAGCAGTGAAACCCCTTCACTATCACAGATAGGATAAATAAACCTGGTTGTTAAAAGTCTTTGTCGCTCTTCTTTCACAATATCTTTAAGAGTAGGGTTCATTCTACGTTGTGGCTGCATAATAGGAAGAGCTACATCCAAAAATGTAAATATGATGCATGCACACTGAAGGATCTGTTCCTATCGTGTCTTTATAGTCCGATGCAAATGTCACTGACTCTTTCTGCAGCAGTTCCTGCAATTTCTGCTATTGAATTGGATTTAACTGATTGTTGATATTAAGTATTATCTTGGAAATAATTCAATCTCTTTAATTTTGGAATTTACAAATTCTCAATAGAATATTCTTCCAGATATTGATGTTCATTTCCTTCCTCAACAACAATTTCAGGATGATCAATAGATAAGTTTTGTGATGAACATGATTCATGAATTGGATTTCCTTGAACTTTTTCTTCTTGGTTGCTGAATTCTTTGATCTCAATTGAAGAGGAATAAATGTTTTGCATATAATTAGAAATCAATCTATCTTCAGTTGGTTCTTTCAGAGTTAATGCTTGGTCTATAGTAAGAATTGGTCTGGAATATTCATCAAGATCATCATTTTCGTCATTTGCAAGAATCCATAATGGTTCTTTAATGGATTTTGTAGGGGGTATAACTTGATTTTCTTTACTGATTCTCCTTGAGAAATGGTCATATTTCTCGAGCGACGTTCAATATAGGCATCTGTAGTTGCTTACCAAGGTCTTCCAAAGATTACTGGATATCCTCCTATACTTGTTTTAGTATGCAAAATAAGAATTTTAGCAGGATATTCCCGTGAATCTACAGTGATAATTGTTGAAAATGTAACTAGTTTCGGTCTTCATGATTGTGGTTGTACTCATTTCAATATGTATCCTATGTAACAAACAAGAAAAACAAAGAAAAAGTTATTTTATTAAAACATGGGCTTCATGCTCATTATTGATGGTATTCTAGGTAAAAGCATGTGCCTCATGATTTTAGGGTTTGTTAGGTCTTAGGATTTATTGTCACGAGTTAAAGGAGTCAACGTCATGTTTATAAGACCCTTCCGGGCAAAAATATATTTGTAAAAAGAATTATTTTGAGTCTATAAAGTCCAAAAGTACAAGCTGGCCCTAACAGTGAAAAGTCGGCCTAAAGGAGGGAATTCAACCCCTTGAGAAGGTTATATAAAGAAGCAGTTTGACCTCATTTGGGCTCACTCAGTCACAAGTTCGATCTACCATGAAAGAGTTCGATCTGAAGCTGAGAGAAGCAAAAAGGGAGAGTGGAGATCAGGAGAAGAAAAAAGGACGAAAATATCTTATTTTGGGCTCTATCCCTCTCACACGTGTGAAGTTCTAGGGTTTCTGGTGCTGCAAAAGGAGGTTGAAATTGCAGGTCCGAGTTGCAGTAGGACGAAGTGTGGAATTGTTGGTTCAAAATGGATCTAGTATAGACTCCAAGTCTAAAAATATTCCTCACAGAGGAAAATGTCAAAGGATGCTCTTGGGAATAGTCTCATTGCAGAGATCTCTTCATTCTGAATCTAACGCAATTTGAATGGGCTAAAACGGACTTCGGATGAAGGATATATTGTAAAAAGAAAATTGCCCATTGTCCTTTGAAAAAGAGGCATTTTCTTATTAAATGGGACTTAAGAGAAATAAAGGCTTTCTATGGAAAAATCATATTGGAAGGTTCAAAGGGAGGACTTAGACCAAAGGCCTTAAGGACCCCCGATTGCGATCTCTGACATATCGCATCGGAGGTAGGCTACCATGCGATATCGGAACCTGGCAGAGCCGATTGCGATCGCGATTAAAGCGATGAGCTGACCTGCGATTGTGATGATCGGATCGGTAGATTGACATCGCTGATATGTATCGGATCGGCGGATCGGATTGACGATATATATATCGGCCGACACAGTTCATTGGGCGTTGCGATTGCGATATGCGATGCGCCGATATCAACGATCGCAACCACATAAAGGGCCGTTGACATATGCGATGTGCGATTGCGATTGGCGATCAAGGCACGAACCCGATAAAGATTATAAACGCGGTTGAATAATATTTGAAATCTGGATTTACGAGATTTCTTTGTATTTCTGTGTATTTGTCAAATTCTTGGGTTTTAAGCATTTCGCCTATGCGATTGGGATTTGTGATCATAGGACGGACCTGAGAGGGATATAGATGCGATTGAAGGCCATTTGAAGTCTGGGCTTAAGGCCCATGATGGGTTTTTCTGTGTATTCCTTTGTATTTCCGTTATGAATGAGATATGCGTTATTTCGCAGATTTTGTTCTGGAAAAACGCTGCCTGTTTCTTTTCATTGTGAAACGGTCCCTATTCCTACAGCGTTTGGTTCCACGTTGTAATGGGGCGTTTCTGTAACAATGATGCGTTATGTAATACGCAGAGCCACAGAGCCAGCGAGCCAGATGGCCAATCGCAGAGCCACAAAGCCAAAGAGCTAGAGGGCTAGTCGAAGAAACGCAGAGGCAGAGGAATGATTACACATAGAGAAATGGACAGGAACCGCAGAGTCGGAGGATTCCTCAAAAGCCAGAGAGTATGACTCTCACGGGAGCTCACAAAAATGTAGCAGCAGAGAAGTGAGTTCTCTCTTGAGGGAGCTCACAGCTGGGGGCAGAGACAGAATCGCATAGTACTCTCTCCCCCTTTGTAGAGCTGACAGAGCCGAGAGCCACAAGGCCGTAGAGCCAGAGAGCTCGAGAAAGCCAGAGAAGCCACCAGAGGTTGGGGTGATGGCAAAGGGGTGATTCCTCAGGAGCTGAGCACAACAGAGTTGCAGAGCCAGAGAGCTTGAGCGCAATAGAGTTGCAAAGCCAGAGAGCCGCAGAGCCAAAGAGCTCAAAGCAGACTTCTAAGAGCCATGGAGCTGTAATGAAGTTCAGAACAGCAAAGAGATCAAATGATCCAGCTATTGCTGGTGTCTGATGTGTGCTGAAGACAGAAGGAGTTCTAGAGACAGTAAGAGAATTCTGAGGGAGTTGGTGCAAGCTAGAGCTCAAGATAGCTTAGAGCGCTGATTGAAGGAATCTAGTCCAAAGAAGCCTAGATATGTCTGCAGAGTATGGACAACCAGCGAGATAAGATGGTATTCTAAACCCATAGGTTCAGTTGTAAACCAATGGAGTTGAGCGTGGAGCTTGTAAAAGAATTCAACCATAATCCCAAAGAGCCTAGTCGAGTTGACTAGAGCTCAAGGAGACGTAGCCCAAGATATTAGGGTGAACTCCATATTATATTGTTGTCTTATGTGTTTGTTTATTTGCTGCATTATTTACTGTTACATGTATTTAAATATCAGCATAAGCAAAGAACACAAAGCACATAAACAATCTAAAAACAAACATAAGCATACACCTCTTTCAAGCACTTTTAATTCTGCAAATTATCAATCATAAGCTAGATCTTGGGAATATATAAGCTTTGGAGTGGGAGAGGTTCTTGTAAGCATGACAAGAAGCCTTTAGTGCCCCATTTCATATCAATTGTGTAGCTGGAAAAGAAAAAACCCTATATAGACCTTGTTGACCTTGGGAGAGTTGTCTTGCTCTGGGAAGGTCTCAGAAGGAGGCTGGATTAGGGTTTCCAAAGAAGCTGCAACACCGAAATTGCAGGACAAGTTGTAGTATTGAAAATGGTATGTTGAGGTTACAGTTTGAAGCTGGTTGATGCAGAATCAGAGAAGGACTTGTTAGAGGGTCGACTTGGTACTTGGAGGAGGACTTGGTCTATGGTTTGGGTCTTTGTATCTCATTTGAAGCAGATTCTAAGAAGAGAAGAGTTTCTGGGTTTTCCCCTTGGAGGGGTTTTGCCCTGGTTGAGAGCCTAATATTTGTGTCCTTTATTGTTGCTATTACTATTCTTGATATTGTTTGATGAAAAGATCTAACTAAAGAACATAAAGAAGATAAATAAGATTCACAAGCAAATATCAAGGTTAAGGAAAATAAGATTAATAGCTGCTACTTTCCATTTTCCAACATGGTTTCAGAGCTAAGGTGAACAAGGAAGGTAGCTAGAAGGACACAAGGAGTTACTTGTCAAGGGGAAGGGAAAGGAAAAGGGAAGAAGACTTGGAGAAGGATTGAATACTCTTTGGTAGAAGACCTAGAAGTAGGGTTTCTACCGAAGAAGATCAATACTACATCAAAGGAAAAGTATAAGAAGAGTGTTGATCTCTCTCCGGAAGAAGATCTATTTGGAAGGCATCTTTGAAGAAAGCATCAAGGGACTCTCGAAGCTATTATCAAGTACACTTCAAAGATCTAAGGCATAAAGAAGGAGAATCGTGGTCATCAAGTATCATATTATTACATCATGTCTGAGTCTTCGAGTCATATGGGTTTTTTCTGCAAGGAGAGCAATAAGCTCGTCAGGGCAACAAACTATCTAGCATGGAGGAAAAGAATTGACTTGATACTCACAAAACAAGAAATAATGAAATATGTTACTGGGGAAATTACTGAACCTGAGAAAGATAAGACACAAGAACTAGCAAAATACAAGAAAGGGGAAGTAAGGGCACAAAGGATCATAGTGGAATCCATTAAAGATTTTCTTGTTCCATTTGTTGCAAATTTGAAGACTTCCAAGGCTATGTATGACAAGCTAGTGAATTTGTACTCGATAAGTACAATAGGACAAAAGATGTCATTGAGGAACAAGTTGTATAGAATGAAGAAATCAAAGGATGAGGATGTGGCATCCTTTCTCATGAGAGTCTCTCAACTAAGAGACCATCTGCAAGGACTTGGGGAACCAATTACTGATTCTGAAGTAACCATCTGTGTACTAAATGCATTGCCACTAGAATGGAGCAACTTTGCAACAAGCATCTACTCCAAGAAGGATTCAACTCCCTTTGATGAGTTGTGGGTGCAATGCATATTGGAAGAATCAAGGATCAAGGTCAAGGATGATATTATATCAGATGAGCAATCTCAAGTCTTTCTAGGCCATTTCAAGAAGTTGAAAAAGGGAAAGTTTGGTAAGTCCAAGAAGAAAGACATATCCAAGGTTCAATGCTTTAAGTGCAATGAGTTTGGACACTTTAAAAGGGACTGTCCAGACTCCAAACCAACAAAACAAGAAGAGAAAGGAAAGGAGTGAAGCTCATGTAGCTGAAGCAGTGGGAGAACTTGAGAAGAAGGCAAAGACGAAAGAAGTAAAGGATATCTACTACTAAAGAAGGTTCGCTAAAGACTAATTTTCCTTCTAGAATACTATGTTTTGCATAGCATCATAGAAAGAAGCATATGATAGTAGCATGTTTAGAATTTACATGATTAAGTTGCTTTGTAGAGATCATCTATATAGATGAATAGATAGACCATTTTGCATATTAATCATCCAGGCATTATCTAACATTATGTTAGAGGAAGTCATCTTGCTTAGGTGGATCATCATGATCCTGGAAGAACCATAATTATGAAAGGTTCTTGGAAGAAGCACTATGACAAAGGTTAGTAGACATTCCATGTAATGTGGAATCAATACTAGTAAAGGGATGGAAGAATGCAATGGGTCAAGATGCAGGTTCTTTGTGAGATATATGGATAGCTAGATGATCGAATGAAAGCATAGGAATGCATGCTGGATATAAAAACTTTGGATAAGATTCATATGTGTAGAATCTTGTGGAAAGAAAGTTGGTCATAAAATATGCTTAGGTATATGGATATATGATGCTTGAAAAGAATAGGATTTGACTTAAGGATGTATAAAGAATTCAAGACTTTCTCTAGAATATATATAATAATGATTAACATCTGGTATAGTCTCCGAAAGAAAAGTTGTAACTTGGTCAAGTTCAATCCCTGGGCACTCTGATTCATGAAGGAAGATTCATATGGAGATGGACCAAGAGGATGTTGATGAAGTGAGAAGGTCATCATGATGAGGTAAGTCTGATTTTCATTATTATTGGTTATTTGGTTAACATATTATTTTGCTACCTGGTAGAATGTTGCAGAAACATATGATGACAATTGAGGCAAGTTCAATTGTATGGATTAAGTATATTGAGGGAAGCTCGATATCTGGTACCTGGCAACTACGAAGTTCCGTGCGAAAAGATAACCTGGAGGTCAAAAGGAAAGATCACTTTCAAGAAGAAGCTATGATCAACTTGAAGTTTGGGAAGGCTCATTGCAATGCCTTCATATCGAAGAAGAAAGTGATAAGCAAGAAGATTGGCCTGGAACATGCCACAAGAGAGAAGGTGGCTCCATGATACCATAAAAGAAAAGAAAGCTTGATGATAAAGAGGGAGCCGGGTAGCAAGAACTGGTAGCTGATACTCTTATGTAGACAAGCTATAAGTCTTGTGATGGTGACTTCCCAAATAGAAAGGAAGTCTAGATTTCCTCTGATTTTGAGAGAGTAAAGGAGTCTCCTTATATAGGAGCAAGGTTCTATTGTCAAGATTAAAGGAGAATAGGGATGTCCTATCTGGTTGAGAGGGAATGATGTTGGACATCACATGTGCATTCTCCTCTTCAGGTGATGAAGAGAGAATGGCGAAGGATTGGATAAGCATCTATGGTTTCCTTGAGGATAAAACATCCAAGAAAGGAAAGGGATCGACACTCTTTGAGAATGTGACAGGTATCCAAGAGAAGAGTGGTCAAAGAGGATCGATATTCTTTGAGGACTCAAGTTTGGAGATCCAAGATAAGAATAGTCCTAAAAGGACATACCTTGTAGACATCCGGATGGGGTATGTACCTTGTAGAGGTAGTGCGGTATCACACGTAAAGCCTCCCAGCATAATGCTCTTGATTAAAGAAGAGCTTGTCTAGTTAGGCCTCAGAGACAGTGTTGGTCATGATGATGATGCTTACAGTATGGCTTATCAATCCGACTCTTCTTGTGAGAACTCTTCAGTTTGAGATATGATGTTGTACTGGTTGTACAATTATGAATACCTCCCTAGTTAAGAGGGAGTGTTGAAAATGTAACTAGTTTCGGTCTTCATAATTGTTGTTGTACTCATTTCAATATGTATCCTATGTAACAAACAAGAAAAGAAAAGAGAGTTATTTTATTAAAACATGGGTTTCATGCTCATTAGGGGTTTCTAGGTAAAAGCATGTTCTTTGTGCTTCTAGGGTTTGTTAGGTCTTAGGATTTATTGTCACGAGTCAAAGGAGTCAACATCATGTTTATAAGATCCTTTCGGGCAAAAATATATTTGTAAAAAGAATTATTCTGAGTTTAGAAAGTCCGAGAAACTCTAAAAGTACAAGTCGGCTTAAAGGAGGGAATTCGACCCCTTGAAAAGGTTATATAAAGAAGTAGTTTGTCCTCATTTGGACTCACTCAATCACAAGTTTGATCTACCAAGAAAGAGTTCGATCTGAAGTTGGGAGAAGCAGAAAAGGAGAGCGAAGGTCTAGGAGAAGAAAGGACGAAAATATCTTGTTTTGGGCTCTATCTCTCTCACACATGCGAAGGTATAAGGTTTTTGGTGTTGCAGAAGGAGGCCAAAATTGTAGGGCCGAGTTGCAGCAGGATGAAGTGCAGAATCTTGTGGCTAGAAGAGAGAAAACCATATAATGACCTCATTGACCCTGGGAGAGCTATCTTGCTTTAGGAAAGTCTCAGAAGGAGGCTAGATTAGGGTTTCTAGAGAAGCTGCAAGGCCAAAATTGCAGGGTCGAAGTTGCAAGACGAGTTGCAATATTGAAACTAGCAGGTCGAAGTTGTAGTTTGAAGCTGGTTGATGCAAAATTAAAGGACTTGTTAGAGGGTCGGCTTGGTACTTGGAGGAGGACTTGGTCTAGAGTTTGGGTCTTTGTATCTCATTTGATGCAGATTCTAAGAAGAGAAGAGTTTCCCGGTTTACCCCTTGGAGGGGTTTTGCCTTGGCTGAGAGCCTAATATCCTTGTTCTATATTGTTGCTATTATCGTTCTTGATATTGTTTGATGAAAAGATTTAACTGAAGAACATAAAGAAGATAAATAAGATTCATAAGCAAATATCAAGGTTAAGGAACATACGATTAATAGCTGCCTTTTTCCATTTTCCAACAATAATAATATCTTCCAAAATACTGTTTGGTTTAACAGTGGACCTATCAATGATTTGTAATAAAGTTGGGGTTTGCCTCATAAGATTTTGAAGATTTAAGCTCATAATTTTATCAACCATCAAATTAATGGTTGCTCCAAGATCAATTAGAATATTTGGAATGACCTTCTTCCCTATTTGTACTTGGACAACAAGAATACTGGGATCCCCATATTTGTGATTTAAAGTTCTTCCAAGCATAATTTTAGATAATTGACCGGTTACTTGGATATTAGGAATATCGCGTTTCTTTCTTCTTGGTTTTCTAACACATAAATCCATTATAGCCTTGTTATAGATTGGTATATCCTTAATTGCTTGGATTATAGGGATTTTTATATACAAATCTTTTAATTCTTCTAGGATAACAAAAGATGGTTGAATGATTATCGTAGTCTTTGCATGCCTTTTAAGAAACGGTGGAGACTGAAAATGATCAGATTTTTGCTTTTTTGTTTTATTTGAATCTTGAGAGTTCAATTGTAAAGATTCATTCTTCTCCTTATTATTGTTGTTTTTCTTCACTAGATTGCTGGATTTCTTCACTAACATCCTTAATTCTAAGTGGCATTAGATCTTCTAAAATTCTGCTTGATCTCAAAGATGTATCTTGACAGTTGACTGCAACAACAATAAGAGTTGAGGATTGCCAACACCATGTGCAACTTCGCGCCCCATTTAGCTAGAGTATCAAAAACCTCCTGTGACCCTATCATATGTTTTGTTGCACCACTGTCCACGTACCATCCATCCTCATCGATAGTACCCTGTCAGAAATGAGAGATCATAGCAAAGTCCTCCTCCTCCAACCTCCTGGTGAAACACTTGACTTTACTCAAGTCTTTCTTTTGCTTACCCTTCATTCGTGCTGCAAGTGCCATGTCATCCTCTGAAGCCCTCTTCTTTGGATGAAGATCCTCATCTCGCAACTCTTCCTGAATGAAGTCGTCCCACAACCTATTCCAATCTGGCAACTTCTCTCTGGCAACGATCCCTTTGATGAAGGGCTTCCATTCCTCGGTGAACCCTTTCAAGGCGATCCTCACCATATCATTCCCTGAAATAGTCACACCAATGACAACAAGCTCATTTTTGACCCGAGACAATCTCCTCAGATTCAAAGTCACTCCTTCACGCTGTATCATCTTGGTGGACTTCAACTTATCCTCCAATACTAGTCCCTAGTTCTCGTTCTTATTCTGGAACAATGTTACTTGGGAGCGGGAGCAAAAGCGGGGAGCGGGAGCGACATTTTCAGAAGCTCCCGGTTTGGGAGCGAATCCCAGAGCGTTTTTTATATAATATATATATTTTTTATATTTTGATACATATATGTCAACAAAACATGTAGAATAATGAATTAGATATAAAAAACAAAAAAAGCATAGATTGAACCATATAACAACAATCATCTAGAAGTTATAGTCTTCATCAACCACGTCCACAAGTTAGTAACATAGTAACATACAACATATTGAGTTTCATGATTCATCAATCTTAAAGTTTCAAGCTTTCAAAATTCAATATATAACGTTTATCATCATTGATCACCAAAGTTGTACTTGTAAGCTAAGTGTAACCATTACAACAAATAATATCTAACATGAAATGAAATGTTATAAAATGAAATGAAATGAAACAACTTTCAACTTTCATGAAGCATCATATTCATAATTCATTACTTACGAGTTATAATTGCCAACTTCAAACTTAAATTGTCATATATTGTTTAGAAAAATATCATAATAAATATGAAAGAGTCAATAGTTATAAAAACTACTAGAAACTAGAAAAGAGAAGTAAATCTATTATCTATTTCTTATGCTTGGGCCTCTTGCCACCACGAGAAATGTCTAATCTTTTAGTCTTGTTGGAAAATTATGATGTTTGTCATTACCTCTGTATCTGTATAGGGATCTTTGTCATTAATATCACCCTCTAAGCATTAACATAAGATAGAAAAAGCATAGCATGTCAAGTCAAGATTTTGTTTGAGTGATGCGTACATTTTTAGGAGGGTCATGATAGAGGAGTTCGACAACCAATGTCACTAACATCAAGGTACATAGAGGGATTTGTGCTCTTGATTAAATACGAGTTCCATACCCTAATACATGACAAAATTCAATGGAAACATTACAATCCCCCAATTCTAAAATCCTGAAACACTGATAAGACTGCTGGATTTTGAATGAAATCTAAAATTCTACTTTCTCCATATGAAATCCAATGAGGCCGAAACCACTCTCAAACATCCTGAGTCATTTCATGGTAATGTTAAAAATTTAAGTAAAAGGATTTACTTTAAGAATTTAACATTACCATGAATAGCATATCAATACTAGGGCCTAGACTTGATCATTAAGCTGCGCCACTCAAAAATTATTTGTTTCTTTAAAAAAAATGCATTTCGAACATTACTACAAAAAAAAATTGCAAAAAAGGCAAAACGCTCCCGAAAACAGTGTCGAAAAGGCAGGGAGCGAAATTTTTTTTAGGGAGCGCGCTCCCGACCCACTCCTGCGCGGAGCGCGGATTGGGAGCGGGATCGGGGGGGGGGGAGCGCTCCCCCGCAACATAGTTCTGGAACAAATTTTGAAGATCCATCCACATCTCATGTGCAGTGTTCTTCCTAGACAAATGAGGTATTAGGGGATCCTTTAAACCATTAAGGATGATCAATATCACCCTCGTAACCAAATCCTCGTACACTTCCAGCTCCTTTGGGTCAGATGGCTTCTTGATGGCTTTCTTGGCGAACTCCCAGATCCTGTTGACCTGCAAGATCAACTTGATCCTTTCCTTCATGGACTATAGTTGGACAACCCCTCCAACCTGTCCTCATACTGGAGACCAGCGTGCAACTTCGACATTGTCACCTACAATGTGACCAACTCCCTCTTAAGCTGTACTTCACTGTACACAACTATGATTCACCATCTTCCAAAGTAGCTTAGACACGCTTTGAAACGATGTTGAATTTCCACGATCTTGGGTCTAGGTTAGAATTTTAAAATCTTTGATGCTACCAAACCAAGAATCTCAACAAGAACTATTTTGCACAGCGGAAAATATAAAGTAGTAAATCACATATGCACAAGTATACGCAATTTTTAACAAATATTGTATAATAATGTACAACTGAATCTTTGTTGTGTTAAACCAATTTGAATAATACAACAGTTTATGGAATACAAGATACAATGACAATCTTTGCTGCAGCTTCTATGTCGTATCTTTTCCTGCCGGTCCTTCGCTTCCGTACTGCTCTCTAGCTTCCCCTTAGTCTTTCAAAGGACAACACATAAAGACTCCAGGAGGGCTGCCTTCTTTCACTGTTGCAAGCCACGTCTGCTACAATGAACACGGGTTGATCCAGTTTGTTCTCTAGGCTGGCCAATACCTGAGCTCCAATCCGCCAATCTAGCAGTCACTTTTGTCCATCAAAGTGCTGCACATTAGGCACCAAACTTCACCCAACCTTCAATTGTCTTTGTCACTTCAAGATTGCTTGTCTAGGGCTACTTTGGGTAGCCAACATGCTGCCCTCCACCAGACCAATGGCACCCAACACTCCACTGTAGGATCTGCTCCTAGAAAGGATTTTGATCACCAAATCAAGCCTTCAAATTGGCTCCCACAGGCTGCAAATGAAACCGATCCAAACTGATCTGAAACATGGATCCAACACCTACAAAAATGTATCACAATACATACCTTGGCTCACTGTTTGAGGTCTGCTCCACCACAACAATCTAGGCCTGGTTAGGGCACAAAATACAGTCCCTTAACAGCCTTAAACTCTGCCCAGAATTGCTCTTAATTGGTGCAGCTGCCCTTCCTTGAGGGGTTATGACACTTTGCTGTAATCCTGGGCTGTTCTAGCCCTCACAAAGTCCTCGGCTGCTCCTTAATTGCCTCCGGCTTGCTACAACAATGCTCCACAAGCCTGCGACAGCCTTGTTTAGGGTCTTCCCACTCTCAAATGACCCTCAAATAGTCCCAACGTCTACCCTTGTGCCTCAGCCTCCTTGTACAGCAACTCGGTCACCTAAAAGAGGCCTCAAAACAACCTTCTTCTCCAACGCAGGTCACCCTTCTTTGCTGCGGCCTAGACAAAAATATCCTTCTCTTTCAACGAGCTATCTTTTTGTGATGTGTTGCACTTTTTGGATGTGTAAAATGACTCCAATTCACCTTGTATTTATACACATACAAGGGCTCCTCAAAACGTCCATGATGGGGCTTGTCCAGCTGTCAAAAGGCTTACAAAAATCAAGCTGACCTTACTAAACTCAAGCCAAGACAAGAAGGCACAAGATGTGGTGGATTCCAGGGACAAACCCCGATGTGGGGAAATCCTTTGATCAATTCTTCTTATTATTCTTCAATAGTTCAGTAGAGAGAGAGAGTACAAATATCAGAAATACAAGCCCAAAACAGTCCTGCCAAATCAGCAATCAATGCAGCCCTAACTAGAAAGTCAATGATGGTCAAAGCTGCCCCAAAAGGTCCTCCAAGTAACTTGGTCAACAACAGAAGAATGCGGCCAACCAAGGGAGTCAAAATCAACCCAAAATCAGCTCGGTCAACCCAATAAAAGTATGCTGTAATTCTGTGGTCAAACCAAAAAGTCAACACAACAGTCAACTCGGTCAAACAGTCCCCAATCACCTTGAAATTTGTGCCAAAGAATGCGGCCTGCAGAAATCAAAATTCTGCCCACAAAACTAAAGTCAACGCTGGTCAAATACTCCAAGTCAACGTTGGTCAACGCATGCCCTAATCCTTGAAATTTTCGGCCTCCAAAACCAATCCAGAAATTTGCCTTCTTCCACACATGTGAAGGAGAGAGAGCCTCCAAGTTGTACGAACCAATCAAGAGAGGAGAGAGAAGAAGATGTGATGAGATGAGTGATGTCCAAATGAGAGAGAGGTCACTCCTATTTATACATTTCGTTGAGGGTGAGGAGACACATCCATTGCGCTTCATGAGCATACATTTGACTGAGGCCGATCTTGACAATTTATCCATGAGAGAATAAATTCAAAATTCCATTTCTGCTTGTCAGAATGAGATAATCTTTATATCAAAATTGTACCTCTCGAAAAGTGGAATCCAATGCAGTAATCATCTCCATCATATCAGCTGTCCTAAGGTGGAAGTTGGCCCTAGTTGCCAATTTTAACACAAGTCAATGTCGATTCTGTGTAATTTTCAGATACCTTTGTAATTGATTATGGTTCTATTTGATATTTCTGGAGACATGAAGCTACTGGCAGCTTTGGTTGATAGGTTTGAACTATTTGATATAGCCAATCCTTGCAGACTCTGATTTTGAGACTCTGAAGCTGGGCTGCTGTAATCCACAGATTGCAGCCATTCGTGGTGCTTTTTTGTTTAAAAGTTGCACTTATAGGTCGCATGATGTGCCTTGACTGAAACAATAATAGGAATTCTTAAACAGAAGCTGGCACCTGCTTTTGGGAGGCTTCGAGTTCAAGCAGTAGATAGATGTTATTACCAATGTTGCATTAATCGTTATCGGGATTAAATCGGCGCGGGGAAAAAATCGGAAAAAATCGTTTGGTACAAAAATATTCATTTTTTTTTCATTTTTTTTAATATCTAAACCATCTACAACATAAAATAAATACATTGACACATAAATATGATAAAAAAACTAATATACAAGATGTTTAATATCATTTCTAGCGCTAAAATCACACGTAACATTGAATCATGTCCTGAATAGTAAGTCCTGACTCCTGAGTCCCAACTCAGCCTCAAAATATCAACAAAAAATATGATAATGTATCTCATCATGTCATAATGTCATATACAATAAAATGAAAGTCTAATCCTATTGATTTCCTCTGCCCCTCTTGCGAGAAAATGCCACAGCTTTCCCTTTCCCTCTAGATGTAGATGTTGGTTCCCGTGCTGGTGGAGATGGCAATGGAGTCTGATGTGCTCTAGAAGCTGAAGAACTAGAAGTAGGAGCTATAGGAGGTAGACCATGTCCTCTACTGGTGGCAGTGGTAGCCCGGGCAGGCGGTGTCACCTCCTCCTCCTGTTCCTCCTCCTCCTCCTCGTCCTCCACCTACTCCTTCTCCTGCTCCTGCTCCTCCTGCCCCTCCACTACATCTTGCACTAACCAATCATCAGCAGAATCCATGAGAGGCCTCTCGGCCTCAACCCTCCATGCAGCAGTGGTATCAATCCCATCCAATGAGATGGCATCCACATCAGGTGTCCTCTCAAGTTGCCTCACCCACAATCGAAGATTGTAGTAGACGTAGACCATGTCATTAAGTCGCTGGGACTCCAACCTGTACAAAGATCATGAAATAATAATTAATAATTATAAAAAAATATTGTTTAATGAATTCAAAAATTTATTTGGAAATTTGCAATATTTTAAATGTTTAAGTGTTAATCTGTTGCGCTTCTTGTTGTGTATTTTTTCAAATACACTCCAGTTGCACTCACATCCTGAGGAGCTGCATGTTTCGCTGAGGATGCGAATGGCAAGCTTTTGCAGGAGGGGTACCCTGCCACCATACATTTTCCACCATGCATCTACAACAAAATTACAAATAAAATTTTAAATAAACATAAGAAAAAAATGGAATTTGAAGAGACAATGAAATTTGAAACAAAGTTACAACTAAAAAATACCTGGCATTTTAATTGTCCTATCAGTGATAGCCATCTCAAAGCCAAATGTGCCACCTGCCATCCTATATGTCTCAATTTGTTTAGAGATCTTTATACGTTGTTCTGGAGATCGCACCATCTTCTGGACACAGGATAAGAATCCATCCATGATCTCAGCATCAAAATCAAACCCACATGCAAAAGAAAATGTAGGGTTCAGGAAAAGCCCAACAGCATGAATGGGACGATGGAGTGTGTTGTTCCATCGCTCATCAATCACTCCCCATAGAAGGAGTTGTTTCTGAAACCCATCATCTCCCTTATCATCATAGTAGGCCCGAATGGCTTCTTTGGCCTTGTCCATGGCTTCATACAAATAGTCCATTGCAGGCTTCTCACCATCAACCAACCGAAGAACCTTTACCAAAGGTTCAGTAACGGCGCACACCTCCTGCACTCCAGCCCAGAAGTCTTCCTGGTATGAAACTAGTCTGCATACGGCCTCTCCTTCTAGTTTGCGGCTCATTGGCAAAGCACGCCACTCCTTTGAAAGAAACATTCTCTTCACATCCCACATAGAAATCAAGAGGGATTGAAAAGATATGAAACTGGTGGCAAACCGTGTAATGGTGGGGCACACCAACTCTTTGTTGTTGGTGAATCTTCTCATCAAGTTAAGCACAAATGTATGATTATATATAAATTTTGTAATGCTTTTTGATGAGTCAACAATATCTTTGACAAAGGGAATTTTCCCTATGTCCTTTAACATCAAATCAATACAATGGGCAGTATAAGGTGTCCAAAATAAAGTAGGATGCCTGTCCATAAGCATCCTACCAGCGACAACATAATTTGCAGCATTGTCCGTTATGACTTGGACAACATGTTGTTCACCCACCTCCAAAATAAACACATCCAGCAAATCACATAAAGTTCTTGCATCTTTGATTTTTGCAGATGCATCAACAAATTTGATAAACATAGTCCCCTTGGGACAACTAACCAAGAAGTTTATAAGGGTTCTCCCCTTTTGGTCAGTCCAACCATCTGACATAACAATGCATCCTGTTTGTGCCCATGATGCCCTAAAATCCTCCAATCTTTGGGTGCAGTCATGTTTTTCATTTTGAAGAATCCGGCTTCTGAAATCATGATAAGAAGGGATTTTGTACCCCGGGCCAACACTGGCAATAACATCAACAGTAGGTTGGAAAAATGGATTATTCCTTACAATGCTGAAAGGAATATCACTCCAGAGGAGAAATTTTGCCAGCAACTTGTCAGCTTGTTCTTTCTCAGTTCTTTTTAGCATTGAACCGATAGATGGCTGTGAACCAGGTGTGGTTCGAGGAACAAAAAATGATGATGCAGCTACTAGATTGGCTGATGCTGTAGTAGAACCAGTGCCACTTGACCCACTTCCTTCAGCTAACCTTTTTAGTTTTTCTTTGGCCTCTCTATTCTGCTCTAAAGTTTCCAATGCTCTCATGGCTCTTTGGATAAGTTCAGGAGTTGTATTTGTACAAGGCTCCACATCATGTCCAGGGATTTTTGCAAGGTGAAACTTCAACCTGTACACCCCCCCGGACATAGGGTGGCCACACAACTTGCAACTCAAGTTTACTCTATCATTCGGAGCATCAGGTACACCATATTCCTAGAAAGGATCCAATTTCCTTGGCATGTTTGTTTTTGAACTTTGAAGTTGCAAACTTGAAGTCTTGAATGGTGTTTTGGTGCAGTTGTGAACCTATGGGAAAATAAGAATTAGGATTACAATTTAGCATTTACAAAATTACAAATTACAACTTAGTTTTTTAATTTTTAATGTTTACATTGATGATTGTACAATGAAAATCCAAGTTACCCGTAACCCAACCTAAAACAACCATTCCAAAGTTCAAAGTTTCAAACACAAATTACCCAACCATTCCAAACCCAAGTTACCCAACCAAATGGCAAAAACAATGAAAAAACATAAACAATGTTTAAAAAAAATGAAAACAAAAAAAAAATTGGTTCCCATAGTCATACCAAGTTACCCAACCCAAAACAATGAAGAAATACAAAAAAATCTTTAAAAACAATGAAAACAAAAGAAAAATGGTGCCCATACCAAGTTTCCCAACCAAAAACAATGAAAAACATACAAAAACAATGTTTTTAAACAATGAAAACAAAAAAAAATTAATCCTCATACCGTTTCTATGGAGAAATCGGTGGTCTCCTCTTGATTTTCTCCTCTAAGCACTTAGATTTGGCTAAAAACCCTCTTCAGCTTGGTCTCCAAGAGCTCCTCCTCCCTCCGCGCGCGACTGTCCAAATGAGCACATGAAAAACCCAAAAAAACGTTATAAAACCATGCTGTCGCGACCCCCGGCGATTTTTTCGTTTTTATCGCGATTTTTTCAATAAAAATCGGCAAAAAAAAATACTGGCGATTTTTTCGTTTATTTATCGCGATTTTATCGGCAGAGGGAAAAAATCGCGATTTTTTCATTTTATCGCGATTTTCACGACGCTGGTTATTACACCTAGTCTGTGTATGAACAATTGTAGCGAAGATTTATTCTGCAAATCTGTTTAATTGCCAGCTTCCTGTGCAGACCAGAGGGACCATTCCCCTCCCCAAAGACCTGAGAGACATTGCCAGATTAGATTCCTTAGCAGCAGGCAGATTAGACCACCTAGACATCGGTAGCAAGTTATACTGGCCAGGCAGCAGTGCGGTAGAGCCTCCAGATCTTCCCCTAGCTCTTCTTTAGGGTATCATCCTATCTTGAGTTTTCTTCATTTGGCCTCAGATGTTAGGAGAGGCAGATCTAGTGGATCATGGCCCAGTTCCTAGATCCTTTCCCTCTTCACATCTCCCTCCCATTGCGGCTGTCTGCACTCGAATCCGAGGATTTTCTCATATAGAATTCACGTTTCTACTTTACTTGTTCTTTATACAGGATAACTTTTGGTACCGCTTTGTATTGACAGCATTGTATACAGCAGTCCCATTGACCTACTTTTGTGGTCATTTGTTGGACATGAATATAACTATCTTATCCATCTGTATAGTTATGGTTGCATTTAATATTTCCAAGATTGGAATCTACTTTCTTGTTTGGTTGAAACTTGAAAGGATTGAAATATTTGTTATAGAATTTCTTGTCCTAATAGATTGATTGACTTGAAATATATCTCAGTGAAAACAAACTAAGATTTGAATTTTTGTAGGTGGGGCACTGTAATCCCCAGACTGTACCATTGCAGTCCCCATGATGCTGTTTTTTTAAAATTTTGCATATGTGATGGCTCGATTTAAATGAAACAGATATTTTAAGCTGGTAATCAGAGTTCTTAAATTCAAGATAGTAACTGCTTTTGAAACTTCATTAAGAAGCTAAATGTTGGCTGGAGTCCGGATATGAGCAATGGTTTTTATGATTCAATCTACAATAATGTTCATTTGTGAGGTTCCTGTATAATTATGATTCCATTTGATATTTCTGAGACTTGAATCTACTTTCCGCTTTGGTTGAAAGGCTTGGAATGTTTCTTATAGAGTTTCTAGCGAGGCTTCTCGACTTGAAATTTTCGTTGGTAAAGGCAGAAAGATTTAGAGTCTTTGTAGGTGGGCTGTAATCAATTGCGGTCATCTAGGATGCCCTTTTTTAAGTTGTGTATGTAGGTGGCATGACCATGACACCACATTGATTGAAACAGTTCACTGGCTGGTAGTTGGAATTGTTAAACACTAGATGTTGCCTCATTTTGTGAGACATCATAGAGTAGTTAAATGCTGGCCTTATGCTTTACCCAGGTAGATGAGTAGACAGATAAAGAAAAACTGTCGACTTCAGAATGCATATTTTTAGTAGATTTATGAAACCTTTGGATTGGAGATTCTCAATCTCCATTTGTTCTGAGAACAGATGATCTATTGTGCAAACTTCAAAGGATGATCAAAACCTTTGGATTGGACATTCTAAATCTACATTTGTTTTGAAAGCAGATAATCTATTGTGCAAACTTCAAAGAATGATCAAAACCTTTGGCCTGGAGATTCTAAATCTACATTTGTTTTGAAAGTAGAGATTCTATTCTATTGTGCAAGGGTACAACAAGCCCTCCCCAATCATCTAAGGGATAATCTTCCTCATCTGGGCTCTGGATTAAGGCATGCCATCAAGTAGTGTCAAGGCTAGCTTGGGGGCATGCTGGGTTCACTGGTATATCATCAAGAATCCTCAATGCTAAGCCAAATGAGCTCAATGTTCTGGCATTTGAGAATGTTCTGGGGTGTCTATCAACTGCGAAGATCTTTGTAGTGCCCAACGCTCTGATTTAGAAGGGCAACACTGCATCTGCAAGGTCATCATGCTCTCTGGAAGTGTAATATGGCCTGGGTATCATGTGGAGTAGGAGTGGAATAATGTGCCCTTAAGGCCTCAGTTGCTTTTTGCAAAACCATCTTAAACTCAAGCGAAAACAATCATTCATTAGAGACAATAACCATAGATGCATCTAAATGGACCATACTTATTTGTTAAGGGCATAATAATACTTTAAACTAGGATCACCTTCAAATATCTAACTAGACCAAATCTATAAAAGTGTTCCCTACCTTTGTAGGGGTGGCTAGGTAATCAACCCTATTAGGTGCTTCTAGTTCCTAAGGGGAGGTGGCATTTCCAAGGTCAACCCTTCAATCCATAGGTGTTAGTGAGAATAGGTGGCAACGGAGGGGAATGACTTCATGGCTAAGTGCCATGGTCAAGGGACCAGTGATGGAGGTCCACATCTTGAGTGTATAGATGCAATGGAGGCAACAATCATGGGGACACGAGTTACCCCTTTCCTCGACCTGCTTTTTCCACCCCTCTAGTCCACCTTTTACTTATTTTTTATAATACTTTATATATAGTGCATAGCTCAAGGATCAAAGCTTTCTCTTTATGATATAGCCTTTGTTTTACCCCTTATGATGCGTCAATTTCTCATTCATCGGGGTTGGGACATGCAAGGGTTCCTTATGATGAGATGGAGCATCAAGTGCTTAGAAACTAGGTGATGGTTAATGACGGGGGTAGAGCTCATGCTAGGCTTTTACCCACGCACTAATTTTGTCTTAGTTATCTTTTGCATTTTAATTTTTTTCTTCTTTTCTTGTGGCCATATTATGCTTTTTCATTCTTTTAGTTGCATCAATCTCCATGGAAAAGTTTTCTGGCCCTACTCAAGGATGTGGATGTGTGAGTGCTAAATTCCAATGAACCAAAGACAATTAACCCAAGGGATGCAGGTGGTATGAAGGGAATGATGAAAGATGCTAGGAATGGAATGGTAATGGACACACTACTTCAATCCAAGTTTCCCAAGTAGTGCTCCTCCTATAACCCTAAGGTCTTTGAGGAGGTCCCACTGGAATAGGGCTAAAAACTAACGCCCATGGTAAGGTGAGAGAACAAGTTTACAGCCAAGATGGGTTAATCATCTAGATCACCCTTTTATCCATGTTAAAATGCCCAAAACATTAAGGAAAAGCACTTGATTGCAAAATGGTTAAAATATATATTGAGTGTGGTAGTTCCACCCCCATCAAGAAGAATGCTGGATGGTGAGAGGTGCATGACTGGTGCAAATGGTAGAGGAATGTGGCATATCATCATCATTGAGCAATGTGTGGGGCTGCTGGCTGGCTGGCTGTCCAAGATAGGATGAAATTTTTTCTCCTATAGGGTTACCCATTTTGGTGGGTAACAGTCCCCATCAGGGTTCAAATCTTCCGAGTCATCGAGTCACACATTTGCCACTTGCTGGCTGTGCTTGTGCTTGTGCTAGTGTACTTTCATTTAGATGAGAGTCAGGTGCAAGTCTTGGGTGAACTTGGTGGAGTATATGCTCCGTTATTTGTGGATGCTCAACTGAGGGGTTATGATTTGAATGTTGTAAGCTGGCTGCCATAAATGATAAGGGAAGGGTGAACTTGTTGTACCAAGATAAAAATAAATGCCACTCAAAAAATTCAATTTGATTAAGGTGGAGTGAAGTTTGATCTTTTGTTTTTGTTTTTCTTGATATTGTATTTGTTCTGATGGATATGCAAATTTATGCTGAACGGTTAAGAAAATTGAAGAATGAATAAAATCTAAACAAAACAAGAAGCTGACAGTTATGGGTTAGGGTTCGAGAGACTCATTTATGTTTACAACTACACTGCCTTTTTTACATGAACTCTACTCGGGGGTATTACGTTATATTGTATGGTTATTGGACATTGTATGTATAATGTATGATGTTAGTGGTGTCTAATGATTGGTATATGGAGTGGGTGCTCACTTGAATGATTCCTAGAATGGTTAAGTTTCATAGTTTACTATTTGAGACAGTAATAGATATCTAGGACATTGCAATGCTGACTTTGATAGCTAACTATCAAGGAAATATATTCAATGTTTCTATTGGTTAGGAGATTTTATGTGGGGATTCTGGCTTGAAACTATGTTGCATTCTGATGGAGTTGACGCTATTTGCTGGGGAAGTAATATCTGATGTTTATGTTGATTGCAGGCCCACGGAATTGGTAGAATCCAAAACTGAATACACAGAAAATGATGTTTCAGGAGACTCCGCCTTAATTTCAAACCCTCTTGATGGGAGGCGGGAGCTTGCAGAATTGGAACCCTATATTCCACCGGTTCTTCGTGGGGACTTTGACAACTTTCAACAAAGCTTGTTTGGAGGTCTGGATAGCTTTATTCATGCTGCTGAGGAGATGGCTAATGATTTCTTTCAGAGTTTTCGATCTGAACAGGGTGGGGAAACTGAAAATCCATTCAGAAGATTCAAGGGAGAGGAATATCGAATGGGTGATAAGCCTTGCAAAGAAGACACTATTTATGCAGATCTTTCCAAAGATGCCAAGGATTTCCAGGAGATTTGATTTTTATAAGCTAGTTCACACCTGAATGGACAACATTTCTTAAAACTCTGAGAACAGATTTGACTTAAGAACATTATGTCATTTTGGATTTAGCACTTAGTTTGTAATAGAAGCTTCTTACTGCTCTTTTATGTCTAGCATGAGTTACAGTGGCTGAAATAAAAGTTATAGAAATTGCAGTTGTATATTCAGACAGCTTTTCATTTAGAATAGCAGAAATGCTCAGGCAAGTCACTTAAAATTTATTTTAAAGTTAGTTTGTGGGGTGGGGGTTTTGTTTTGAATAGTGGTTCTTTGTCAGAAAAAAATTAAAGTGTTTGTGTTTTTATGGACTATAATGACATTTGTATAGTTGTTGCTATGAACATAAGCAGAGGAATTCATATAAATGACTATTTTGTTTTATCTTGTCTTTTCAAATTTTCAAAGTGCCATATTGTTCGTTATAATGTTTAATAATAACAAAATATACGGAAATGTATCAAAATGCTATTGAATTTTCCATCAACTACTTGAAAAGTTTGTTTACTATATAAATCCTATGTTCCAGGGTTATATAAAGTTCCCATTCTGCTTGAAACTCGACCTAAGGCAATTTGACCCCTACGGAAGTAACCTTAACAAGAAATGGGGGCAGGTGTAGTCGGCCACAGAAATCAGAGACCTACTTCCAGGTTGACTTTGCAAGATAACATGATAATAAGTGCTTCAGACTTTCGGGTTACCCACAGAAAGGACAGATAGGCTAGGTCATTTCAGATTGGGCAAGTTGATGACTGATTGCAAGTCTACCCAGAATAAGTGGCCAGGCGAATAAAGCCTTTTTTGGTTCAACTAGAAGATCTACACCTGAAAAGTCAAGATGTTTGCTTGGGTTTCAATCTCTAAGTCTTGTTTAGTTGAGTATCCAACACAAATTTATGGCAGACCTACCTGTAGTCGTTAGTGAGTTCCAATTTCCCAAAATCCTTGACTTTGTTCCAATTCCAGTGCTTCAACCAAGTGGTTGGAGATTGGAGCCCTAACTTCGCTAAAGACGGTCTGGGATGAGCTCCTTTAGATTAGTTCAGGCCATCCAATGTCCAGTCTAAATTCAAGTTAAGTATTGACCCATATCAGTACCTCTTTAAAATGCCTCTGCATTCGGATCCTCTGGAATCCACTGATGGAAACATATCCAGCACCGCTGGAAATGCGGAATGCCCAGAACAAAAAAACAGATTTTTTGGAAAAAGAGAGTTACAGACATGTCTGGCCTTTGCTGCCTTCATTGTCTTCATAATTTGCACGAAACATGAAAATGTGTATCAGTTTCTGAAATGGGGATGGCTGGAAACATGAGCCCCCAAAATGGAAACATCGGGTAAAACGTCATATATATAATATGTATGTATGTACACAATTTTTTACAAATAAGTTAATAACACATTATCTTGCCAGAAAAAAAAAAGAATGAAACACATAAATGACATTTTAGAAGGAATACCCACTCTATATTCACTCTTACAGAAGATTACATGATGCAAAATCCAAAGTTTTCCTTCATAGATGAGGCTGTAAACCCAATATTCCAAAATCAGCATTTATACATGAGGCTATACATCCAAAATCAGCGTTTATACATGGCTATATGTGCCGAAAATGAAATAAAACATGTGCTAATGACAAGTACAATTACATAACCTAATAATCTTCATTCTCATCCTCATTAACAAAAATAGAACAAGGTGTTTTTTAGCAGAATTAGAGCATGGATTAATTAGAAAATTAGTTTGTGGAATGAATAGAGATCAATTTTAGTGGCAGATTTTTTTTCTGGCCATAGCCCCCACACCTTCCTTGGGTGTTTGAGTGAGCCCGGAAAACCAAAAAGGTCATGGAAAGGGGGCAGATTTGGACCAAACGCTGCCGAAACATTTCGGTAGCTTTTCCAAATCAGGAAATGTGATACAGGGATTTTGGCCACGTTTTGTCATTTTGGGGCATTTTGGGTATGGTTATGCCAACTTGGGAGATGTTTCTTGCAACATAGTTGTGTGCTCATTGTGAGGTCTGCAAAAACTTCATAGGGGCTGTTCTCTGCTTATTGCTGATTTTCCGTTATTAAGTAAACATGGGTCTGCTGCCTCCACGGGAATACCAATTTCTGCTGCTAAAGAAATAAATATAGTGCTGCGGTTGTGATATTCCCACTTAGCAATAATGCTAGGGGGATTATCAATTTTGCCCAATTTTGGATTAATTCGCACTTGCACTTAGGAAAGGTGGGTTTAAAGGTCCCACATGAATTTTTGAATTAAAGGGAAGCCCAAACATTAGGAGGAGAAAAATCGCACCGCTAGTGGTAAGTGGGGGCCACCCATAGAGAAATACGGCCCGAAAGGAAATACACACCCATTGGAGGGAGGAGATTGGTGGGGAAAAGTCGAAGTTGGGCCCACATGGGCGTTTGGTAGACTTTTTGACAAAAGAGGAGACAATCATTTTTGGTCATTCATGATTATTTGAGTTTTCTCTTAGACTAGCACGCTTGAGCTAAAGCCAAGTCTATAAGCGCTGTTGAACACGAGGTTTCCAGGCGGAAATATCACCCCTTGCTTTGGTGGACTTCGAGTGCTAGCCCAAGGAGGGAGTCTCATCCTTTTTAGATTGATCCGGGAGTAGCGTGGTGTGAGTGTGGGGAAGTTCCAGCGGCAACAGCGCAAACACTGCGCAGTGCTTGATAGTGTCTCACGTGGGGGTTGATAAGAGAAGGGAATTTTGCGCTAAAACTTGGGGAGGAGTCTGGGAAGGAAATTTGTTGGTGATTGCAGTCATTTTAGGGGCATTCAACAACAGGATTATCAGGTGGGTTGAATTACCCAACAACATTGCCATTGAGGGCAATTGGGCCAAAATTTCAAAGTCAACAATTGGCTAATTCCTTCATGGGTTTTTGTGGGTATTTGGTGGAGAGTCCGAGGTTAATTTCTAAGAATTTTCTAAGCACCGGAGGAGGCCCTAGCAACTATTTTTCATAGCCAGTAGCTCATTTTTTGGGCATTTCAGTGCAAAGCCAAAGGGAGATCAACCAACACACTTAGGGGAATTTATCTTCATCACTTGGGGTTTGCTAGCTTTCCTTGGGCAAGCCCGGGTGCACACTTTCCAAGCACCCATTGTAACCTCATGTTTTATCAATAAAATGGCTCAACAACGCAGTTTTTGGCTCTATTTTGTGTTCTGATTTGTTGGCAAATCTTCTGTGTTCTTCTCTATGCATGCTTTGTTTATCGCTGTAAATTTTCCTTAGAGATATTACAGTGGTATCAGAGCTCATAGTCTTGGCTCAGCTTGTGGGGTGCAACATTAGTATATGACACCAGAAGACCAACAAAACGAAACATAGAAGAGGCAGAGTTATAGAAACAGAGTGAGGGAGCTACAAATTACCCCAGATTCGGTGATCGATGAACAAGAGGTCGAAAGGCCAAACATGGGGGATAACGAGGGAGACAAAAGTAGTAAAGAGAAGGAGTTTGCTCAACATCTTCTCAAGGTTGTGTAGGATTTGTCTAAAGGTATTGAGGAGATGAGGCAACAAAATTGCAGTAACAACAGGGGCAAAGGGATTCAAGGGGAGTTTCAAATTGGTGAGGGCTCTGGTACTTCACATCACCAAGGGGGTCATGGCCCCAACACATCACTCATTCCCAGCACACCACCCATGTCTACTATTCCCACATTTATAGCATCTTGTGCTGGAGGGCCACAAGGGCAAGAGGAGATGCCCATGGGGGACTATTTTATGGAGTATCAGTCCTATGGGCTTGACTTTAGAGAGGCCATTACATTCAGGGACTTTTTTCCACTGGAAAGTAATAACAGAGGGAAAGGACAAGGTGGAGGAAGCTACACTGATGGAACCGATTTACAACGCATTGTGGGGAGATTGTTCCTCCCAACTTTCGATGTGTCGTCCAAGAGCTCAGTGAAAGCATGAGTTGAGAAGCTAGATGTCTACTTCTAGCTTAATCATAGGACGAAAGGAGAGGCAATTAAAATTGCCACCTTGCATTTAGAAGGGGAAGCCCATGACTAGTGGTTCCATGGGCTGACCACGATGGGGCATGCTAGAGTGGCAACCTACAAATATTTCACTAGGAGGGTGTTGGAGCGTTTCGAGAGGAGAGACCTAGAGGAGTATTTTGGGGAGCTGACAAGGCTCAAACAGACGGGAAGCGTTGAGGCTTACATCTTAGAGTTTCTGAGGTTGTCAGTGATGGTACGTGATCTATTAGAGGCCAGGAGGGTCTTCATGTTTGTAGAGGGGCCTGCAGAGCCATTGAAGGGATTGGTAAGGTCCAACAGGGCAACTACCTTGCAGGACGCAGCAGGGAGGGCTCGAGATTTGCAGGATGCCCTACCCAGGGCTAGAGCACCGTTACCACCTAAACAACATTTTTAGCTTAGGGGAAGAGAGCTGAGGGCTCCACCACCGAGAGCCACCCAAGGGCGAGGGCAACTGGATGAGGAGACCCGGAGGAGGAAGTCACGTTTCACCTGTCATGAACCATGGGCACCAAGCCATAGATGCATAACATGCAAGATCCATTACATTGAGGTCTTTTCTGACAGTGACCTGGAGGACGATGTAGAGCTGGAAGTGGGTGGATATGACAGCGTAGCATGTGTGGAGAGGGGACCACCACCACCACCAGGGGGAGCTCCTTTCACAACAATAGGAGGGGTCCTTGCATCTTTTGCGAGGGCTACCAAAGTTTTTGACCTTGATGATCAGGGGCACGGTGCTGGGGCAACGTGTTTAAGTTTTGGTGGATAGTGGGGCTACCCACAACTTCATCAATGCACAAATGGTTCAAAGGAGGGGCATCACAACCGAGGAGTTTGAGGGATTTTCGGTTCTTGTGCCGGGAGATAGAACCATGCAGCGCACTCACTATGTTCTCGCTTTGAGAGTCACCATGGGGAACTATTCAATGACAAACCACTTTTTTGTGGTGGATGTGCTAGACACCAACGTGGTGATGGGTGTCTAATGGCTCTATTCGCTTGGCCAAGTCACTACAGAGTGGAGAAAGCTGGAGATGGAATTCACAGGGCCAGATGGCAAATTGGTTTTGCTGAGGGGTATGCACTCTTACCCTACATATACTGTTTTAGCCCACAAGATGGAGGATGATCCGAGGCATGGTGACATTGAGTGGGCTGTGGAGTAGAGGTTTTCTGAGGCTAGGGGTCAACCCAAGCCACCACACCCATACTTACAAGCTGTTTTGGACAGGTACCTGGTGGTGTTTGGAGACATACCGCTGAGGAAACCACCTGATCGGGGCTTTGAGCATACTATTGAGTTGGAGTTGGGGGTATAGGCTATGATCACTACCCTTTACAGACATCCCAAGGCATACAGGGATGAGATTGAAAGGGCCATTTACGAGTTGTTGGCACTTGGGCACATCAGGGCTAGTTCCAACCCTTTTTCTTCATCAGTTGTCCTGGTGAAGAAGGATGGGTCTTTATGCATGTGCATAGATTACTGGGCCCTCAACAAGAAGACTATGAAGAACCATTACCCCATCCCACACATAGATGAGCTGATGGATGAGCTGAGGGGGGCTAAGTTCTCCAAGATTGACTTGCGCTCGGGGTACCACCAGATTAGGGTGAGGGCCCAGGATGCCCCAAAGATAACTTTCAGGTGCCACTATGGGCACTTCGAGTTCTTGGTTATGCCCTTCTAGCTAACCAATGCACCAACCACCTTCCAATATTGCATGAACCACGTGTTTCATGGAAAGTTGTGGAAGTTCGTGTTGGTGTTCTTTGATGAAATATTGATCTACAACTGGACCTCGGAGAAACACTTGCAACATTTAGAGACAATGTTGCCTATTTTGGAGGAGCAACGGTTTTATGCTAAGTTATCCAAGTGTGAGTTCAATTTGACAAAGATGCTCTATTTAGGGCACATTATTGGTGAGGACGATGTGAGAGTCCATGAGGAGAATACCAGGGCCATCCAGGATTGGCCAGAGCTTTGGAATGTGACGGAGTTGAGGGGTTTTGTGGGCATTTGTACCTACTAACGGAAGTTCGTGAAGGGCTTCTCGCAGTTAGCAACTCCCCTCACTGATTTGACGAAGAAGGGGGCATTTGAGTGAACAAATGGGGTGCAAGAGGCTTTTGAGCGCCTCAAATAGGTCATGAACATCTACCTGGTGTTGACACTCCTCGAGTTCTCACAACCCTTTGTGTTCGAGTGTGATGCATCAGGGGATGGTGTAGGAGCAATTTTGATGCAGGGGGACACCCGATAGCTTTCGAGAGCTGGAAGCTACTGCCACATGAGAGATTGTACTCCATTTACAACAAGGAGATGCTAGCCATCATGCATGCGCTAGAAAAATTCAGGCAGTACTTGGTGGGAAATAGGTTCCGGGTCAAAACAAATCACAACAGTCTCAAATTCTTCTTGGAACAAAAGTAGTTGCAGGAGGAGCAACATAAGTGGGTGAGCAAGCTCTAGACGTACGGCTTTGACTTTGAGTATGTCAAAGGGAAGTACAATGTGGTCGCTAATGCATTGTCTAGGAGGCCAACTACCCTTTTGTTGATGAGCGTTGCACCTGATTAGAGGGAACAATTGCTGGTGGAGTATTCCAAGGACGGTTTTGCATGTGAGGTCTTTGATGGTGCAGTGGTGGATGATTAGTACAGGGTGATGAATGAGGTGATTTACTCCAGAGACCAGATTTATGTAGTACCCAACCCCTAGTTGAGGGAGAATATCATGCAGTTAGCCCATGACTCACCATTATCAGGGCATCAAGGGTTTTCCAAGACATACAGGACCATCAGGGAGTGCTTTGCACGGAAGGGCCTTAAGGATGATGTTTTGAGGCATACCCGAGAGTGTGACACATGCCAAAGGAACAAGGGTGAGCAAACACACCCTGCTGGGTTACTACAACCTCTTCCTATTCCTAAGGGGAAATGGGAGAGTGTGTCGATGGATTTTATCACCGGGCTGCCCATAGTGCAGGGAAAGGACTTCATATACGTGGTGGTAGACCGATTGATGAAGTTTGCTCACTTTTCACCATCTTAGCCTGGTCCTTGGCCTCACAAATGGCCGAATTGTTTTTTAGGGAGGTATTTTGACTTCATGGTCTCTCGAAGACCATTGTCAGTGATCGGGACAACAGGTTCATGGGAGGATTTTGGCAGGAGCTAGTTTGACTAGTGGGCACAGAGCTCACTTCGAGCACTAGTTATCACCCCCAGGTTGATGGACAAATGGAGATAGTCAACAAATGGCTAGAGGATTACCTATGTAACTACGTGACAGACCAACAACGTGCATTGGATACGTGGTTTCACTTGGGCGAGTACTGCTACAACACCATGTACCACATGTCCATAGGTATGTCCCCATTCAGAGCCTTGTATGGTTACAATGCATTAGCTTTTGCTGATGTGATGTTTGGAGACAACAAGGCCCCTAAGGCCAAGGATTGGATATAAGAGAGCCAAGATATCTTGCGGGTTCACAAATATAACCTGCAGACTCTGCAGAACCAACAAAAGCTCTATGCAAACAGGGGTTGAGTAGAGAGGCAATTTGAGGTTAGGGACTTAGTCTTCTTGAGGCTCCAGCCGTACAGATAGTCATCACTCAAGAAGAAGGGGGTTGAGAAGCTCAAGCCTAGCTTCTATGGGATGTATCGAGTCACTGGGAGAGTCAGGGAGGTAGCATATGAGCTGGAGCTATTCCCGAGGAGCCGAGTACATAACATTTTTCATATGTCTTGCCTGAAAAAGGAACTGGGGCAACAGGTGACCGCAACTACAGAGCTACCACCCATGGATGATGAGGGGCACTTAGTTTTGGAGGTGGAGGCAATTTTGGACACTTGTGAGAGGCACTTGCGGAACAGGGTTATCAAGGAATTTTTGATTATATGGAAGAACCTACCAAATGAGGATGCCACTTGGGAGGGAGAGAAGATACTTCAACATCCTTCATTACAGTTGCTTGAGGAGAAGCAACGTTTTGGTGGAGAGGACTATGATATTCCCACTTAGCAATAATGCTAAGGGGATATATCAATTTTGTCCAATTTTGGATTAATTCACACTTGCACTTAGGAAAGGTGGGTTTAGAGGTCGCACATGATTTTTCGAGTTAAAGGGAAGCCCAAACATTAGAAGGAGGAGAAAAATTGAACTGCTAGTGGTAAGTGGGGGCCACCCATAAAGAAATACAACCCACAAGGAAACACACAATCATTGGAAGGAGATTGGTGGGGGAAAGTCGAAGGTGGGCCCACATGGGCATTTGGGAGGCTTTTTGACAAAAGAGAAGTCAATAATTTTTGGTCATTCATGATTATTTGAGTTTTCTCGTAGACTAGCACACTTGAGTTGAAGCCAAGTCCGCAAGTGCTGTTGAGCACGAGAGGTTTCCATGCAGCAATCTCACCCCTTGCTTCGGTGGACTTCAAGTGCCAGCCCAAGGAGGGAATATCATTCTTTTTAGATCGATCTAGGAGCAATGTGGTGTGAGTGTGGGGAAGTTCTAGCAGTAGTAGCGTAGACACTACACAGTGCTTGATAGTGTCTCACGTGGGGGTTGAGGAGAGAAGGGAATTTTGGGCTGAAACTTGGGGAGGAGTCAGGGAGGGAGATTTGTTGGTGATTGTAGTCATTTTGGGGGCATTCAACAACATGATTATCAGGTGGGTCGAATTACCCAGTAGCAGTGCCATTGAGGGAAATTGGGTCGAAATTTTAAAGTCATCAATTGGCCAATTACTTCATGGGTTTTTATGGGCATTTGGTGGAGGTCCCTAGGGTAATTTCCCAGAATTTTCTGAGCATCGAAAGAGGCCCTAGTAGCGATTCTTCACAGCCAACAGCTCATTTTCTGAGCATTTCAGCGCAGAGCCAAAGGGAGATTAGCCAACACAATTGGGGGAATTTATCTTCATCACTTGGGGATTGCTAGCTTGCCTTGGGCAAGCCTAGGTGCACACTTTCCAAGCACCCATTGTAACCTCATGTTTTATCAATAAAATGGCTCAACAACCCAGGTTTTGGCTCTATTTCGTGTTATGATTTGTGGGCAAATTTTCTACGTGGTTTTCTCTATGCATGCTTTGTTTATTGTTGTAAATTTTCCTTAGGGATATTACAACCGTCTTGAAAGTGAATTGCTAATTTCTCATTATACTGTTAAAGATATTAACATTTTCACTAGTCAATACTTATTTGCCATAACTGTTGTCGATTATTTGGATTACGTAGTATGGATATTGCTTGTCCTTTTGAAAATATCAATATTTTCAGCCCTGGGTTGAAGATTGACATTGGTAGATCGAGTAAAATAGCCATTTAATATGTGGGGCTATCTCAATAGTGTTTCCAGAAATGGCATTTAGCTCATTACTTGTTCCAATACTGCCATATTTTAGTCTAAGAACCCTCAAGGGACTCGGAGTACCAAAGAGAGGGTAGGGAGCACACTTTAATGCCACCACTTAAATTAGCTTTGTTTTGGGAGGGCTTCATGATATTTTTTATAATGATCACCTTCATAACAATCGAGGTCATGGGCTTGTAGGTTGTTGGTGTTGAATTTTCTACTAGGAAGCGCGATAGAAGACGATCTTCTGATTTTCTGTGTATAATTACACAATGATGTAAATAACATAAAATAAATTGACTGGAAATCATTAGGAGGTAATTATCAGATTAAAAGATTGGTTTCAAATTTTTACCGTGCTTCCTAGTAGAAAATTCGACATGGTATCAGAGAAATGTTTTGAGAAATCAATAGGGCTATAATAGAAGATGTTTCTCATAGACTCGATAACTGCTTGTGATGTTCTTTTACTTTTCTTGATTATTAGTTTTTTCTTCTCTTATTATTATTTTGTTCATATCATCAAACAACTACTAAACATGAAGATCAAATTCACAAGGACACAAGATGTAGGTGGCTAGCTAGGGCCAAAACCTCTCCTAGAGAGGAAAACCCACAAAAATCTCCTCTTCTTATAGATTCTTCAAATGACGAATTCCAAGACCTCTAGACTAAGACCAAGTCAAACATTCTAGAGAATGCGCTGCTTCTTACCAAGTCAAACCAAGTCAAATCTCTTCCAATTGTAGAACTTCAACCCCCCAACTTCAGATTTTCATCCCTCATTGCAGGTTTGAAAATTTCGGCCCCTGCAACAGCTGCAATTTTCCGAATGTGTGGGAGAATTTAGGACTTCTAAGTCTTCCTCCTTCCTTCGCTTGGGTTGCTTCCTCTTCTAGGACTTGTAGGAGACCAAATGAACTTCTCTTCTACCAATTTATACCTTTACCTTGCAACTTCAAAACTTCAGACTTGACGCTGTAGAAACCCTAGCCTTCATTAACTCGTGAGAGAGAGTGTGAAAACCAATAAAATTCGTCTTCCTTCTTCCTTCTAGCCCTTCGCTTGCCTTCTTCTTCTTGTCCTTCGCTTCCTTGATGAGTGAATGGGTGAGTGAGCAAATGAGGTCGAATGATCTCTCATTTATAGCCCTTCTACGTGTATGAACTGCCCTAATTAGGTCGACTTCTCCATTGTCAAACCGACTTGGTCTTGGTGAGGTAATTTAACACTTTTGACTCAAAAATAATTCTTTTGACACGCTACAAGATGCCCAATTGGGTCCTTTACGTATGCAAATGACTCTTTGACTTCTTGACTCAATGACAACACCTAGAAGCACTCAATGGGTGCTTTGACCTTAAAATAAATTGACCTTGAGCATGAAACCCATGCTATAAAATAAAAAATAATAATTTACTTTTCATTTTACAATATACAAGAATCAAGAGTACAGATGAAGACTGAACCTAGTTACATATTTCAAAACTCCCTCTAAACTAGGGAGGTATTCATAATGGTACAAGAACATTCTCATATTGAAGATATCTCATAAGAAGAGTCAGATTGGTAAGCCATCTCATAACCTATCATTTCAGCTTAGATCATTGCATCCCATCATACCAACCAACATTTTCATATAACAAGGCCTTGACTAACAATTCTATCTCTCCACAAGATTAGATCACAATGCTCAAGAGACAATGACTTATAGACACCATCATCATTGTCTCTCAAGGCACATAATCCATCCAAATGTTCACAAAGCATGTCCTTTTAGGACCATTCTTGTTTTGGATTAACACATCCTCAAGGAATTTCCTCTTCGACTACTCTTATCTATTGGATGCCCTACATTATCGTCAAAGAGTATCGAAAATCAAATGCTTACTCAATCCTCCATTCTTTCTTCACAATGTGAAGACAAGAATGATGTATCTATCTCTCCCTCTCAAATAGGGAGGATATATCAACCAATTCAAGCTTGTTTCTCAAATACACAAGCTTCTTATTAAGAAGATATTTTGTCAAATATCAGCGACTTGCTCATCGATGGAGATATGCTGTAGCTACACCACCCCATATTGCACCAATTTCCATATGTAATGATACCTATTGTTTATGTGCTTCATCTTTCCATGGAATACGAGGTCTTCAAACAACCTTATGCAACTGGTGTTGTCACAATGTATAATCATAGGGTCCATTGGTCCTTCAAACAACCTTATGCAATTGGCGTTGTCACAATGTATAATTGTAGGGTCCATCGGTTCTTCAAACAAATCGGATAACAAATTACTTAACCAGACAACTTTGCTACTAACTTCACACGCTGCAATTTATTAAACTTCAACACTACTTAATGCAACTGATTCTTGCTTTCTACTCATCCATGAGATCATAGACGATCCCAAGCTAAAACATCTTCCAGTAGTGCTTCTTCCATCTGACTCACTACCTCCCAAATTTGAATCAGTATATCCCATTAGTTGGATATTGTTCGTTCCATCATACTTCAGGGAATAATGTATTGTCCGTCTCAAATATCTCAATATATGCTTGGATGTTATCTAGTGGTAATGTCTAGGCTCCATCTGAAACTGACAGAGAATATTCACTACAAAACAAATATTTGGACGTGTGTTCACAAAGATGCATCAGAGAGCCAATCAATTGTCTACAACTTGTAGGATCCATAGGGTTTCATTATGAACTTCTTAACCTTTTCAACTTTGTGACCATGGGGGTTGTCATTGGTTTGCTATCCATCATACTAAACCTTTGTAGCATCTTGATTACATATTTTCCTTGACCTAGATATACTTCACTAGGTTTTTGTCATACTTCCAACCTTAAGTAATAGTGCATAAGCCATGAATCTTTCATATTGAATTTTGATGCCAACTGTTTCTTGCATTCTTGTATACCACTTTCCACCCCTGTTATGAGAAGATCATCCACATATAGAAGAATGATCAATGGATCACCCTTCGTTACACTAATATAAAGATTTGGATATGCATAACTCTTTGAAAAACCCATTCCTTGTAGATATGTATCCACCTTGCATACCAAGCCCTTAGGGCTTGCTTGAGGCCATAAAGTGCCTTCTTTACCCCGCAGGCATGAGTTTCTCTATTCTATACTTCAAATCCCAAGGGTTTTCAAATATATACTTCTTCATCAATGGTGCCATTTAGGAAAGTTGTCTTCACATCCATTTGATGGATGTTCCATCCCATAGTTGTTGTGAAGGAGACCAACACTCTTATAGTTGTGTCTTGCTATAGGTGCAAATGTTTCTTCATAATCAATGCTTTCTTGTTGAGAGAAACTCCTAGCCACAAACCTTGCTTTGTACTTGTCAATGCTTCCATTTGTTGCATGCTTAAGCTTATAGAGCCATTTGCAAGTTACAACTGATTTGTTATTCGGCCTAGGAACGATTTCCCAAACTTCATTTTTCGTTATGGACTAATATTCTTCTTTCATGGCATCTTTCCATTCTTGATGTTTGACAACTTCTTCAAAAGAGGATGGTTCCGCTTCAATCGATTTTTTATATAGGCTGCATACCCTGGGTATCTTTTAGGATTTTTACTTTCCTTGAATGTTCCTTTAGATGCAGCACGTCCTTCTGATTCTTGAAGAGTTGATGTTAATTAGATGGGTCTTTTACGAGTTTCAGGGATTGTGACTTGCTGCACAGGTTCACTGGGACCTTCTTTTTCATGATTAGACATAGTATCTTCTTCTTCCCTTTGGACTTCTTTAAATATAGGTAGTTATTCATCATCAAAATCAATCAGGGGATTTTTAGACTTCTTGAAGGCAATGCTTTCATCAAAAAATACATCTCTACTTCAATTTAGTGATCTTCTTTGATGTAGATCCTATATGCCTTTGACGATGCACTATAGCCAATAAATATGCCCTTCATGCTTGTAGGATCCAATTTCTTTCTTATATATTTTGGAATGTCAATGTAGAGAGGGCAGCCAAATATTCAAAGATGATCTACACTAGGTTTTCTTTCCGTAAACGCTTCTTTAGGAGTCATATTGTCAAGTATCTTATGAGAACTTAGATTTTGAATATAGACTGTTGTTTTGGATGCTTCACCCTATATAAATTGAGGTAAGTTTTGATATGTAACTAGGTTCAGTCTTCATCTGTACTCTTGATTTTTGTATATTGTAAAATGAAAAATAAATTATTATTTTTGTTTTTATAGCATGGGTTTCATGCTCAAGGTCAATTTATTTTACGATTCTTTCTTTCTGCTACTCCATTATGTTATGGATTATATGGAACTATCAGCGCCCTCTTAATTCCAACTTCCTTAGAGAATGCTACAAGTTCTTTTGATGTGTATTCCCTTCCATTGTAAGATCTTAGCACTTTTATCTTCCTTTCTGTAAGATTCTCCACTTTTGTTTTGAATTCTTGAAATTTGTCAAATACTTCATCCTTGGACTTAAGTAAATAAATCCAAGTCTTCCTTGAGTGGGCAGCAATGAAACTCAAGTAGTATAGATGAACTCCAAGAGATTTTGTAACCATAGGACCACAAACATCAGAGTGAATGAGATCCAAGCTTTCCTTAGATCTTGAAGCATTGCTTCCAAAGGGTTTCTTTGCATTTATACCTAATTCACATCCCTTGCAAATTGCTTCATGCTCTTCCTTCAGCTGAGGGATGCCATTTACCATAGAGTTTAAGGATGGTAAGATTTTGTAATGAAGGTGTCCAAACCTTCTATGCCAAAGTTCACATGGATTGATTTCAAGGTGAACTAGGGCTTGAGAGAGAGGTGTGAGTAATATGTTGAGCCTGCCCTCACGAAACTCAATGAGTTTTGCATTATCAATGGTATAACCCTTACTCCATACCATAACTTTTCTATCCATGAAAGAAATTCTATCCCCTTTATCTTTTAAACAATAAATAGAAAGTAATTTTTTCTTCAAACCCGGGACATACAATATGTTGTTGAGATGTATGATTCCTTCCTCTTCCAGCTACAACGAGGTTGGTCCAATTCCTTTGACTGCATAGTTCTTTTTGTCTCCAAGCTCAACTGAATGAGAAGATATTCCTTTTGATAGTCTTGAATTGTCCATGTTCACCTGTCATATGTCTAGAAGCTCCACTGTCAATTACCCATATGTTGTCATCTTCAAAAGTACCTGTAAGTGCTGAGAATAATCCTTTGTTCTTTGTAGAGGAGGTCTTGGTCATGTAATTCTTGATAGATAATAAGAGATCCCAAATTGCTTTGATGCCTTGCTTGAGTGTTGTCATCATGGAGAACTGCTTCAATGAGAACTTCTTCAAGGATGTAGTGATCTTCATCATGCCATTTTTCAACCTTAACTCTGATACCATGTTGAGAAATCAATAAGGTTATAATAGAAGTGATTTCTCTTAGACTTGATAATTGCTTGTGATGTTCTTTTACTTTTCTTGATTATTAACTTCTTTTTCTCTTATTATTATGTTGTTCTTATCATCAAACAACTACCAAAACATAAATATCAATAGTATACAAGGACACAAGATGTAGACTGCTAGCTAGGGCCAAAACCTCTCCTATAGAGGAAAACCCACAAAAATCTTTTCTTTTTCTTATGGATTATTCAAATGACGAATTCCAAGGCCTCTAGATCAAGACCAAGACCCGTCCAAGACCAAGTCAAACCTTCTGGAGAATGTGCTGCTTCTTACCAAGACAAACCAAGTTAAATCTCTTCCAATTGTAGAACTTCGATCCCCAACTTCAGATTTTCGGCCCTCACTACAGGACTAGAATTTTTGGCCCTTGCAACAACTCAATTTTTCACACGTGTGGGAGAATTTAGGACTTTTAAGGCTTCCTCCTTCCGTTACTTGGGATGATTCCTCTTCTAGGACTTGTAGGAGACCAAATGAACTTATCTTCTACCAATTTCGACTCTTCCCTTGGAACTTGAAAACTTCAGCCTTGATGCTGTGGAAACCCTAGCCTTCTTTCGCACGTGAGAGAGAGAGAGTGTAAAAAACTAGAAAATTCGTATTCCTTCTTCCTTTAAGTCCTTCTCTTGCCTTTTTCTTCTTGTCCTTCGCTTCCTTGATGAGTGAATGAGTGAGTGAGAAAATGAGGTCGAATGGTCTCTTATTTATAGCCCTTCTAGGAGTATGAACTGCCCTAATTAGGTCGACTTCTCCATTGTCAGGCCGACTTGGTCTTGGAGGGGTAATTTGACACTTTTGACTCAAAAATAATTCTTTTGACATGTTACAAGATGCCCAATGGGGTCTTTTACATACGACAATGACTCTTTGATTTCTTGACTCAATTACAAAACCTAGAAGCACTCAATGGGTTCTTTGACTTCAAAATAAATTGACCTTGAGCATGAAACTGATGCTATAAAAATAATAATAATAATTTTCTTTTCATTTTACAATATACAAGAATCAAGAGTACATATGAAGACCGAACCTAGTTACATATTTCAACAAAAGGTTGAGAGAGCATCCACTAAAGTTAAGTGAAGGACTACATGTGTGCAGTGAAAAATCCTAAGAAGACCATAGGTCTCAAGAGAAGAGCCACAAAAGACAAGAACACACTGAGTTTGGTAGTTGATTTGTCTAAGGAGAGGATGAGTAGCATCTAAGAAGAGGCCAAGGTGTTTTTCTATCTTTTGTATGAAGAGGAGAGGTTGGCTGAGATTTTGTTATGTGCATAGAGAGGGCCACAACCCTAGAAGAGGGTCGAAGTGCCTCAGATCGATGTACAGGAGGGCTGAAAGGCCTCAAAGTAATGAATATAAGAGATCCAAGTTTGTTTTATGGTTTGTCTAAGGATGAACAGAAGGGCTGCAGGGATGGTTTGAGCCCTAGTCTGGGTCACAGTTAATAAAAGACCAGGACAATGCTGAGCAGAGATAACAAACCTGGCCGAGGGCCAATTTAGTAAGGACGAAGCTACCAGAAAGAGTCTCTGCTGAATAAATTTGGCCTACAAGAGGCAAAAATATCTTCTTTCTCAACAGTAAGACTACCATCTAATTAGATATAACAACGGCCGTAGGTATTTCGTGGACACAACCTTTCTAATCGTATTTGTAATTCTGATATTGACAGCATATGCATTTGGAATATTTTAAACTGTCCACAACAAGTTATATTATGGAAATGTCACCTCTTATGTCTATTATACAAATTCAGTGCTTGACAAAATCTTCACTTAGTGCTAACACCATGGATCAAGAGTTAGGTTTTCATGGAGCATATGGACTTTTGGGTTTTCACCTGTATCGTTAATACAATTGGGTTATTATCCAAATCTTGTAGTGCTTGGGAGAAATAAGCATCTTTTGAAGGTCATGTTTTGATATCTATAATAACATTGATTATAAGTGTCCCCTTCTTGTTTGGTCTTTTCTAGCTCCTTAGGCATTACATAAAACATAGTGTATTCTTGCCTTCCCTTCTTTGTTTTGATTCCTGTTTTCATCAATGTCTTATGGTTCATGACCAGTACCGCGAGTAAATATTGCAGGGAGAAAGTAAGCTTGGCACTAAGGATTTTCATTCTTCTTTTCATCTATGTACCGCACAAGATAATTATTTGGATAATTATTCTAAACTAACATCGTATAAAACTCACAATCAAAATCATAGGCACAACTTTAGAAGGCCTTGAAAGAAACATGAGAACGATGCTGTTTTTTCCTAACTTAATAGCTGGTCTCTTTGTCTACTATATGCCCATTATAGTTTGTTTGGTGTTTGCATGGCTAAATATCAGGATCATACCTAATCCCAAAGTTGAAGAATCTGGGTATGTGTGGGGAGTAAGCACTGGTGTGGAGCATTGATCATGGAAAGAGGATAGATGGGTTCCAACCTACTGTGCATTATCTATCATCAAAATGTTATGGTATATGACAACAATGATAGAAGCTCAAGTGTACATTATTAGTAGTACTATTTCACAATGGTACTTGTGCAAGGCTGACTCTTCTGATCTGATAATTATTTCCTAATGATTTCCTATCAATTTATCTTATGTTACTTACTTCATTGAGCAATTAGACACACAAAATATCAACAGTAACACAATGAAAATAGTAAGATGCTAAAGAGACAACCATGCACAATAGAGAACAAATTTTCCCTGGGAAACCCAATCTTGGGAGAAAACCCAACAATTTTTCTTTTAGGAGAAATTGTTCTTCAGAAAGGTTCACAATTACATAAAATATTTAGAAGTCTATGCTAAAACCAAGTCCAAGATACCAGGCAAACTTAGTGAAATACCAGCAAGTCAACGCTAGTCAAACCACTAGAAATACCGAAATTCAAAGCTGGTCAATAGTCAAAATTTCAGCCTGTAGTGAGCTCGGACTTGCGATCAAATCGTCCTGGGGTCGGATCCATACTGTGGTCAACAATAAAACTTGGTCAAACTTGGTCAATTTACCCTCCTTTCCACTCCTTTCTACCTCTGCTTCAAAATATATCTTGTGTGGTGATAAATGATTGAAATGAGGATGTATCTTGTGTATTTATACTTGTCAAATGGGTGGGTTTTGACCAAGGGTATGTTGGAAAAAGTAACTATGTTCGGTCTTCAATAATGTACTTGAGTCATTATGTAATTATTACTACTTTTCAAAAGAATAAAGAAAATAATAATAATAATTATTATTGTGACGTATTAAAGCATGGGTTTCATTCTTGGGTCACCATGTTTTAGGTCAAAATCCGCATTGAGGACTTCTAGGATTTATTTCGAGTCTATAGAATTATTGTACATTTAAAGAGACCCTTCTTGGGCTTTTGAATCATGTAGAAAGGTTAAGTATCGAGTCAAATATGAATTATGTATCCTCCACACCACGTTGGCCTAAGGGAAGATCGAGTCGGCCTAAGACCCTATTTGACCCCACAAGTAGCCTATAAATGGAAGGACATCGAATTCGTTTGGAGCACCACTTCTCATCAAGTTCGAATTCTCTATACTGGGAAGAAGTGAAAAAATCTTGTTGCTGGGAAAAAGTGCGAAGTGGGTAGCTGGGAAAGTCTGTTGTCGGGAAGCTGAAGTGAATGCGAGTTTGGGTGAGTCTAAGGAGTCAAGGAAAATCGAAATTTTGGTGGTGGTCTCTCTTTGTTTCGTGCTCTAGATTGGGAGATCGAAGTCTTCCAAGTTGGACTGCTGCCGGAAGTTGTTAGCTACTACAAGTTGTTGCATAGTCAAAGTTGCTGGGAAGAGGTCAATATTCTGGAGGCTGACTTGGTGTGGAGGGAAGGTCTAGTCTTGGTCTAGGGTGAAGAGTCTCAAAGAATACTGTTGAAAGAAATAATTACTTTGATTGGGTTTTCCCCTCAAGGGGGGTTTTCCTTGGCATGTGCCTACATCTTGTGTCTATTTTTTTTTTATGTACTGCTACTTTTGGTAATTTCTTCATGAACTAAAGAAAGGAGATATAAAGAATCGTAAAAATAATAAACATCACAAGTAATTATCAAGATCAAGAAAATATTTACTGCCTTTTTTGATTTTCCAACATGGTATCAGAGCTTTGGTGAAGAAGGAAGAAAACGACAGATCCATTCATAGGCACTATCCCAGGGAAGGAGTCTATTATATTCAAGGAGGATGTCTAACTCAATCAAGGGTGAGAACAAATTTGAAGGAGCATCTAACTTCAGATCGTAGAAGAAGAGGATTGACGTAATCCTCGAGAAGAACAAGGTGCTAGATTTAGTAAAAGGAAATGTAAATAAGCTTACAAAAGAATCCAGGGATGTCAACAAAGAAAAATTTGGGGATTTAGAATTGGTGGTTATGACTATGATGGTAGAAGGGATAAAATAAAATCTTGTTCCATTCATAGATGACATCGATCATGCTCAGGAGATGTATGAAGCCTTGTTGAAGCTGTTCATTGTTAAGAACATTGGTCAAGTAGCAAGTTTGAAGAATGAGTTGAGGAATACGAAAATGACTAAAGAAGATACTGTGGCAACCTTCTTTGTGAAGATAGCTAGACTCAGGGATGATATTTTTGCCATCGATGAGATTGTTCCAGAAAAAGAATTGGTGATCACTGCTATATTACGATTGCCACCCTCTTGGGGTGTATTTGCTTCAGGAATCAACAGTTGGAAGGTAGATCCCACCTTTTAAGAATTATGGACTGCATGTAGTCAAGAAGAATTGAGGATCTCAATGGTTGCCAATCTTGAAGGAGTATCAAATGCTTATGTTTCTCATCGTAAAGGAAAGAGATCGAAGGGATCGAGGAAGAAAGTTGACATGTCCAAGATAGAATGCTATCAATGTCATAAGAACGGTCACTACAAAAGTGACTACCCCGAGAATCCAAATAATAAGAAGAGAGGAAGACATCAAGCCAACCTTGCTGTAGAAGGAGACTCAAAGAAAGTCAAGCTCGAATAATCCAACATTAGGAAATTACACTATATAGTCATTTGCTTTTCATAACTTGTTTTATATGTTTTAGAATTTATAGACATTTTTGTATTGCTTCAAGTTTGTAGGTTTCCTTCAAGCTTTGGAGGGAGCTCCCAACAACTCTCAAAGATAAGTATCTCATGTCCTTTTAGTTTTGGGTTCTTGTACTCATTTAGTTTTGATTATATTAAATACTAATCACTTTTCTCCCTATGTTGTCTTGGTTAGGGAAAACATCTACAAGAAGGAAGATCTATCAAGATAAGGTTAGTCAAGAAAACAAAGGTACACTTTGAATACAATTTTTGAAAGGATTATTCATTTGATGATATATTACTAACTTTGTTATGACTAGTTGTACTGAATCGTAGTGATTCTTTTTTGGTTGATTCATCTCTTGAAAAATCTACCCACCCACTCATATACTTGATAGACTATGGAGAACCCTAGACAGGTTTTGGAAAACCCTAACCGAATGGTATGCTAATGTGAATATCTGAAATCCTAATCTTCTTAGGGTGATTGTGAAATGCTAGTTGAATTTTTATTGATGATGTCTTGTTTGGGATTTTGGTGTGATCTGGAAATCCTAACTTGTTAGGGTTGAATGATGAGGTCTAAAATCCAGAACCTTTGAAGTTTTGGTAATGTTGGGTTTGCTATGTTTCTACATTGGAAGCCTAGCTCATTAGGGTTTGGTGGAATATGTGATTCTACATTGGAACCCTAACTCATTGGGGTTTGGTGGAATGTGTGAGCAAGACCCTTACATTATCTTAAAAATGTTTTCTTTGGTATGTGTGTGTTTGTCTGATCAAACCCTAGTGTAATCAAAATGATTGTGTGTCTAACTCTTATTTGATATTGTTGTGAAGTTGGGTTTGACTAACACATGATATGAAATATATTTGCATGATGATGAAATCTAGGCATATATAAATATGTTCTTTTGGTTGAAATCCTAGGTTGGTCTAGGTCAAGATGTATTACTGTTGTTGGACATATGATATGGTTATGTATGGTTATGAATTCCTAGATATGTGTTGACCTAATCATTGATGGTCATGCGTTTTAGGATTTAATGGAAGTCCTTGTCTGAGATTCTAGGATTATGATATCTGAAAATCTAGGGTGTTATAGCTAAACCCTAGAGAAGTTAAAATTGTCTAGTATATGTGATATAACAATCCGAAATCTATTAAATGATTGTTGAAATTGAAAAATGTAGGGTTTAGTAGTTAAATCTTAGTAGTGACATTGTCTAGAGTGAAATGTAAATATCTGAGATCTATGTATGTAATAATTGTTTAGATTGTGAAAATGGAATTCTAAGGTTTTGGAATTAAGCCTCAGTCAAACTAAAATCTCTGGAATATGATGATTTGAGATTTGTATAAAGTTGGGTGAATTTGTAAAATCTAGGGTTTTGGAATTGAACCTTAGTTGAAGTAGAAATATCCGATGAATGTGAACTATATGATAACTTGAGATGTGTGAGAGATTTGTTGAAATTTGAAATTTTGGTTGAGATTGATGATTTCTCGGAAATCTAGGGTTTGCAAACGAACCCTAGTGGTAGTTGGTCATGATAGTGACTGATTTATGGTTGATTGAGAATCTAGGGGTTTGGAACTAACCCTAGTGGAATCTGGTCAGATTAATGACTAAGCTGTGATTGATTCTATTGTATGAAATCTAGGATTTGTATGAATCCCTAGTGAGAAGTCTAACATATGTATTTTGAAAGATTGTTAGATGCTTTGTAGATCTATATGTATTTTGAATTGTTTCTAGGGTTTTCTATATGTTGTAATAAGGTATGTCATATCTTTGGAAGATACCTTGAAACCCTAGATGGAATAAATGTTGTTATGAACTAGTCTAGGGCATATAAAGTCCCTAGTAAGATGTTGAAGAGTATATGTCTCTTGTTTGTAATTGTGTCTGGGTATCTGATATGAATAAAGTTGAAATTCTTCCGTGATTGTGTTATGGCTAACATCATGATTCTATAGATTTGGTTGTAATTGCTATTGAAATAGTGTAGGTACACAACCTTCAACTTGGTGAATATGCTCATTGATGTGATAAGCATGATGACGATGATGATAACTCTGATGAAATGGTTGGAAGCCATGAAAGATTCTCCGATGTTAAAAAGGAATAAGTTGATTCCCTAGAGGAAGCATGAATAGAAGAGATCTACCTAGGATTAAGAAGGAGCCCGAATAAAGAGGTGCTTCCTAGTTGAGAGGGAGGGCTTAGCCTGATGTTAATTTAAAAATGAATTTCAAAGGATATGTTGTTGCATGAAAATTAGGAAGGAAAACATATGATTGCGGAATCTTCTGTCAAAGATTCGATTGATAGTCCTACTTTGAAAAGTTGAGAAGAAACATCAAGTTGTTTGTAAGAGCCCAAAGGTTTGTATTTGATTATGATGTGAAAGTATATTATTGATTGGGGTTTTGTTTGTACAGGTGAATCCCTCGAAGTATTTGATAGCATGCTGGTTACAAATCAGGTTGATTTGGAGAGATTGGTCATTCTTGATATTCTGGATCAAGGGGTGTTGAGGCTTTGTGAGTGAAGCATTGCCTCGGAGGACATTTGGCTAACACATTGTGTTGATGTCTAGAAGTTGGAAAGGTGGTGTTAATCAAAGAGCTATGTTTTGGATACACACCTGGATTTTTGGGTTGATGGTTAGCAAGTAAACCTGATGGTACCTAGAGGGGCTGAAAGCTTGAGTCCATCTTAGTCCCACCTAGATAGATTGCCCTGGTCAGGAATCTAGTCCTCGACATTGTGGTGCCTAAAGCTCTTCTTTGTTCATATAGTTTGAGATCTTCCATTGTATATGTACATTATGAATACTTGCCTAGTTAAGAGGGAGTGTTGGAAAAAGTAACTATGTTCGGTCTTCAATAATGTACTTGAGTCATTATGTAATGTACTTGTCAAAATAATAAAGAAAATATTTATTATTATTATTATTGTGACTTATTAAAGCATGTGTTTCATGCTTGGGTCACCATGTTTTAGGTCAAAGTCCCCATTGAGGACTTCTAGGATTTATTTTGAGTCTATAGAATTATTGTACATTTAAAGAGACCCTTCTTGGGCTTTTGAATCATGTACAAATGTTAAGTATTGAGTCAAATATGAATTATGTATCCTCCACACCACGTCGGCCTACAACCTTATTTGACTCCACAAGTAACCTATAAAAGGAAGGACATCGAATTCATTTGGAGCATCACTCCTCATCAAGTTCGAATTCTCTCTACTGAGTAGAAGTGCGAAAATATTGTTGCTGCGCAGAAGTGCGAAGTGGGTAGCTGGGAAAGTTTGTTGTCGGGAAGCTGAAGTGAATGCCAGTTTGGGTGAGTCTAAGGAGTTAAGGAAAATCGAAATTTTGGAGGTGGTTTCTCTTTGTTTCACGTTCTAGATTGGGAGAATGAAGTCTTCCAAGTTGCACTGCTACTGGACGCTGTTAGCTGCTGCAAGTTGTTGCATAGTCAAAATTTTTGGGAAGGGGTCAATTTTTTGGAGGATGAATTGCTGTGGAGGGAAGGTCTAGTCTTGGTCTAGGGTGAAGAGTCTCAAAGAATACTATTGAAGGAAATAATTACTTTGATTGGGTTTTCCCCTCGAGGGGGGTTTTGCCCTAGCATGTGCCTACATCTTGTGTCTATTGTTTTATGTACTGCTACATTTCGTAATTGCTTGATGAACTAAAGAAAGGAGATATAAAGAATCTTAATAATAAGAAACATCACAAGTAATTATCAAGATCAAGAAAATATTTTCTGCCTTTCTGATTTTCCAACAGGGTCACACCCTTCCATGGTAGGGTTGACTTGATAGTTTGGAGTCTACATGAACCCCAAAAATTAAAATTAAAATTCTTAATTTTTATAATTTTCCTTGGATGACATGGGAGGCCTCTTAACATGTGGGAATCTAAGTCACTTGACATGGGGATTCAGGATTCGTAGGATTTGAGATTCGTGGTGTCGGATTCAGACACGTTGACCCCCCGGAACAGGACATGTAGGATTCGTTATATATTATTTTATTAAATATAAATATAAATATATATAAGTATATATATATATATATATTAAAAATTAAAAATTATATATATATTGCTGACTGTAAAATTCCCTTTCCTTCAGTTTTCATAAATTTCAACAATTTCTGGGTTTGTGTTAAAGTTTGTAGAATGATATAAGCACGATTAAGCAAGAACAGTAATAACTAGAATTTTGGAACTTTCACAATTGTGAGAATTACATTTCAGTTGGGTTTATAAATGAAGGAACAGTGGAACTTGATTTATCGCATGAAACACATATTAGTTTCTATCATTGATGATATGAAAACCCATTCTTCTTCAGCATTCTAAACTCAGCAAAAGGTGGCAAGGATCGACCCGCTTCAACGCACTTTGTTCCCCCGGACTCGGTAAATGCCCCGGCTAACCTTATTGCTCACACCAACGCACATATCAATGCTTTTGAACAATGAATTCAGTGTTGCTGTAGACAAATTTTGGGTTTATTTTTTTATTTTTTCTTTTGACAGAAGCTCAAATTGGCCTGTGCCTTTCCCCACATGCATTTCCAATCGAATCCCTTTGTGGTTAAGTCGATTGGTGTAAATTTTGTCTCATGACAATGTGCGCTGACCAAAATGAAACTCAACGATATACTCGCCGTCAACAAATTCGGCCCTGTGGCCTCTCGCAACCGCTTTTTCCACAACCGGCTTCGGTCTGCGCAAAACTTGATTTCTAATTTGCACGACTTTCCTTCATCGTTGCAATGACGGTAGGTTCGGTGACACAGCCGCCGCCCAATTCTGCCTGACACGATGTCAAAAATCGTGACACGCTGGTGAATTTCGTGACACGCTTGGGATTCGACGTGTCATAATAGGATTCGACGTGTCATGTTTTTTGGACACGATTTTTGGGCGAATCGTGTCCGACACGCTGTATTCGGATTTGTGAACCCTATATAATGAATCTGGTTACTTAGGTGGGAATACCTCTTGATGCTACTATAAAATCAACACCCCCTCGTAGCGAGGGAGGTATTCTTTGCAACATATTTCCCCTTAGCTGAAATTTATCCTATATAAGAAAAGTTCATGAGATTTCCATGTTGGTGCATGTCTATAAGATAACTCCATCCTGGAGTGGGAAGTGTAAATATCCAAGGATTTTTGGCCAAATTACTTTGTGTCTTCTTAGGCAAATGAATCAATCTCCTATGGTAAAAGTCCTTGATGACCTAGACAAGTCCTGGAAGCCAAGTCCTTCTGTTTTCTCTTGAGAGAATTTGCCTTTGGACCATTCACCTTTCTAGTCAAAGTCCTTTATGACCTAGCTATGTCCTTTTGGCTGTGAAATTCTTCTAGCTTCAAAGGTGAATTACATCTATCTCCTCTGGTCAAAGTCCTTTATGACTTATCCAAGTCCTTTTGGCATCCAAGTCCTTTTGGATTCTTAGGAGAAGATATGCCCAATCCTATAATTTACCTTGGTCATTAACCTCTAGTCAAAGTCCTTTATGACTCAACAAAGTCCTTCTGGCTTCTTAGGTGAGTGTATTCTATAATGACTCCTATAATTGCCTTGGTCCATTCACCATTTTGGTCAATAAAGTCCTTTATGACCTAGCTAAGTCCTTTTGGCTTCAAAGGTGAATGTATACATCTCCCCTGCTCAAAGTCCTTTACGACCCAACCAAATTTCTTTATGGCTTCAGGAGATGGTCTGCCAAATCCTGCAAAGATCTCATCATTCCCTTCCAATGATGGAGAGATTCAACATCATACTAAGCTCGTCTTTGAAGTATGTCCACATTCTGCTTATCTATGGATATGTATTGGACCTCTATTCCTCCTCTTTGCATCATGTCTTAGATGAAGTGACCCAACTATGTACTTTTGGCATCTAAAGCCACACTGCTTCATGAATTGCAACACTGGATGCTATGTACTCTTCCTCTGTCTGAATCTGTATATTCCTGCAACCTCAATTCATCTCTTGAGACATATCTCAAACCACATGCAACTGTGTAACATAGGTACCATATGCTTTGCCTCCATCCACTATACATGCCTCATCTCAACCATACATTGGTTTAGGGTGCTCATTGCAAAGCAAATATCTGGTATAGTGTTAACCAAGTACATGAAGGAAACAATCAACTACTTGTACATTGTGGGATCCACCAAATATGAATCTCCAATCCCAAGAAATAGTGTATATGCCAGAATCCTTCTTTTCATTCTCTGTGGCCAACTCCCTTTGACATTGCAACAAGTCTTGATGTGGTAGTCCTAGCTGCTCCCTCTGTCACGGAAGAAAATCTTCCAGCCATTGCTGCTCCCTCTCTCATGTGAGAAATTTGTTGATTTGGGGTATAGCATCGGATGTGCTCTAGCCATGAAAATTGGTGGAGAGGCTAAAGCACATGAGATCTCCAATACCTAGAAATGGTTTGGGCAGATTCTAAACAGTTTGAGAGATATTAAAATAATTAATATTTTTAATGGAGTCCCTAGGAAAATAAAATATTAATGTGAATTAATATAAAAATGTGTTAGACGAGTCCAAAAGTCATGGATCAAGCCAGAGTTAATCTTAGTCGTTGATTAAGGACTTAATCTCAACCGTTGAATTGTCAATGAGAAAAGTATGAGAGGAGGCTTGAGGATCACTTGGAGAACACACCAAGTTGATCAAGATTTCAATTTTTTGGGGCAAGGTTTGCTGAGGAAGTTGAAAGAGTGATCAGAGTTGCAGCTAAGGGTAGTGAATACAGAAGCAGAGAGGCAGAGATAGTACCAGGAGAATCAATGCAGAAGTCAAGAGAGAAGGACGCAGAGCTAGCCAGAGGTTCACGCAGAGCCAGCGAGGGCTCACGCAGAGGCAGCCAAGAGCTGCGTAGTGCCTTAGAGAGCCAATGTGGGTGACACAGAGGCTCTAAGGGCTGATGCAGGGCGAGCTAGGGTGACGTTGGGCAGACACTATGCTAGAAAGGGCTGACGTAGTCCCTAGAGGCTGACGCTAGGGTTTTTGTGGGGAAAATTGGAGCTGGAAGTTGCCGGAGTGTTTATCTGAGGTTTCAACCAAAACATCTGTCTCCCACTAAGAGGTACTACTGCCGAGATTATTCTCTATTGGGTGAGCAGGTTTTGGCACCCAGATTGTATTCTGAAACTGCTTAATATTTAAAACCCTCAAATAGCTGCACCGGTTTTCCCGCATTGGGTTTTTCCGGAGACATTGGTCCAAAAATAATGGTGTCACTTGTGTGCTTGGTTTGTTTCCTTCAGTTGATGATCTGTAATGTGTTGAGCATGTACTTGTATTTATTTTCAGTATTTACATGGTAAATAACTTGTTAATTAATTAGAACAAGTAGGTATAAATAAATCAGAAAAGTACATGAAGGGTTTCTAACAGTTAGACTTAGAAATTCCAACATGGTATCAGAGCGTGGTTGCAGATCACAAGAGAACTGAGGACATTAGCCGAGCAGAGCAATAGCAGCAGAAAATAGTTGTCCCGAGTGACTGAAGCTGTTCCTAGCAAAGAGCAGCAAGGAAGGGGTGACGCAGTACCTGCATCATCAAGTTTGAGCCGGGAAGAGGATCAACCCAGTGGCAGAGGGGAGTAGACTTGACCTACGCAGTGCTCGGTCATCTTTCTCAGTCAGGAAAGATTGACGCCCGTGGCTAGGAGGTGTAGATTTTGTTGGTGCCGGGATTGCGCAGAGCCTAGAAGCTTTAGCCTTCAGTTTGTTGGAGCTTAGGAGGTTGTGGGTAAGTTGCAAAGTGAAGCTGGTAGGGTACTGTAGTCAGAACAATACCTAAGAGGGAAATACCAAGGAGGAGGGAATTTCTACCAAGGATTTCTAGCCAAGAAATCCGCATCAGTGGTATAGCTGCACTAACATTCAGAGTGGGGGCATCTCGACATTGGCAAAAGGGTTTCCAGGAGGGAAATCGAGGCTCAGAGGGAGTCACACCAAGAACTTCCAGGAGGGAAGTATAGGAGCAGCGAGATGGCAGTGAACGAGGTAAGAGACCAAGACAGACTAGACGGAGACTCAAACTTCGTAGTCTAGAAGGCCAAAATCTTATTCGTTCTAGACAAGAACCGTGTCAAGCAATTCGCCTTGAGGACAATAGCGGTCCCAGTTGACCCAGCTGATAACGATAGGTACGAGGATGCAATGGCGAGGGCCAAGAGCATCATCCTTGACGGGGTCAAGGACCATGTAGTACCACATATTGCCGAAAAGAATACAACAAATGAGATGTGGGAGGCCCTAACAAAGTTGTATTAGCATACTTCCGTACATAGGAAGATGCTACTAGAAAACCAGCTGTGGTCATACCAGATGCAAAAGGGAGAACAGATTGACACCTTCATTGGTCGATTGAAGGAGATCCATGATCAGCTGACTTCCATAGCGGCCATGCTGAATCAAGAATTGATGGTGAGAACAGCCCTAAACATAGTCTCAAAAGACTGGGAGGTGTTTGTACAAAGCATATTGGGCAGGGTGATCCTTCCAGATTGGGAGGAACTGTGGGCGGCTCTTCGCCAAGAAGAGATCATAAGGATGACCAAGGCAGGAAGCAACAATAAGGGGGTTAGAATCAAGAAGGAGGAGGAGGTGGATTTTGCCCTAGCATTTGAGAGAAAGCAGGAGAAACGAAAGAAGAAGGACCTATCCAAGGTCAAATGCTTCCACTATGGCGAACTGGGTCATTATGCGACCCAGTGTCCAAGGAAGAAGAGTAAGGGAGAGGCTTTTGAGACCAGGGATGCGCCAGCAAGGGCAGAGAAGGAAGTGGAGACAGATGATGACTGTGCCATGAGTGCTCACACGCCACTTGAGCGAAAGTGGGGAGACATCGAGCTGTAGTTAGACGGACTACAGGCGATGAGGGGCAGGATCGTTGAGGTACCCATCCTCTTGGATTATACCTTGCTACGGGAGCCCCGAAGAGGAGTAGCAGTACTAGTGGATGTTAGTAGAGATGGATGCGGATGGAGTGACAGAGGGAGCTACAGTGCAGGATTCCTAGGACAACGTGAGGCAACAGTGCAAGATGCATGGAGTTGTTGCCGCAGTGCAGAGGCCAGAGAAGGGGCACTTGTCAGTGATAGAGGTAGTTTCAACATCGAGGGTGTCTCTATCTTGATAGAGATGTCAGAGTTGGGAGATCAATTATTTACTTCTCAGTAACTGGGTTGCAGTTAGCAATGGCAGTACTATGGGAAACACGATGCAACATGATGAGAGAGGCTGCCGTATAGATGCAGCAGTGGCAGTTGCAAGGCCATGGGTAGCAATACATGATGCAGCAATGCAGAGGATGTTGGGCAGCAGGCCTAGCATCAACACAGGGACCGATGCTGGATGATCAGGGTGATGCTCAGTGAGGAGTATTACTAGAGCACAGTCCTTGCTAAGAGGGAGTGTTGATTTGGGGTAGCATCGGATGTGCTCTAGCCACGAAAATTGGTGGAGAGGCTAAAGCACATGAGATCTCCAATACCCAGAAATGGTTTGGGAAGATTCTAAACAGTTTGGGATATATTAAAATAATTAATATTTTTAATGGAGTACGTAAGTCTAAACTTAGGGAAAATAAAATATTAATGTGAATTAATATAAAACTATGTTAGAAGGGTCCAAAAGTCATGGATCAAGCCAGAGTTAATCTTAGCCGTTGATTAGGGACTTAATCTCGGCCGTTGAATTGTCAACGAGAAAAGTATAAGAGGAGGATTGAGGGTCACTTGGAGAACACACCGAGTTGATCAAGATTTCGATTTTCTAGGGCAGGGTTTGCTGAGGAAGTCGAAAGAGTGATCAGAGTTGTAGTTGAGGGGCAGTGAATACAGAAGCAGAGATAGTACTAGGAGGATCAGCGCAAAAGCTGAGAGAGAAGGATGCAGAGCTAGCTAGAGGTTCACGCAGAGCCAGCGAGGGCTCATGTAGTGCCTCAGAGAGCCAACGTGGGTGACACAGAGGCTCTAAGGGCTGACGCAGTGCCTCCAGAGGCTGATGCAGGGCGAGCTAGGGTGACGTTGGGCAGATGTTGGGCCAGAAAGGGCTGACGCAGTCCCTAGAGGTTGACTGGGGTTTTCGTGGGGCATATTGGAGCTGGGAGATGTCAGAGTGTTTATATGGGGTTTTAGCCAGAACATCTATCTTCGATTGAGAGGTACTAGTGCCGAGATTATTCTCTATTGTGTGAGCCAGGTTTGGCACCCATATTGTATTCTAAAACTGCTTAATAATTAAAACTCTTAGATAACTGCACCGGTTTTCCTGCATTGGGTTTTTCCAGGGACATTGGTCCAAAGACAACGGTGTCACTTGTGTGCTTGGTTTGTTTCCTTCAGTTGATGATCGGTAATGTGTTGAGCATGTACTTGTATTTATTTTTAGTATTTAAATGGTAAATAAATTGTTAATTAATCAGAACAAGTACGCAGAAATAAATCAGAAAAGTACATGAGGGTTTCTAACAGTTAGAAATTCCAACACAATTATGTCTGCCACTATTGTTTCCTCTGTCATGTGAGCGAGTCCTGCTACCGTTGTTTCCTCTGTCATATAAGCAAGTCCTTTTGCTATTTCTACTTCCTCTTGCTAGTAGAACCCTCTTGTCACAAGGATTGATTTACTCTTCCTGATGCTGCCGTCCGCTGCCAGAATCATTGCCTTGGAAGCCTTCACGATATCCCTAGAAACATCATTTAGGGGGCCATGGAAGAAACAATTATAACCAAGCAAAAAATACAAAGACAAGAGGCTCGCCAAGGAAAAATAACAATAATCAAAGGAGAAATATATTAAGTAATTATCTCTTGATTAAGGAAGAAAGTCAACTCTCTCTTGATCCTTTCTTCCTTAATGAAGTCCATATGCGATCTCATTAAGCTTAGATTCCTTAGTTTCTTCATTATGATAGATTTCTTGATACTTAGAAGTGGAGGTGAGTTAGCCTTGCGTAAGTACCACTGTGAAATATAGTAATGTACACATGAGCTTCTATCATTGTTGTCATAGACCATAACATTGTGATGATAGCTGATACATAGTAAGCTGAAAACCATCCGTTCTCTTTCCATAAGCAACACTCCACACCAGTGATTCCTCCACACGCATAACCATATTCTTAATCTTTTGGATTTGGTATGATCCTACCATTTAGGCGTGCAAACACAAAATAGACTATAATGGGTATATAGTAGACAAAGAGACCAACTATTAAGCCAGGCAAAATCAACATCAATTTCATGTTTCTTGCAAAGCTTTTCGAAGTTGTACCTATGATTCTGATAGTGAGTTGTATACGATGCAAGTTTAGAATAATGATCCAGGCAATTATCAAGCACAAAACGAAGATAAAAAGAAGAATGAAATCTCAGTGCTAGGCTTATTTTCTCCTTGCAATCTTTACTCATAGCACCAGTCATGAACCATAAGACATTAATGAAACAATAAGATCATAAAGAAACAACAAATTTTTCATGGGAAACCCAAACTTGGGAGAAAATCAAGCAACTTTTCTTCTAGGAGAAATTGTTCTTCAACAAGGTTCAAAATTACATAAACTGTCTAGAAATATGTGCTAAAAACCAAGTCCAAGATACTAGTCAAACTTGGTCAAATACTAGCTAGTTAATGATGGTCAAACCACAAAAAATACTAAAATCAACTTTGGTTGATAGTCAAAATTTTGGCCCGCAGTCAGCTTGAACCTGCGGTCAACTTGTCCTGTGGTTAGATTCGTACTGTAGTCAACAATCAAACTTGGTCAAATCAAATTTGACCAAACTTGGCCAATTCGCCCTCCTTTCCACTCCTTTCTGTAACTGCGTTATAAGATATCTAGTGTGATGATGAGTGATCGAAATGGGGATGTATCTTGTGTATTTATACTTGTCAAATGGGTGGGTCTTGACCAAGGGTCACACCCTTTTATGGTGGGGCCGACTTGATAGTTTGGAGTCTACATGAACCCCAAAAATTAAACTTTTAATTTTATAATTTTATAATTTTCCTTGGCTGACTTCAAGCCTCTTAGCACGCAGGAATACCTCCCGATGCTACACAAAAATAAAAATTTGGGAGCTAAGGTAGCATAAATTACCAACTTGTTAGAATTGACCTTATTGGGCTGTAGTGGTGTTATTGGTCGAAGAGTTGTTGTGCCAGTTGGGCCGATGTTTCATTTGAGTCTTTGTTGGATGGAGGTAGCCAATTGAGCTTGAGGTGGCCAATTTCCCTGGTTCACTAGACTCTAGGATGTGTTAGAGTTAGCCATTAACATAAAATCACAAATATTATGGGACATGCTTCGACATTTGAAACAAGATTAGGTACGTTAGTGCAGTAGGCTAGTTGTTTGAACATCCTATCCCCAATCCTGATTAGATAAAAGTCTTTTCAAGTCATTGGCTAGATCAACTTTGTGGTAGTTTGTTTTATGGGACCAATGGTTTAAAGACCTTTAAACTCATGACAAATAAATTTGCATACCAACTTAGATATATGCTTGAGGAACAATTAGAATTGCATGGGAAAGCCATAGAATTCCACTGACATAGGGCAGCCCACCTATGCACTTTTCTTAATTGAAAAGTATTTGAACCAATGGGAAGAAATAAGGATTCTTATACAATCCCATGGACCATGAGAAGTAATGAAATCATATGAATAATATTTTGTTGGCAATATTATCATTGATGGAAAATGAGTAGCAAGCAAAGCCGCAAAACAAGGAACAATGAAGGAGAAACAATAGGTAAAGGAGAAACAACAAGGCAATGTATACACTAATAAACAAGATCAACAATGAAAGGAGTAGAAGAAGGAGGAGGAGTTGTGATACATTGAAATGATTTGATAATTTTGCATAGAGTGCTATATTGAAGAATTTGTTGTGATGTGAAATTGTTGATTGAGCTGAATTGTTGTGATGCAAAGGCAAGACTCCAAGGCAAAGGAATAAATGTTGCAAAGATTGTTGTGATACATTAATGATACATATTGTTATTTGATGTTGGCATTAGGTTGATGCATTTAATCATTACATGTGGATGAAATTAATATTGGATGGATTATTTATTTTTGTGCTCTAATATTCAAGATATGAAGAATTTGGAAACGAATGAGTGGAAGGCAAAGAGTCAAGCCTATTCAATTCATATTCCTATGTGGGATACAAACAACCAACAAACTATCTTTATAAAATATGTGATTTTGGAAGGCATTGGGAGGTTAGAGAGTCGGAGAATGAGTGAGAGCAAATTGAGGGGTTATGCATTAGTTACCTGGCACATATGAAGTTTATGTGAAGCAAATTTGAAGGGAAGAACAGGTAGAAATGAAGATGGAGATATGTAGAATTTATGACTAGGTAAACCAACACATTGTTGTTTCTAGTTTGCATAAGGGGATTGCAGTCTCCTTTCAAGTAGTGTCTTGATAAATATCAGGTTGGAGCCCGTTGAGGTAGGAGCATCCTATGTGTTGTAGCCCGTTGAGGTAGGAGCCTCCTATGGGTTGTAGCCTACATAAAACATATGGGAGTTGGAGCTTCCTTGCATGTTGTAGCTTGCATAAATTTGAGGTAGCAACCTTTTGTAGGTTGGAGCCTAAATAAAATCAAATGTAATAAGGAGTAGGAGCTTGCCTTTGCATCACAACAATAATAAAATCGTGGGTTTATCCTTTTATGGGTTTCCACATATATCTGGTGTCAATATGTGTTGTTATTATGTAGTGACATGATGTTTTGATTAACTTATTACTTGTTGTTCACATGTTCAATATGCTGGTAATTATTTGTTAAGCTACTCATGCAATGTTTCAGTTAAAGAAATTAAGGAAAATAATTTTAATGTCCATGAATATACTACACTGATTCACCCCCCCTCTTAGTCTAGTCAAATTTTCATCAATTGGCATCAGAGTTGGTTCCTTCGGTGTAGGCATAACAACTTGAAAGTAGTTCTGGTTGAGTCATGGACTGCCAAATTGTACCTGTGCTTAGTACATCAAACTTTCATGAATGGAGAGATAAGGTAAAACCTGAACTAATAGCTTATGTGTATGGTGTATGTAATCTTGTATGTGATTGTTACTGCAAAGATCCTCCCTCTTTGCAAGAACAACAGTGGAATGCTAAAGAAAAATGTGTCATGGACAATAATCTTCATAATAAGGATCTTGATACAATAATAAATTTCACTGCTCCAAAAGAAATATGGGATAAATTACAGCGCATGCATGAAGGGGCTAGGAGAAACAATGTAGAGAACAGAAAGAGAAAGAGGAAGGAGAAAAAACCCCATCAAAAGGAAAGTGTTCAGTTAAATGAAACCTCTACCTGTGTGAATGTGCCTGACTCTCATGAAGAAAAATCAGATGAAAATCAAGCTAGGCTTGACTTATGATTGGCTAGTATAGAAAGATTGAAGAATGAAAACAAATATTTGAAGAAACTGGTGCAGATATGTGATGAGAAAGAGCATGAGTACAAGGAGGCAAAGGAAATTGTCAGCTTGAAGACACAACTTGAAGAAGCAAGGAGACTGGAGGAGGTGATGAACAATAAATTCAAGTAGAAAGAAGAACATTGTGAAAAGTTAGAGACCGAGACTAGTACAACTAGAATTAAGTTAGAAGAAAAGATTAGTTTGTGTAAGCATCTAGAAGAGGAGGTTTCCTCCATGAAGAACTCGGACAAAGCAACATCGAAAGGACCTACAAAAAAAGAAACAAATAAAAAATAGCAGCAGAACTTGAAGGAGAAGAATGAAACAAAGAAAGTCTACTTTGCAAGGATGCAATCTTCTCATAGAGATGAAGTTAGAAAGTCTTCAATATCTCAAAGGAGGAAATATATCTCATGCTTCCATCGTCATGAACCAGGACATATTGCAACAGAATGTAAGAAAAAACAAACCAAGAACAATCAACCGAAGATGCAACAAATGTGAAGGCTCCCTCAGGCAATCAAACATAAAAGACATTCATTCACTAGGTACACAATTCATTTTTATGGTTATTGTTATTTGTGCAATGGATTTGGACACAAAGCTATTGAATGCAAACTGTATGCAAAGATGGGCACAAGAAAATACACACCATTTTCTCCATTTATTTTCCACGCAATATGTTATGAGTGTGATAACTTTGGCCACAAGGCCAAAGACTGCAAGATGCCATATACATCAAAGATCTCTAGACAAAAGGAGGAAGCCACTCCAAGCAAATCAAACAATGAGTCAAAGAGAAATGAAGACAAAAGAAGGAAAACCACTCAAATATGGAAGAGGAAGAAAAAGGAGCAGTATGTCACTTCAATGATAAAGTGAAGTCAGACTAATATCAGGGGAGCTGCTCAAGGAAATAAAGAAGAATATATTAGTATTAGAGAAGCAACGTCCTAGGGGGAGAGCAACCCCATTAATATCTTGAGAATATAATACATATATTGGAATCTCTACAATAAAACTTCAATGAAAAAGAAAACCATGATATGTACAAAATAATTTATTGAGACAAAAGTTCATGGAAGAAATGTCACTATCTCTTCTAATACATCATCTTTTTGCAACCCCAACAACAATTTCTTGAAGGTTGATGATCCATGAGAGAGATTATGTTTATGACCACTGTTGGAACTCTCATATGCTTGCTTCAGATCTATCTACTTATGTTTTGACAGCTACAACTCGTAACCATCCAATTCATATTTGGAATTCTACTTCTGGTGAACATCATGATACATTTCTGGCATATGAATTTATGGATAAAATAACGACAACCTCTTCTGTTGCATTTAATCCTTTGGGAACAAAATTATTTCGTGGATACGCTCTCAAAGTTTAACATATATCGCCCAGTCATGATTTTGAACATCACTTAACTCTTCCTAGTACAAAAGATAGGAAAGCAGGGGTGGAAACTATCTCTACACTCAAGAACGTAAGAATCTTTATATTTTGAGATGGGACGTGCAAAATACAACTATTGTTTTGTCACAGCTCTGTAGAGAATTCTAATCAGCAAATAACCTTTGATATCAATCCTCATGGGTGACATTTAAGTACTGGTGGGAAGGATAGACAAGTGAATATATATGATTTTTCAATCTGAAGAATGGATTACAAACCTTTGGGTTGTTTATGAAATCATTGTGAGCATAATATAGGGTTTCCTCTACATATAAAAAGAAAAAAAATATTCGACCAGAAGAAGAGTGCTCAGTATGAGTAAAGAAACTAACAAAATGGCATGGACATGACAGGTTTGGACGAGATTCAAGTGAAGAACTAAGAGGGCAAGGTCACCTAGCTACAGTTATCTACACAGTGTTTATGAAGTATTGATGAAAATTTCAAAGTCTATCGATAGTAGTTGGATTAAATGATCGAGTTTAGATGAATGCTCCATCTCATTGGACGGCTATGAGCAGTGCAACTATACATTAGTAGAAACGTTACACTGAGACATTACACAATACACCTATCAAATGGAAACAGAGACCTCAGAGAGATGACAGAGACGTTATTTGCAGTGAGCATTAATTAATATATGGTGCAATGTTGTCTTGATGTAGTATGGCTCGACAGTGTGTTATTTTGGTTGGCATACATGATGCATGATTTTCCTTAGGTTATATATATTCATTATCAAGATTATATATGAGCGTTACAACTGTTTTAATTATGGGATATATCATATAGAGCGTTATACATATATTGTGGTATATGCATATGACAAGCTTTGATAGAACATGACAACAACATCATTACTACACAGACCTATGGCTTTGGCATTATATTATGTTGTGTTCTTTATTATATTGACAGTTGCCAATTGCAACCTACAAATCACCCTAGGTGGAGAGGGAAGCCATTATCGAGCTTCTCTCTCGGCTAGGAAGGCGTGTTTATTCATTGGTCTAGCCTAGGCTTCATCATCTCGATGTTGGCGTTGGCTGACTTATGGTAAAATGGTATTCGAGAAACATTAATATTTTTTTAAGTTATCCCATTGAAACCCATACTCGTTGGAAAATAGGTGAACTATTAATCCTTAAATCTTATAGGTGGTGGGATTGGCCTCCTTTCAATTCCGAATGCCAACGAAAATAAAGAGAGATAAGTTCGAAGGCAGGGCAGTTAGAAATAAGTTGAGGTGAATCCCTCCCGGGAGCTAACACTCTTTAGCATTTTTCCTATTCGCGCTACGTCAATCCATGCATGAACCTAAATGAGGGGCAGTGATTTCTATTCCCATGCTCCAAACCTTTCTCTCACATTATTTGATCGAAACTTGAAGGCATGTTAGAATTTGTCTTTCAAAATCCTAATTCGTTAGATATTCATATTTTAGACGATAGTGGTATCACTATTGGAGAGCATTGTCGACACTTATATGCATCGGGGATTGGTAATTGTGTTATGGCTATTGACACAATACTTTTAGGCCATTTTCCTCGAAATATAGACTGGCGAACTGACCTCCTCGAAGCTGCCTGCAATGTCTCGGTCTCTCAGCGGCTTACTATTGCTCTATGAAATTCTGCCTATTACACCTCTATTTTTTTTGCTGGTTGATCAATTGAATTCAAAGTGTGTCTTTTCGCTTACAAAGCGTGTCTCTATGTGGTATGATGGATAGTCTGATCTCTCGGTAGGTTTCTAGTTCTCAATGAAAGAAATAAATAAAATACGATTTAACAGAAAAAAAGGGAGGTAGCCAGGAGCTAAAAAAAAGGCAATTTGACGGGGGGAATTAGAGGGAGGTTTCCCAGAAAGGAAAATGAATTTTTTAATAAAAGTAAACTCACCTGTGAATTACCCATCGAGCCAAGGCTCGTCTTTGAATGGTCCACCCACATCTCTTCACTGAATGCTTCTTGTGAACCTCACTCCTCACTGAATGCGTACGAAACAAGGAACTTCTTTGTGAACCATGCACATATCCTCCCCCATCTTTAAGCTGTTCAATGAGTTATCTTGAAAAAACGTTATCAAAATCCTTTTGCGTGTTCTCTGAGGTTAATTGAATCATAAGCAGGCATTATAGCACATCTAAAAAGAGAAAAACTACAACTTCTTCTACTCAATAGAGAGAGGGGTACTACTCTACAACTACTACTACTGATTAGTCATTATAAGACATAGAGTCGGGTTTATAATTGCGTTGAAGGAGAGGTTATACAACCATTTATACATCGTGCAGAGTTGGCACATTATTTGGCACATTCAATATGCAGAGTGTTGGAACAACTTTGAATAATGTGTTTACAAAATATGGCAATATCTTTGAACTTTGAATTTGAATTGCTTGGATATGGATGCTGCTTCCTACGGATGTGAATACAGCCTTTGGAGGAGACTGATTTAAATTATTAGCATCTGATAAAATAATCAAATAATCAACATCGTTTGGGCACCTAATATGAACTCTCTGACGTCTCCATCACCCAAGGAACATGGAGTTCATTGGCGTATTATGGTTCTAGGTTAATACTTGGCGTATTTTGGTGCTTGATGAACTATTATATGGGGTAGCATGACATGACAATAGAAGTAGAAGATGGCAGTAATAGAAAAAGGCACGAACATCATGAAAAATTACGAGTACAAATATTGTGGTGGTCGTTGATATGGTTAGAAAACATACACAACACAAAAGAATGTCAATCTTTCTCCATCTTGTATATGAGAATATCCTTGAACAATGGAGTTCACTATATCAACGCTCACAAATGCTACAAGCTCATTCCTCATCATCAAATTTAAATATAGTTAGTGAATTACTTACTCAATTGACTGGCTATATTCAAAGGAGTTTAGAATATCAACCTCGCCAACACCACGAAATTAGAACACTGATTGATGCAGGATCTCAGACATCATCATTTGGGCACAATTATGGACTAGCGTATGGTATCAGTTGGCAAGAGACATTTTTAGGTCTCTAGACCGCATCTCTTCGACTTGTACAAAGTGAAAGAGATATTGTTGAGGGCTCTATTCCCCACCTCGACTCACGGTTATGCATTTTATTTGTGGTTGTTTCTATTACTGAGGAAGAGTAGAAGAGCCTTCAAACTACAAATGATAATTCACTGGGAAATACTGGAAACACACACAATCATGACAAACAAAAGAAACTGTCAGGGAAAGTATGTGGTGCGTTACAATGATTCATACACTGGAGAGCGCTCAAATGTGTGGAAAGCATTATATATTTATTATAGAGCATCGAGAAAAAGGATTCAATGACAATTAGGGTTTTGTGTCCTAATTGGGACAAATATTCAAAGCCTGCGTTAGTATTCAAATTGCACATTGATAAATTACAACGCCTTCAATAAAGAAATGTCAAAGTGTATCAACCTTTAAAGATATATTTTTTAATTTTGATGAAAGCATTTTTGGACCAAGAGCTCTCGAAGTCTGTCTAAGCCATTTTGTGAGTTTCATCCAACAATTTTTCTTCGATGTAAATCTGTGTTGCGGATTGACTATTACAAGCATAATCAATTATTGTTCAAATCTGACGAAATCCTTAGAAGGAGAATCCTCAACAACGTTGCCTTCTTGATTACTTCAATGTGTCTGCTCGATCCTAATAGTGGTGGTGGATATGTGTAAGGGAGTTCAATACTTGAATGAAATTAAATATTTCGTGGTTGTTGCATTACAATTATAAGGAAGGTGCTCTTGTAGAAGAAAACATGTGTGGTATTTGCTTTGAGGTTTGTGATGTGGTTTTGAACACTGATGCATTCCATAGAGGAGGTGGACAAATTATCCCAAGGGCTAAAAGGGTTAAGTATACATCTCAACTTACTGCCAAACCACAACTTCTTGAGCCAATATATCTTGTTGAGATTCAGGCTCCCGAGAATGCCCTTGGTGGTATTTATGGTGTGTTGAACCATAAGAGAGGTCATGTTTTTGAAGAAGTGCAGAGGCTAGGAACTCCACTATACAACATCAAGAGAGATCTACCTGTTGTTGAATCATTTGGATTCTCAATTACTCTTCGTGATGCAACTTCCGACTAGGCTTTCCCTTAATGTGTGTTTGACCAATGAGATATGATGGATCAAATCCATTGGAATCTGGTTCCCAAGCTGGGCAACTTGTGATTGATATCCATAAGAGGAAGGGTCTTAAGGAGAGTATGACTGCCTTGTCAGAGTACAAATACAAGTTGTAGATATTTGCTATGTTTGCATGTCGGATGTTGTTAAGATTAAAACACAGTTTTGTGTGCTAGGACTAGTTAAATTTATGTTATTCAACAATTTGTATTGGTATCCAAAGCGTATGCATTATGCAATGGTAGCAACATGATCTATGAACTCATTATACCCTACTGTATCTGGTGTCCATTACCCTATGGTATATCAAGGGGAAGTAATGGGTCCGACCAGACTGCCTGTTGGACCAACAATAGTTATTTGGCTTTAACATGGTAGGAAGGTTGTCAATTTTGTTGATGATCCAACTCCTAATGATCTTGAATGGGTTGGGATTGTATATAAACATGTCCTAGGGGAAGTAAAGTACATTTTTGTGGAAAATCTTAGGAATCCTCACCCATGTACAATTCTAATTTCTCAAATTAAGGATGTTGTTAAAACTCTCTTGAAGATAGATCTATTGTCTTGGGGACTTGAGATTTTGAAGTTGCTACAAGCTAACATCTCAAACACACATTCAAGAAGACTGTTCAGGGGTGTTGAAGCCTTTGTTGATGCCCTATTGTTGGTACTCAAGACTTTGGAAGAAAATATGAATTATTGGTTTAAATCATCATACAGGAGCCATGTTTATTCAAAATGGCTTTAATACTTTCATTTGGTATTAATTATGGTGCATTTTTTTTTAATATCGGGCAATGCTCAATATAATGCATTTCTTGTTCATACCATGTTTTCCTTACAAAGTGTTCTCTCAACAATATTCTTGCTTCTAGAGTGTTCTCACAACAATATTTTGCACCGCTCTTACAATGTTTATATGTCATATAGAGAAACATTCACTTTGGAGCAACATTCATTCAATATGAAGGAGCCCTAATAAGACATCTGGAGTAGCATTTATTCAATCATGCAGAACAATACATTGCAGGTTATAAAGAATTAATGCAATGATGATAGCTACACTGAGGACTCTTTTACAGGCTACAAGACATTTGTAACCCCCTTGCCATTGATGTCAAAGGGGGAGGTAATCAGAGGAAGGAAGACACTTCTTAGAATGAAAGGGGGAGGACAAATGTGTTGCCATCAATGCCAAAGGGGGAGATTGTTGGCAATATTTTCATTGATGGAAAATGAGCAGCAAGCAAAGGAGCAACACAAGGAATAGCAAGCAAAGGAACAACAAGGTATGTAGGAGCAACATCAAGGAACAATGAAGGAGAAACAACAGGTAAAGGAGAAACAACAAGGCAATGTATACACTAATGAACAAGATCAACAATGCAAAGGAGCAGAAGAAGGAGGAGGAGTTGTGATACATTGAAATGTTTTGATAATGTTGCAGAGACTGATATATTGAAGAATTTGTTGTGATGTGAAATTGTTGATTAAGCTGAATTGTTGTGATGCAAAGGCAAGACTCCAAGGCAAAGGAAAATATGTTGCAAAGATTGTTGTGATGCATTAATGATAAATATTGTTATTTGATGTTGGCATTAGGTTGATGCATTTAATCATTACATGTGGCTAAAATTAATATTGGATGGATTATTTATTTTTGTGCTCTAATATTCAAGATATGAATAATCTGGAAACAAATGAGTGGGAGGAAAAGAGTCAAGCCTATTCACTTCATATTCCTATGTGGGATACAAACATCCAAAAGACTATCTTTATAAAATATGTGATTTTGGAAGGCATTAGGAGTTTAGAGAGTTGGAGAATGAGTGAGAGTTTGCATAAGGAGATTGCAGTCTCCTTTCAAGCTGTGGCTTGATAAATATCAGGTTGGAGCCTATTGAGGTAGGAGCCTCTTGTGGGTTAGCCTATAGAAAACATATGGGAGTTGGAGCTTCCTTGCATGTTGTAGCTTGCATAAATTTGAGGTAGCAACCTCCTGTAGGTTGGAGCCTACATAAAATCAGATGTAATAAGGAGTAAGATCTTGCCTTTGCATCACAACAATAATAAAATCGTGGTTTTATCCCTTTATGGGTTTCCACATATATCTGGTGTCAACATGTGTTGTTATTACATGGTGACATGATGTTTTGATTAGATTATTACTTGTTGTTCACATATTCAATATGCTGGTCATTATTTGTTAAGCTGCTCATGCGATGTTTCAGTTAAAGAAATTAAGGAAAAGAATTTTAGTGTCCATGAATATACTAAACTGATTCACCCCCCCTCTTAGTTTAGTCAAGTTTTCATCATCTTAAAGACATGAAATAAAATAAATGCCTTTGGTCACATTGTAGGTATCGTCTTCGATCAAGTTGTGGGTGCTTTAGTAGTGCTAGACGTGTCGCTCCTACCCCTCCATTCAAGTCGAAATCATTGTCCTTGGAGGTATGCCGCTGACAAAATACTCTAGTAGTTTGTGTCGTGTATACTTATCATAGATAATGCCATATTTAAAAAAATCAAAATGTCAACAAGGTCTTTGTTCTGGATATTGTCATTAGCTCGCTGAATATGTTTGAGATGAATCCCCAGGGTCTATTCTAAGGAAATATCTTTCATTTAATCTCTAGTGACAGTTGTGATGAATGATCAAAGGTGAGTTTGGATCAAATGATCTATCTTTGGGCTTTTCCATGGCGTAAAAGGTTTGTAGATGCTTGTGGGACAATAAAGTCAAGAAAATCATACTAATAAGTTGGGACAGGAAGTAATGAGTACAACGATAGTTGTGGTGAGGAATGCATGCACCTCAAGTTTGCCTCCTTTTTGTGATGCATGTATGTGTGTATTAAATGGATAAAATACAAAAGTATGTGTTCTATTTTAGTGAATCAATTGTGTTGTCATCATGAAAGTCATTTATAAACTAGAGAAAATATGCATATCATCAAAGCATTATCCTTGTTTGGTAAACAAACGAAGGTTATGCCAATATATTCATTTTGAGGTATTTGTTGAAGATGCAGCAAGAAAAACTTAGTTTGACTTTTCTTTGGTCAAACTAGAGAAAATTTCTATTTCTATTTCAGCATAAATCTTGGAGGTAGTTAACTGAGGTGACATGGAGCTTGTCATTCAGTTAACTTAGTTAATTCTTGTTGGGGAAGATTGAGTTCAGTTCAATATGTTTGATTTCTAATTTGTAGCAATCTATTTCAGTTAATTTGAGTTATTGTCAATTTAACTAGTTCTAATTATGAGAAGAACTAGTGGAGATCAAGTTGTGGAAGTGGAACTTCAACCACACTTAGTGATCAACAAGTTAACTGATCAATCAACCCAAAATAATTGTTGCATGCAGAGAATTCGAGTTACCCAGTTGAGATGGACATTCCAAGGCAGTGTACTATCAGTTGTTACATATTCCAATGTGTACAAGTGGTGCATGCAGATAGAGGAAGGACCTAAGGAAATTGAGCAATTCCATGGTGGAAAATTCATAAAAATAGGGGCAAATTTGTCAAGGGAACAACACAAGGAAATAAGAGCTTAGAGGGCTTGAAAATTGGCTAAGTGTTGGCCACAGTCAGTCAGTCGGGAAAAGGGATAGATTATACACTTGCAGGGTGTGCTAAGGCTTGAGCAAGCATATGTATTTCATCTCTATTCTATGACTAATGCAATACAGATAGTAAGAGGTTTTGAGCAATTGCTTTCCCTTAGATTAATCTTTGTGCATGTGTGATGTTTCCTTTTTCATGTCTATGATTTGTGTTTTAGATGGTGAATTAACTTCCGCAGATTAGTCACTAACTTCAAGCCTTGTGATTTAGTAAATTTCATGAGCAGTATTGAATCTACACATTAATTTCTACATGGTATCAGAGTTGGAATCACTGTAGAACATATATTTTGAAGTTTTCATTGTAAGAGGTTCGAATTTAGAGATCAATGTTGCAGGTTTTCTTCAGGACTGAGAAGATGGCTTTCAATGGACTCAGGGTCAAGTATGTCTTGGAAGGCACCTCAAACTTTTTTGCATGGAAGTACCACATGGAGGCAGTATTGGATGACAATGGGATGCTATAATACATCAAGATAGATGTAGCAACACCCCAAGGATCTGATTCCCAAAATCATAGTCAATGGAAAAAAATGTGGCCAAAGTGAGGAGAATCATATTGGAGGGAGTATGGGATCATATTGTCTCGAATCTCCATGGAAAAGAGACTTCGTTTGTGCTGTGGAAAACAAAGACATAATTGTTCGAGAAAAATAATGACCACAACAAGATGAAACTCAAGGACAAGCTTTGAAGTATCAAGATGCAGAGGAATGAAACAATTATGTAGTATCTGAGCAGGTTTACAAAATTTCGTGATGAACTTGGCGAGGTCCGTGTTAAAGTCCCTGAAGAATACTTGGTATCTCTATCCCTTTTGGGCCTTCCCAAGAGTTGGCATAGCTATCAAGATTGGGTAAATGGTAGGGAGAAACTATCAAGTTGGGAGCGTTTATGGTCCGACCTGGTGCAGAGGAAATAAGGCGAAATACCAGAGATAGGACTTCATCCAAGGGTGAGGATGAAGAGAACTGTGCCTTGGCTGGAAAGGAAAATAAAGGGAAAGGGAAGATATCCCAATCCAAAGAAGAATCTAGTCAAGGGGGAAAGAAGAAAGACTTGTCCAGAATAAAGTGCTTTCATTGTCATGAATTCGTGCATTAATCATGACCATTGATGTAAGGAAAACTACATACTTCGAAGTTGAATTAAAAGTGACTTTTGATAATGTGTGTATTGAAAAGTAACTAGAGAAAAGTTGTTAACATGTTTCCTTGCTATGATGTTGTTTTGAGAGATTTTTTGAATCATTGTGAACTTGATTGGTTTTCTAGTTGTTGTTTTTCCTTGTATGTTATGTTGGTATAGAAAGGGACAAATGCTTATCCCTTATCGTAGATTCATTCATAGGCTTAATTATAATAGATATGTAAACAATGATCTCATGGTTGTTCATAGGATAAGAAGTGTGTTCTATTTGGCCACTAACCTAGTGGCAAAACCTTTTTTTTTTTTTTTAATTTTCTGCATTTGGAATTTATGTCCAAATGAGGCCAATTTTTGTGCTTTTTATTTGACAATTTGTAGCTGAGTGATAGTTCATAATAAAGTAACTGTTACAAGCTTCTCTTATGTTACCGAGAGATTTATGCACAAGCCTTCTTAACATGTTGAACGAGAATAAACCAACCCCAATAAAAAATTGACTCATGAAGAGCAAACATGTCACAAGTAGGATTTGAACCTAGTCAAGGGGATAACAAGTTCTTCTCTTAACCATTTGAGTTAGACCCAATTGACAACCATACGCATGTTCCCTTACTCCCATTATTTATATATTATTTGTGAATGGTTTGGGCTTCAATTAGAAGGTGATTAAGAAAAACAAATAGAAATTACTTTTTCTGTGTTTGCATGGCCAACTAGTGATAGGAATATGAATTCAACGACAAAGTTTTAATATCTATTAACAAACTTTTTAGTTTTTATACAAGTATATCTTAAATACAAATTGTTAGTTTATGTAGCTCAGACACGTGTTCTAGTCTCAAATGGTGTTTATGAGGTTAGGAACACAATATGATTAATTATCTCTAAGCCCAGTTTATTCTATAAAGGGAGTATGTATTAAATAGGTTATTAACCAATTTTTAATTGCTTTCTCGAGTCTAACTTAGTGAAATGGGTTAATTAATGAATACTTGAGACAAGTCGATTTTTTTTTTCTTCTGGTGACTTCTAGAAAAGTGACTTGCTCGGATCAAGATGATCTTAGGCATCGATTGTGATTAGATCGTGGCCGTTGATTCTTCAACAAGAGATTATAAGAGGAAATGGATGAGTCTCTTAGAGATACAGTTCAATGAGAAAGGACACAACGATAACATGGAATACACCAGCAACAAGGTTCAACAATGATTGAGATTGATTTTCCGGATAGGATTTTTTCACAACGATTTCTAGTTTCTCAGTGATAGAGGGAGATCAAATTATTTTGTAGAGGCTGAGTTTCTCTAGGTGGTACGAATTTATTAAGGCTAAGTTGCCGAAGGAAGAACAAACTTCCTAGAAAAGGTCAATTTGTAGGAGAGAAATCGAGTTTTCCAACAGAGATCAATTTTCTGGTGGAGGTTGTGTTATTCTGCCAAGGAGTGCAAGTATGACGCTGGAGGAAGAATTTACTGGGAAGAAGCCAGATGTCAACCACTCTAGGATATTTAGAAACTTAACATATTATCACATCCTAGGGGATACACGTTCGAAGCTAGATCTGACTGTAGAGAATGAGAATTTTGTTGTGTACAACGAGACCTTTAAGGCATATATGCTATTTCTTCTAGGGGCTAGGAGGATTATTGTCAAGAGATATGTCTGATTCATGGAGGACAAGGCATATATGAGGTCTAGAGATTTTCCAACAATAGTTGATTAGAGTGAGCAACCAGAAGAAGCTCTAAGAGTATAATAATAGGTTAAGGGTTAAGAAAATACAAGTACAATTACTAGTATGAGCATTAACTCAGGTACATGTGTTCCTGAGAGTTCGCAAAGTATGGAGCAGTAGATGTAGAAGATATGATAGATGCATAAGGAGGATGTGGACGTTCAATTTCCACACTCTATAGTTGGCAGGAGGAACCGAGAGGTTCAATAGACACTTAGGGATGCTCAGGAGTTTGTGGGGACTCCTAAGATGAGTAGGAGAGAGCGAAAACAACTAGAAGGTACACTGGTTACATGGAATTCGTGAGTCAAATAGTGGATAATGACATTTCCAACTATCAGTATGAAACACAACAATAGGTATGGTGAGATGTGATGGTTGAGGAGTACACCTCAATTAGGCAAAACAATGTTTGGGAGGTGGTGCCTAGGCCAACAAACGCGGCGATGGTTAGATCATGTTCGATTTACAAGATCAAGCATGGTGCAGATGACAACATCGAGAAATACAAGGCAATGTTTGTGGCCAAGGGGTTCTCTCAGAAGGAGGGAATAGACTACGATGATAAATTTTCTCTAGTGGTAAGGTATATTTCTATTAGGGCCGTGATCTCACTTGTAGGACAAATTGGATGACAAATCCATTAAATGGATCTCAAGATGACATTTATCAATGGCGAGTTGGAGGAAGTGCATATCGAACAGTTAGAAGGTTTTGTAGCACACAATAGTGAGACCCACGTGTACAAATTGAAGAGAGCGTTTTACGGGCTCAAGTAGAATCCCAGGGCATGATATGAGCAAATAGACAAATACTTGCAAGGGATGGGTTTCATGAAGAGTGAGGCGAATGAAAACCTATATTATTTTATGGTTGGAGGTGAGGTACTCATTCTTGTCCTATATGTGGATGAATTATTATTAATAAGTTCATTGGGGTTCATAGAGGAATCAATAGGGACCTAGCAAGATAGTTCGAGGTGAAAGACTTAGGGCTTATACACTACTCTCTAGGCATGGAGGTGTGGCAGATAGATGGGGAGATTTTTCTTAGGCAAGGGAAACACTGCATCAAGATATCGAGGAGCTTCAGGATGGAAGATTGCAGAGCCATGTCTACACCCATAATAACCAATTGGAGGAAGGTAGATACATCTAGGGAGAAGGATGTGGACCCCACGCTCTACAAGTCGTTAATTGGATCTCTTATGTATTTGGTCAACACTAGGCTAGAAATATCTTTCGTATTTAACTCTCTTAGTCAGTTCAACCATGAACTGAAGAGGGTGCAATAGATAACAACAAAGCATGTGTTGTGATATTTGTGAGGTACAATCGAGTATGGGATTAGACATACTTGAGGTGATAGTATCAAGTTGATGGGATATACTGATGCATACTAGGTAGGCAGTGCAATAGACATGAAAAACACTTCAGGGTGTCGCTTCAGCATGGGATTGGGAGTTGTCTCTTGGTACAATAGGAAATAAAAGTCTGTGGCACTAAGTTTTGCAGAAGTAGAGTACATAACGACTAACATGGTGACATGCGAGGCCATTTGGCTTCAGAATCTGTTAGTAGCCTTGTTGGGTCAAATATTTGAGACGATAGTGATACACTGTGACAATTAGAGTTGTATCAAGTTATCTAAGAATCCATTGTTTCATGATAGGTCTAAGCATATAGACATAAAGTATTGTTTCATCAAGGATTATGTACAACACAATATTGTTCAACTACAATATATACCTACAAATCAACATGTAGCAAACATTTTGACAAAGGCTTTGGGGAAGACGAAATTCATGTTCTTTAGAGACATGATGGGTGTTATGTAGAACACCTTCCTCGTTAAGAGGGAGTGTTAGTTTATGTAGCTCGAACAAGTGTTCTAGTCTCAAATGGTGTTTATGAAGCTAGGAACACAAGAGGATTAATTATCTCCAAGCCCATTTTTTTTTTATAAAGAGAAAATATCTTAATTAGATTATTAACTAACTTTTAGTTATTTTCCTAACTTAGGGAAATGGGTTAATTTATCAGTATTAATTGAGACAAATCGATTTCTCTCTAGTGACTACTATAAAAGTGACCTGATGGGGTCAAGATGATCTTTGCCATCGATTGTGATTAGATTGTGACCATTGATTATTCAACAAGAGATTATAAGAGGAAATTGACGGGGCTCTTGAACATACAATTTAGCGGGCAAGGGTGAAATGATAGCATGGAAGACACTATCAACAGGGTTCAACAGTGACTGAAATCGATTTGTTAGAGGATTTACAATGATTTCTAGTTTCTTAATGACAGAGGGAGATCGAATTATTCTGCAGAAGCCGAGTTTCTTCAGGTGGTGCGAATTGATTGAGGAGGCCGAGTTGCTGAAGGAAGAACAAATTCCTAGAAAAAGTCGATTTGCAGGAGAGAAATCGAGTTTGCAAATATAGATCGATTTTCTGGTGGAGGTCGTGTTATTCTGCCATGGAGTGCGAGTTGCTAGAGGAGGCTGATTTATTTTCTAGGCCTGCACGTGTGGATCGATTATGGGTCACATAGGAGGGTCGAATTGATTTTAAGAGGCCGAATAACTTCCAAGAGGTCAAATTAGCTTGCATAAGTGAAGGAATAATTTGCTAGTGCTTTACTAATTTACGACAAGCACTTTATGTGAAATTTCAATTATGGATTTGCTGAAGAATAATATAAACCCTCATATGTCAAACTCTTTTCCCCACATTAAGGTATTTCCAGGGAAATTTTGTCCAAAAATAATGGTTTTCGATTTTATGTGTGTGATTTTCTCTGTTCCTGTGATTTATTTAATTGGTGAAAATTGTTGTTTTGTTTTATTTAGTATTTGCAGTAAATTAATTTATTAGGTCAAATAATAAAAAAATATATATAGGAGAATAATAACCAGAGTAATCGCAATAAACTTTTCACAAAAATATTCTAAATATGAAAAAGTACATAATTATAATTTAAAGGAGAAAAGAGACTAAATATAGTTAATTCATGGGTTTCTATTAAAGCATAAAGGATTTTTCCATTTCTATTTTTGTGGAGAGCTATGAATTTACCCATTTTAACATGGGGACCCCTTATGTTCTAGGACTCTAGAACTCTTATTATCGACATTTGAGTTGGGTTGGGGGATTATCGCTGATGGAAAAATATATTTTCATAAGTTTCTTTTTTCACTTGATATGCCCTACAAATGTATATGGGTTTGAATGGTAAATAGGTTATTGGCAAAAAAACAAATTGGAACTTTAATTACTTGCCTTGGCGATTGAAAAAAACAAAAATAATAATTCTCATTAACTTATGAAAAATTATATGCTGCTAATGCATCATCACGCATTATGTATCTCTGTCTAACAATATCCAAAAAATAAAATCAGGCCTATGAAAAGCCCCATGATCACAAAACATGCCACGTCTGTTGAAGGAAATGTAACTAGGTTTGGTCTTCATAAATGTACTTTTAATGTGTACTTATTAAAGAAAAAGAAATACTATTTTTATAATATATGTCAATGAGTTTCTTGCTCATTGAAATAGGTCTAACACATGTTAAGTGCTATAGGTGAGTCAAGGAGTCAAAATAAAATGATTGAAGACCTTAAGGGCATGTTACTCCATGTATATGTTTGTATAAGAGTCAAAGAATAACCCTCCAAGAAAAGTCAAGCCTCCTCCAAAGCAAAGACACCTCCAAAGAAGCAATCTGAGCTATATATGTGAAGTCCACCATCAGTGTTCTAGTTGGCCTAAAAGGAGGGAAAATCCTCTATATATAGAGGTTGTCCACTCCATTATAACATCAAGCCATCTCCTCTGAAATCAGTGAAGGTAGGAAGCCGAGTAAAGGGTAATAAGAAGACAAGAAAAAGGTCCCCAAGGCAGCGAAGAAAGGAGGAAGCAAACTGAAGTGTTAAAGGGCTAGTTACAACCACATGTGCGAGGAAAGGAGAGTTGTCTCTGCAGTTATGAAAAAAGTAACCTAAAGTCAACCATATCTCATTGTTTAGGGTTGAAACTAGGCCTACAAGACCTCTCAACCAAGTGTGGAAGAATGATATACAAGCAAAGGGAGAAGGAGAAGTTTAACATAATTCTTTTGAGGAGATTCTCTCACATGTGTGGAGAACTAGGGCTGCAATACTACTGCTCTAAGTCTGCAATATTTGTGAAAGAGAAGAAGGTTCGGTTGGGAGGCAACAAGGTCATCTCCTTAAGTTAGAAAGGCTCCATCACAAGCAAAGGAAGAAAAGGTCAAGGAACATTCTAGAGTGTACAATAGAAGGTCTCTACAACTATTTTCGGAAGAAGTGCCAAAGGAAGAAAGACAATGTGTTGGAAGGAGGAGGATGAAGTGCTGCAAGAAGAAGTAATCTTGAAAGGGCTTGAATTGTGCTTGGAGGATATTCTTGTCAAGGGTCTAGGGTTTTGCATTGATCAAAAAAGAAACTTCAATAAGAGAAAACTTACTGAAGGGTTTTCCTCTCAAGAGAAGAGAGGCTTTGGACTTGACAGAGAGCCAACATATTGTGTTCTTGTTTTATGTTTTGATAACAGTTTGATGAAGCACACACACATGCATTAATATATAGAAGAATAAGATTAAGCTAACAAATACAAATTGTAAAAATACTTCACAAATTGTTATCCAGTGCCGAAGAATCATTCTACACGTAATTGCCTTAGATTCTTCAACATGGTATTAGAGGTAAGGTGACACATCAAGGAAAGGGCATCTCAAGAACACTCATCAAGGAAGGACATCTACAAGGTTGAAGCATCAAGCCAAGAAGTCTCAATCACTTCAAGGACAAGAAGGTCTACAATCCATCATTCATCAAGGAAGTCTACAAAGCTAGAAGAAGAACCTTACATAAACGCACCTACAAGAAGAGAAGATCAAAGGGGGACATGCATCAAGCTACAAATCATCAAGAAAGTCTCATCATCAAGCAAGCCCACTTGGAGAAAGCAACTTGAAAAACATCAATGTCCAAGGAAGGCAAGCCATCAAGACTTCAAGGAGAAAAGAAGTCAACTACATCTCAAAATTTATCAAGTAAGTATATGTCCCCTTCTGAATATACATCAATGTATTTTTGCAAGGAAAGCAACAAACTGGTAGGTGCCAATATATTTCTTGCATGGAAGAACATGATTGGTCTACTTCTCAAGGAGAATGAATTTCTAGAACATATCAAAGGGAATATTACTATCCCTGCTAAGGAAAAAATCTCAAGCCTTAGCCAAGTACAATAAGGATGAGACAAGAGCTCAAAGGATTCCAATGGAATCTATCGAGGAATATCTCATTCCTTATGTCTCCAAAATTGGAACATCAAAAAGAAATTTATGATAAGCTAGTAGATCTATTCTCGGTAACCACAACTGGAGAAGTGATATCTCTAAGAAATTAATTGTACAAAATTAAGATATCAAAGGAAGGAATAGGTCCCTACTTCATGAAGATCTCTACGATGAGGGATCAAATTCAAGAGCTTGGGGAAGTCATGTCTGACAAAGAAATGGAAACTGTAGTACTCAATGCTCTCCCTGAGGACTGGGGTAACTTCACATCAAGCATATATTCCAAGAAGGAAGATACCACACTAAGTGAAATGTGGTCCCTATGCAAGATATAGGTAACAAGACTTAAAGAAAAGGAAGATGTGGGATCAAAGGAGCAAGCATTTGCTTCCATGGCTAAGAGAAAGGGAAAATTTAACAAATTTGGTCCATGAAGAACAAATAACAAATATATTTCCAAAATCCAATGCTATGGATGCCAAGAATATGGACACTACAAGAGGAATTGTCCTAAACTAAAGAAGGACAACAACACCAAAAGAAAAAAGGAGGAAGCTCACATGACTCAAGAAATGAAAGAAGGAGACAAGAAGCAAAAATGGAAGATCCTCCAGATCTCTACTATGACTAAGTCTACTTCTTTACTTAAGGTCTTCTTTCAAGGTTTTGTGTAGGATAGAAGCATGTAGGAATAGAATAAAATTTCATGGATAGAAATATCTTATAGAATCTAGAAGCATGAAGTACATAGAGTTCTAGACACTCATGTAGAAAGAGCATTTATAAATGAGAACAAAAATGCATGGTTAGAAATATCTTTTAAGAATATAGGAGCATGGTAAATATAACTCAAGATATTCATGTAGAAGAAGCATACCTAGAATAGAACCTCATCCGCAATGAAAGAAATTTATCACGATTAAGAATCTTAGAAGACCTCCATCATCAAAAGAAAGAAACATTTGCAGGGTATGGGTCTTCAAGATCCTATGAAGGAATCTTCAAAAGAAGATTCATAAACAAAAGCAAATGTCTCATTGGGAGTCCCATTCATGGGATTCAAGAAAAGGATGATATGCAGGCAAGCTAAGATTAAGAAAGAAGGGCCACACCAAGGACAACCAAATGAAGCTAAGATGATCAAAGGGTAATCAAGATGAGGTATTTATGCATCAAAGTTATTCATGTTATCATATATATACTATTGAGTCATGGGAATAGTTCTATAACATGATCAAGTATGAAAGAACCTCTTTCACCAAGGACATGCTTGAAGGCATGTACTGCAGTGCAATGAAGGTCAACAAAAGGATATTATCACATAAGGAGTATAAGATTTCTAACTAAGAAGCAAGAAGAAATGTTGACTAGTCCAAGAAGCAAGCAATGAAAAAGTGCTCTCACAAGGAGCATAAAGTGGTTGATCAATCTATCCAAGAAAAAGAAAATGGAGAAAGAGATCAAGCATGTGAAGAACACCATGATCACAAAGAATCACTATCTGACAAAGAACCATTGAAGATATCTCTCGATAGAAGGTAGGACAACTATGACAAAGGAAGGAAGGACCCTTGACACCTATGAAGGCCTTGGAGATATGAAAGGTGCAGATAATTGATTCTACTTTACAAAGATGTCGTGATGAAGAACCCATCCAGCGAAAGCAAATAAATGTTGAGGCAATATCAATATGAAGTCATGAAGGGCTACTATATCAAAGCATCGGAACAAGCAAGCTCAACGAAGCATCCATGGGAACAATATTCCGAAGCATGGACAAGATGAAACAAGAGTAGCCAGATGACAAGAGAACATGATATATGACAAGAAGACCACTTTCCACAAAGGAAGCAATGACATGTCAGGCCAGGAAGGAAAGTGATCGATGGATGGTGTCCTACCAAGAAGAAGTTTGAACAAAGACTTCATGACATCGAAGGAAACAAAAAGATCAAGCAGTTGAAGGACCCACGAAGAAGAATTTGCTGATGAATGGAAAAGTCCCTAGCTAAGAGGGAGTTATAACAAGTTCCAAATTGCAAAGGAACTTGGACAAGTACTGTGTTAGAGGATACTTGGGCATGTCTTCCTCAATTGAGAGGAAGTGATAGACACAACATTCTTGTCTTCACTTGGGAAGAAAGAATGGGAGGATTGCGTAATCATCTGACATACGATACTCTTTGAGGATGTGTAGGGCATCCAAGACAAGAGTAGGCAAGAGGACCGATATTATTTGAGGGCTGAGAACCCAAGATAAGAATAGTCCTAGAAGTTCATACTCAGTGAACACTCGGGTGGGTATGTCCTTGAGATACAATGACTAAGGTGTCTATAAGTCATTAGTCTCACCAACATTGTGCTTTGGTATATTCAGAGATAGAGCTGTCAGTCAAGGCCTTGTTGTGGAAACAATGTTGGTTATTATGATGCTATAACAGATGGATTGCAAATATGGTTTCTCTTATGTGAATTCTTCAAGATTGATAATAGCCAAACACCTTGTAATGTTGTATGAATACCTCCCTAGCTGAGAGGGAGTGTTGAAGGAAATGTAACTAGATTCATTCTTCATAAATGTACTTTTGATATTTGTACTTATTCAAGAAAAATAAATATTATTTTCATAATATATGTTAATGATTTTCTTGCTCATTGAAATAGGTCTAGCACATGCTAAGTGCTATAGGTGAGTCAAGGAGTAAAAAGAAAATGTTTGAAGACCTTAGGGGCATGTTACTCCATGTATATGTTTGTATAAGAGTCAAATAATATCCATCCAAGAAAAGTCAAGCCTCCTCCAAATCAAAGACATCTCCAAAGAAGCACTCTGAGATATATATGTCAAGTCGGCCTTCTAATTGGCCTAAAAGGAGGGACAATCCTCTATATATAGAGGTTGTCCACTCCAATATAACGTCAAGCCATCTCCTCTGAAATCAGCGAAGGAAGCTGAGTAAAGGGTAATAAGATGACAAGAGGGTCTCTAAGGAAGCGAAGAAAGGAGGAAGCAAACCAAAGTGTTAAAGGGCTAGTTACAGGCACACATGCAAGGAAAGGAGAGTTGTCTCTACGATTATGACAACAGTGACCTACAGTCAACCATATTTCATTGTTTAGGGTTGAAACTAGGCGTACAAGGCCTCTCAACCGAGCGTGGAAGAAGGCTATACAAGAGAAGCGATAAGGAGAATTTTAACATAGTTCTCGTGAGGAGATTCTCTCACATGTGCAAAGAACTAGGGCTGCATTACTGCTGTTATAAGTCTGCAATATTTGTGAAAGAGAAGAAGGTTCGGTTAGGAGGAAACAAGGTCATCTCCTTAAGTTAGAAAGGCTCCATCACAAGCGAAGGAGGAAAAGGTCAAAGAACATTCTAGAGTGTACAATAGAAGGTCTCTACAATTGCCGGAAGAAGTGGTGAAGGAAGAAAGACAAAGTGCTGGAAGAAGGAGGACGAAGTGCTATAAGAAGAAGTAATCTTGAAAGGGCTTGACTTGTGCTTGGAGTATATTCTTGTCAATGGTCTAGGGTTTGGCATTTATCAAGAAAGAAGCTTCAATAAGAGAAAACTTACTGAAGGGTTTTCCTCTCAAGAGAAGAAAGGTTTTGGCCCTGGAAGAGAGCCAACATCTTGTGTTCTTGTTTTATGTTTTGATAACAGTTTGATGAAGCACACACACATGCATTAATAAGAGAGGAAGAAGATTAAGCTAACAAAGACAAATTATAAAAAGGCTTAACAAATTTTTATCTAGTCCCTAAGAATCATTCTACACCTAATTTCCCTAGATTCTTCAACAAAGTCATTATACAATATGCCTATATAGCAGAAACCATATGTTTTTTTGCATATTGAGATCATAAAAAAACCATCAATCATAAACATATAGCATAAAACATCGGATTTTCTATTATTGTGCATTTTGTAAACCATTTATGAATAGATGATGATAGTATTCCTATGCATGTTTTCCTAACCACTCAATGATTTTCCAAGTGCCATGAGTCTATTTAGTGTCTGATTTAGTTAAGACATTCATTGTTGAGTTTCGTTCCTTGTATATGTGGCAATAAGAAATCTGACTAAAATAATGTTTTAGAAGAAATATCTCATCATGAATAGGGAGCAATGTGTGACAATGGCATCTTAAAGTCTCATTAAACCAATTTACAACATTCATGGAGTCTCCAAAGATCTGCAAAGAACAAAAATGTTTTTCAATGGCGAAACATCATAAAAATTTTAACGCTAACAACTCTATAAAATTGTTTGTGCCCCTGCCCAAGCCTATATGTAGCTTGAAGAAGTGATGTTCCTATAAATAGAGAACTGCCCCTCCCCACAAACTTTGTTCGTAATAGAGGCCCCATCAAACTAAGCCTAGAGGAATTTATAAATTTTGTTGATATGATTCACAAAATATGAACATGATCCAAGGATGGAATAAGAGGATAAATTACTAGGACCTGGGCAGTGACCCTGTCAGGGGTGGGGGGATGATCCTGAAAAATAGCCTTGTTTCTAGCTAGTCAAACCCCCAACAAATGAGTGGGGGGGGGGGTATTTATGAATTGTTTAACATTTGAATGATCCAACCAATATTTATAAGAATTGCTAAAGGACGCCCCAAGCCAATTTAAACCATAACCAAGATTATTCTTTCATGATGCCCATATACCCAAAATGAAAGGATGGCCAGGAACAAATGACCCACCAATTTCTCAACATTTTTGCACAAAGCACACAATTGCGCCCTTCCTTCACTTTGTAAAGTATCCTAAGTGGGAATTTTGTTTTCTAGCAAACACCATAGAAAAACCTGAGCTTTTGGAGGGCAACTCAGTTTCCAAATCTTATTCCACCACCAGACAGGCTCCACATGCCTTCTAGCATTTGTCAAGAATAAATAACCAATATTAGGGGTATATTCCCCAGGCGGAGAATGGACCCAACAAAGAGTGTCATCCCTATCTCGTATCATTACATGAGACATGTTTAAAGCTGCTATATATATTCTTTCCAAGTATCTACATAAGAATTCAGGTGATTGAGTTTATTGGCATCGACCTAACCTTGAGCTCAAATAGAAGAATGAGAATTATCAACAATCTGATTGAGAGTAAAGCTCTCGTTGGCATTTAGGAAAGTGACAAAATTGTGCAGAAGATGGAAATTTTCCCCACAAACCATCCAGAGATCCATGCCAATATTGCATATTTCTCCATTTCCAACTTTCCAAGAAAGGCCATCGTCAACCACAACGAACAAAGAAAGAAAATTTTCCAAATAACAGAGACATTAGGTTTCTTCTTGTCTAGAAATTTGACCCCTTCTTCAACAAAGGTTGGAAAAATATATTTCCTAATTACAACAAAGGTCCAAAGGCTGTTTGTGGACAACAACCTCCATCCCAACTTAACTGTGAAAGCTTTCACAAATAAAGGAAGGTTTTTAATGCCCCATCCCCCAATTATTTGGGCACAACTATTTTTTCCAGATGCACCCATGGAAGAACATAATCCTCTTTGGAGCTTGCCCATAAAAATTGACAATAGATCTTACGCACCAAGTTTAATATGCCTTTTGGTATCCAAGATAAGGATATCCAATAAACTGGGAAAGCCTCCAACACTAACTTTATAAGCATAGTTTTCCTACTCTAGATAATCATCTGAAGCTCCAAGTCCTTAATATTTTCTCAAATGTTTCTAGAAACCAAAGCTAATAAACCTTCCTATAGTCATTAGGATTGAGGTGAAAGCTCAGATACTTCATACCTTCTACAAACATATTGGCATGAAAGGGAAAGTGGGCCTAAACATTTCTCACTTCTCCAGGGAAGAGGGACAAATAGGAGAGAGGATTTCAATACATTTATTTGCATCCTAGTAGCATTCTGAAACATAAAGAAAAATTCTTTAATAGTAGCAGAGTCCCTTCTAAAACCATCAAAAAACAATAAAATGTCATCAATAAAAAGTAAGTGGGTAATTTCTATATCTTCAACCATCGTCACAGCCTTTAAACTCCCCCTCCTTTTTGCTGTGATGAGGATCCTACTAAGACCTTCCACCACTAGAATGAATAATAAAGGGGATAGAGGGAATCCTTGATGCAACCCTATTTAGGCATGGAAGAAAGGTAATGTCTAACCATTACTGAGAATTGCAAACGAAACTGAAGTTACACAGCTCATGATCCAATTGATAAAAGGGATTTCCAAACCCAAATGTGTAAGAATTAGACGAATAAAAATCTAACCAACACTATCATAAGCTTTTAAAAGGTCAATTTTAATCACTAATCCTTTGATCTTTCTTTTTTTGAGGTTGTGAAGACCTTTAGTGACCCCAATTACTTCATGTATTTGTTCCCATTAAAAAAAACAAATTTCTCTATGGACACATTTTTAGAAAGAATCAACTTGATCCTCTTAGCAATTAATTTTTTTATCACTTTGTAGATGTAGTTGCAGAGGAAGATGGGGCAGAAATCATTAAAATAATAAGGATCATCTGAATTAGGGATGAGAGTGATAAAGGCTGAGTTAAAAGAGGTTAAGATCCTACCATTTTGATGGGAGTCTTCCACCACTCTTAACATATCAATGCCCAAGATGTCACATAGGCCCAAGAAGAATTCCATTGTCCAACCATTTGGCTCGGGACTCTTATCTTTCTATAGATAGTGACGAATCATTTGTACCTCATCATTTAATACAAGCACCATTAACAATTGGTTATCTTCTTCCTCAACAACCCAGGGAAAAGCTCGAGCTAGAGAAATCACTTCAGCTATTGACAATTCCACATACACTATAAGCAAATTGCTGAAGTGAATTTTTCCAAGTGAAACCAACTCCTCAAATGATGAGACTTTTCCCTCATCTAGAGAATTTAATGTACATATAGTATTACATGCTTTTCAACCCTTAGATTTTTTTTTTTTTTTGAAAAAAGCTGTATTCTCATCTCTGCTTTTTAGCCAAATTCCTCTGCTTTTTTGCCTCCAAAGTTCTTCCTTATCTTCCAGAATATTCGTGGCCTAATAATTTATTATAGTATAATTGTTGCCAACAGTGGTTCAAATTTGGAAGCATGGTAATGATTTCCTATGCCATATAGGAGACCAAAAATGCCATGAGAAGCCTGGAGGACAATATCAATCTGTTGGACATAAAATTGACTTTGTATGTTGAGAAGGTGCACCACCAAAAGTTTGTCACTCAAGCCCAGGTGTGGCGTGCAACAGACAACATAAAACATTGAGACAAGGTCGAGGGATCGAGAGTCACCTACCACATCCTGACCCATTTGCAGGAGGATGACGCTGAAGCAAGTGGATCTCCAACTGACCCAATTCCCATCTAGGAAGACTCATAGTTAATTGTCATGACTACCATTTTTTTGTATGATTTTTGTATATTCAGCCTTGTGGCTTCTTAGCCTTCTAGTCCATTAGTATAGAAAGGGTTTGGCAACACCCAACCCAAGTCATATAGATAAAAGAAGCATTAAAGGAAACTCTGCCAAGGAGTGTTTTTCCCACCACATTGTAATTATGTTAGCAACTAGGTATAGCAGGATTATGGGTCTATGTCAGTTTGAAACACCAAAGATTAATAATACTGCAGATAGTTAGGCTTCCAAACTGGCCGACTTGCAGTGAAATTGATGTATCAACATTTTTCTTTCATGAAGAAATATATGCTACTACTTAAAAAAAATAAAAATAAAAATATCTAAATAATTATAGTAAGGGTATTAATAATAATAGTAGTATTAAGGTTAATAATATTATTAAGGATTATATAATAATTAAATATTAATAATCTTATTAAATTATTATTATTATAAATAAATATATATATACTAAGTCAAAAGAAATATAAAATTAAGGTTAATAATATTATTAAGGGTTAAGGAAAATCTGATTGGGGAAGAGGAAGCAATGGGGATCTAGAGTAGTGTTATGGTTCTGAGCTTGGTTGTTGTAAATATGATCATTGTTGACAATAACGACCCTAGAGATATTAATGGTACATGGTATGATGGCTCAAGAATACAAATCGTTAAGGGATATGATGGGGTATTTGTGTTTGTCGGTATTTTAAAACCTGCACAAGGATACTTGTAATGGAGGACGCAATAGATTGAAGATTTTGTGGAGTCAAAAGCTCACAAATTTGCTTGGACGTGTTTAGCAATTGTCGATCTGCAGGCTGATGATCTGATTGGGAATTAATTTTTTGTGCTAAATTCCTTTTTAGAATATGTTAAATGTGCTTAAGGATTCATGAGATTATTTGCAATTTTAAAGCATTATTTTTTGAGTGCTTTACGTAATTTTTATGTGCAAATTAACATAAACAAATGACTGAACAACAACATATAACATACATAAACATCACCATAAACAATATTACAATAACACATGATGAAGGAGTTCACCCCTCCTCAACTACATCTCCTTGGTCCATTTTCCAATGGCTTGAACCTCTCTATTATGCTCAAAAGTGTGAATACATCAATTTACAATGCTCAGAAAGCTCTGAAACCTATTCCAATGGCTCTAAAATGCCCAAAAATGCTTGTGTAGTCTCTTTCTGCTCCTGATTTGGTAAAAAACTGAAGAATTTATGACCTTTTCAAGTTTTCTTCTAATCACACCGCAAATTCCCCAATATTCGGCACCATCCTACAAATGTGCCCCAAAACACGCTAACTGAGCGACAATTTCACAGATTTTCTAGCGAAATTGTCAGACATGTTAAATGTCCTTTAACGCCTTATATCCGAAGAACGTGGCCATATGGGGGCCATGTGCCTAGGCCTAAGGCCAACGGCCCGCCCCTACCGATCAGGGCCCCACGCTCCTCTCCCCCAATGGTCGTGTGATGGTGGTGCGACCAATGGCTGGACCCTCCCCCAGAATGGCATGTTCATTAAATTTAAATAGAACCTGAGTTCTTATATAGTTAAGAACTAATTGAATGACGCGTTAGTGGTTGTTCGACCCTCGCTACTACGACCCGGACTTGACCAAAAATTTTGGTGACCCTCAAGCTGCCACGTGGCGACCTCTGGCTGGGCCATGTGTTAGCCCGTGGTTAAAAACTGTCGATTTCACCCAATGAGAATGTGCCACTTGGCACAATATGATTTTCTACAGAATGTTGACTAATCAACCTGTCACATAGATCTGCAAAGTCAGTGCCATGTTAGCAGTATGAATTTCTGACTGGGCTGTCAAATTTTTACAAAAATCGCTTATTTGGGAAAGTGAACAAAATTCACGCGAAACGAGTTGCACCAGATTCTGGATGACGAGCCCTACACGGTCGTTTAGGTTCCACATCGAGACTTTGAATTTTGAGATAAATTTTGAGCCCCTGATCATTCATCCCCACTAGAAGCCTTTTGGACCCTAAAATATCACTTTGATTTGTCTAGTAGGTGAGGGTACAGTTCCCTTGCCTTTCCAATCTCGATCCATTTGGCCTTTGAAGGATTTGTTCCCTTGAACCCCACTCGAAGGTAATCCACATTCCCTCGTTTTGAAGACCTTTCTCTTTTGTCAAGAATGGTGTCTTGTTGTAGTTCATCAAGGTATTCAAGAGAAAAATCCTCAAAGGAAGGAATTTGGACATTTTCTCCTTGATCTTCAACCAAAGGAGGCTAATACAACCTTAAGTTCTCAACATTAACAACAACATAAATTTACATATATGAAGACAAACCCAACCTGAAGGCATTATTACCAATCTTTTCCATCTAATTGGTTTTAGATTTTTACCTTCTCTTTGCTAATGTGAATCCAAACTTCATCACTGACTTGGAATTTTTGATCTACACGATGCTTGTCGTGCCTTGATTTTTACTTGCCATGGCTATTTTCCAATTGTTCTTGAAGTCTTTAGTGTACTAATTGGATTTGTTCAATGAACCTTCTTTCTTTGTCTATGTTACTACAACCATCAATAGCAACATCTTTTCCAAAAATGAAATCCAAATGAGACTTAGGCAAGTATCCCAAACATGCTTCAAATGGCGATGTTTGAGTTGAAGAGTGCTTGGCCCGGTTGTAAGCATGTTGAGTATAGTGCAAATGTTCATCCCACAACTTAGGATGCTTGTTGCAATACCCATGAAGTAGATGTACCACTGTCCTGTTTACCACCTCTGTTTGACCATATGTTTGTGGATGAAATGTTGTACTCTTTTTCAATTTGGTGTCCATGAATCCCCACAAGCTTGACAAAAAATTCCCAACCAAGCGAGAATCTCAATCACTAATAATGGATGTGGGCAATCCAAAGTGCACCCATACCTTCTGAAAGAATAACTGAATAGTTTGTTTAGCTGTAATTTGATTTTTACATGGCATCAAAATACACATTTTGTTGAACCTATCCACAACTACATACAAATAATCATGACCTCTTTTTGAAAATGGAAGACCTCCTACAAAATCCATAGAAACACTCTCTCACAGTCGTGCAGGAACCATAAGTGGTGTGTACAATCCTAACTTCCTATTGCTAGGCTTACTGACTGCACATAATGGACATCCTTTAATAAAACATGAGACACTTTCAAGCATACGAGGCCAATAAAAATACCTATGTAGATGTGCCACCGTATTACTTAAACCGAAATGACCCGCAATAAGAAAAATATGTGCCTCTCTTATGATGTTTACTCTTTCTCCCTGTGGAATACAAGCTTTCCAAGATGGTACAACAAGTTATCATGCAAATGATAATCCAATTCCTCTACTTGGTTACCTAAACTCAAGCTTGCATAAACATCCTGAAAGTCATTGTCTAATGCAGATTGCTCAATATAACTTTCATGCAAAACAAAATTATGCTTGAGTAAAGTAGCTACACTATTAATAGGCCTAGAAAGCATATCAACAACTTTATTGTAGATACCTTTCTTATACCTTATTACGAAGTGGAATTGTTGAAGAAAACCCATCCATCGGAAGTGCCTTGATTGTTGCAACTTAGATTGAGATTGATAATATTGCAAATGGTTGATGATAAGTGTGAATGATTGTTTCCTTACCCATCAAGTAGTGTTTCCACTTTTTCACACTTTGCACCAATGCATACAATTCCTTGTCATATGTAGGATAATTAATCATTGCACCACTGAAAGTCTCCAAATGAAAATAGATAGGCTTACCATGTTGCATGAGGATAGCACCCATGGCGTAGTAACTAGCATCAATTTGGATCTCAAAGGATAGTCTCAACTCTGGAAGTGCAAGTATTGGAGTTGAACTAATCTTTTCCTTCAATGCATCAAAGGCCTTTTGTTGTTTGCCTCCCCATAGAAAACCTTTTTCACACTTGTCAATGCATGCAAAGGAGTTGCTATAGAAGAAAAGTTAGCAATGAATTTCCTCCAATATTGGGCTGCTCCCAAAAAATTTCTTACCTCAGTAACTATCTCGGGCCTTGGCTAATTCAAAAAGACATCAACCTTGGAGGGATCTATTTTCAACTCACCTCCTCCAACAATATGACCCAAGTAAACTAAAGAAGTTTTTTCAAACTCACACTTTGACATCTTTAAATACAATTGTTCTTTCTTTAAGACATCAAGTACTTTTCTCACATGCATGACATGTTCATCACGAGATTTACTTAAAATTAAGATGTCATCTATGTAGAATATAGCAAACTCATTAAGTAATGGCCTCAACACATCATTCATCACAAGCATGAAGGTAGCAAGAGCATTACATAAACCTAAATGCATAACTAGCCATTCAAACAAACCTTGTTTTGTTTTGAATGATGTCTTCCAAATGTCTCCTTCAGCAATTTTAATTTGATGGTAGCCACTCCTTAAGTCCAACTTGGTAAAATACTTTGCATCTTTCAATTGATCAAGTAAATCGTCTATTCTAGGCAGTGGATAACAGTTCTTTATCGTAATCTTGTTCAATGCACAAAAGTACACACACATGTGCCATGTTCCATCCTTCTTTGCCACCAAAACAACAGGTGAACCGCATGGCAAAGAACATGGCCTGATGATCCCTTTATCCAACAACTCTTGAATTTGCTTTTTAATTTCTGCACTTTCCATCACTGACATCCTATACATGTCAATGTTAGGAAGAGGACTATCTTGCTGCAACTGTATCTCATGTTGGATTCCTCTCTTGGGAGGTAATCCTTTTGGTTCCTGAAACATCTCATCATATTGGTTAACAAGATCAACCAATTCAGATTTCAATCTTGAATCATAACCTTGAAAATCTTCATTATCAACATCATTCTTGGGTTTGATTATTAGAAGCACATAATTCTTGTTTGAATTCACTAGTCTTTTCGTGTGCCCCTCATTAACAAGTGAAAGATTTAGTTTCTTGCTATGGGCTCTCACGATATATTCTAATCCATCTTTGAACAAATGATATTTGTTTTCATGTTTATGGCACAACATCAAGCTCCACTTCATCTATGAAATTTGCAATAATGGCGAATTTCAGTTTACACTTTCTAGTTACTTGCAATTGTGCATTGTCACACACCCATCCTAATGGATATGGCTTATGATGTGGAATGGTTTCCAAGTTTAAACTTTTGATAATGTTTTTAGAGATAAGATTGGCTTGAGAGCCACTCTCGAAAAGAGTATCAATTTTTTTATGTTTTGAGATTACCTTTATGTGAAAAAGTTTTATCCTCTTCTTTTCATTTGGAGTTTCATTGTGTAAATTTGAAGTACTAGTGCTAGCAGTGAATTATTTTCCTTTCACACCCATGGCTGTAATTTTAGTTTCATCACCCGAATCGAATCCCAAATCTTGTTGAGTGGTTGCAATTGTCTTTTGTTTTCCCTTGTTTTTGAATTTCTTTGGTTTCATTTCGGGATGAAGCTTCCAACAATGAGCTTCATTGTGACCCTCTTTGGAACAATGCTTGCATGTTAATTTCTCTCCTTCCTTCTTAATAGATTCATTTTTATTTCCCTTCCCTTTGAAATCATTTTCTTTTCCTTTACCCTTAAATGGGTTTTTACTACCCTGTTTTGGTGTAATTTTTCGTCTTGCCTCAAGATGAGTAGCTAGCTTGCACACACACCTCATTTAGATTATTGGGATTAAACATAAGGATAATATGCCTAAGGTCACTGTGTAAACCCCCTATGTACTTCAAAAACGTGTCTTGTGATTGCAAATTTACACCTAACGTTAGAGACCTTTTTCTGAATTCTTGGGTGTAATATTGCACATTTTGATCTTTAAGTTGTCTAAAGTTCTGCCAATTCATGATGGATTTCTACATATATGCTAGAGGGTAGAATTATCTTTAATTGAAGCAATGAAATCAGACCAAGAAATTGAGATCTTACCGTGTTTTTAATCTCTTCTTGTGTCTTTGATTCCCACCATACTAATGTTGCACCCTCCATCCTCAAGGAAGCTAGCTGAATATTTATGTCATCGTCTTGAAGGTTTTGAATTCTGCAATAGACCTCCAACTGAGAAATCCAATTCTCAAGCTTCTCTGCATTCACTTCACCATTATATATGGGCATCTCAAATTTAACATCAAGTTTTAACAAGGGTGATTTACCAATTCCTTTTGAGGTATGTTGATGAGTATGAGTAAGGGTTGTATTAGTGGAAGAGGATGAAGATGCTTGTGAAGTTGAAGAAGAAGATGATGATGGTGGAGAGGGTGGAGGTTTACCTCCATTTCCTTTACCTCGTCCTCTTGAAGAACCTTCTCCTTTGGGAGGCTTGGAACTTTCACCCTATAGTCTAATATTCCTCTCTTCATAGAGGACATTCACCATCTCTATCATGTCAAAGAAAGCCTTCCTAAAGACCTTCTCATCCTTTGTCATGTTTGTAGGCTCTCCTTCATGAGACATGCTTACTGAAGCCTCAACTGCAACTTGAGGAAGAATTGGTGGTGGAGATTGTGGCAACCTTGCACTCCTTCTCCTTGACCCAACTTCAGGGCTTTCAACCAGCTTCCCTTCTCCTCTCTTGAGCTTCAACCTTGTAATCATGGCATTCACTTGCAAACAATTAAATCCTTCTTGCACAAATAAAACCGAGAGCTCTGATACCAAACTTGATCTGATTGGGAAATTTAGTTTTGTTGTGCTAAATTCATTTTCAAAATATGTTAAATGTGCTTAAGGATTCATGAGATTATTTGCAAGTTTAAAACATGATTTTTTGAGTGCTTTATGTAATTTTTATGTGCAAATTAACATAAACAAATGACTAAACAACAACATATAACAAACATAAACATCACCATAAACAGTATCACAACAACACATGATGAAGGAGTTCACCCCTCCTGGGCTACGTCTCCTTGGTCCAGCTTCCAATGGCTTGGCCCTCTCTATTATGCTCAAAAGTGTGAATACATCAGTTTACAATGCTTAGAAAGCTCTGAAACATGTTCCAATGGCTCCAGAATACCCAAAAATGCATGTGTAGCCTATTTATGCTCTTGATTTGGTAAAAAAGTAAAGAAATTATGGCCTTTCCAAGTTTTCTGCTAATCACACCGCAAACTCCCCAAAATCTGGCACCATCCTACAAATTTGCCCCAAAACGCGCTAACAGAGTGACAATTTCACCGATTTTCGGGCGAAATTGTCAGACGCGTTAAATGTCCTCTAATGCCTTATATCTGAAAAACATGGCCATATGGGGGCACGTGCCCGGGGCTAAGGCCAATGGCCTGCCCCCACTGGCCGGGCCCCTTCGCTCCTCTTCACCAATGGTTGTGTGCTGGTGGTGCAACCAAGGGCCGACCCCCATGGACTGGCCCCTCCCCCAAAATGGCGCGTTCATTAAATTCAAATAGAACCCGAGTTCTTATATAATTAAGAACTAATTGAATGGCGCATTGGTGATCGCGGGTTTAACCCTCGCTGTTGTTGCCTAGACTTGACCAAAAATTTTGGTGGCCCCCAGGCTGCCACATGGCGGCCTCTGGCTGGGCCATGTATCAGCCCGTGGTTGGCCACCAATCCAACCAATCAAAAACCGTTGATTTCACCCAATGAGAATGTGCCACTTGGCACAATACGGTTCACCGGAGAATGTTGACTAGTAAACCTACCACATAACCCTGCACAATCAGCGCTATGTCAGTAGTACAGACGATTGACTGGGCTGTCAAATTTGTACAAAAACTCCCCTGTTTGGGAAAGTGAACATAACATGATTCTGGGAGCATACGGTGCCTGTTTCGTGCAAAATGAGTTGCACTGGCTTTAGGATGACGAGCACTATGTGGTCGTTCAGGTTCCACACCGATGTGATAGCTTTAAATTTTGAGCACCTAATTATTTGAGGATGTAGGTTTTGATTGGTTGGCGAATGTGTTGTGGTGCTTTATGCCAAGGTTACACAACAAGGTCCTACATAGTCCCACAAGCCCCTTTTTCCTCGCAAAGCGTGACAACAACATGAATCTGGAATGGAAGGTCTCGAAGGAGGGGTTCTCAATGAAAAATATGACGTGTGGCGAGGGTTTTCAGCTAAAGTCGGAAACAAAGGGTTATATTCAAATCTTTGTAAAAAATCTTGTGGGAGATCGATCCTTTTAGGGGTCTGGGACATGAATATGATGTTTGATTTAAAGCAAAATATTCAAAATAGGACAGGTATCCCGATGGAGTTCCAAAATTTGATTTATGCGAGTAGATCTATCCAAGATGACTTTTTGCTGCAAGATTATGGTATTGAACGAAACTCCTCTTTCATCATCATTTTGTGGTTGAGGGGAGGTTTTCCTGGCCCTAATAACACTAAGGGTATAGTTTCATTTAAGGATGTAGTGAAGAGACCGATAGAGTCATAAAATAAATTTGATCTAAATATCAATATTCCTGGACCTTACATAGTGGAATTGATAGATCATGCCCCAACAATGGCAATAAATATTCTAGAAGTTACAAAATGGTTCTCCACCCTCCAATCTCAACTAGACATTTGTAGATTTAATAGGTTTTGGCACCACCAAGTTCTAGAAGGAATTGGAAACACTCTAGGGAAGTATGTAAAGATGGATCTGGATAGACCTTCAAAAGGAATTTTTACCTTTGTCAGGATATGTGTAGAAATAGACCTTAGTAAGGGTTTACCTTATTGTATTCACCTAATCCATAACAATTTATAATGGCCCCGAAATTTAGATTTTAAAAATATGGCATTTTGATGTTGTATCTATCTTTAGATTGGACATCTACGAAACTTGTGTCCATAGGCAAAGAAATATCCAAAAAGGAAAAAGAAAAAACCCCAAAATCCAAAGGGTTGGAAATTTCAGGAGAAACTTTCCTAAGATGAAGAGGACAACAGAATAATGGAGAACCCTATGGACACCCAAAAATCACAAGGAACATATGTGGATGAAGGGGTGGAACAAAAGGGAGCAATGATTCAAAGCACATAAGTGACAACAACAACAACCATAGTTCTAGTACAACAAAACAAAGTGCCTCCCTTTGAGGCGAGAGGCATTAAAAGACCACACACATATGATAGTTCAAACATAAACAAAGAGGCCTCTTTGAAGGTGGAAATGAATCAAATGGTAATTACAAAAGAGAATCAATTGGAAATTGTAGATGCCACTCCGAGTTAAGGAGTTTGGCAAAAAGTGGAGAAAAATAAATGAAGAAAAGGGTAGCTAGGTGTTTTTACACTTAGCCCAAAATTGTGATATTTATAGTTGTTTCATGGACCTTCAGTTATTGGAGGGATGTTTTCTTGGAGCTCTGTGCTCATCCTTAAGGAGGCATTTTGGTTATCATGATTGAATGCTCCCCCACATATGCAAAATGTAATTTTGTCCTTGCTTTTTCAGGTTGAATAAAATTATGATTTCTTCTTTAGAAAAAAATAATAATAAAATAAAATAAAATATATATATATATATATATATATATATATATATATATATAATATTAAGGGTTAAATATATAATAATTAAATAATAATAATAATAATATTATAAAGTAATAATATTACAAATAATAAAATAAAATAAATAATTACTAATGATGATGACGATGAACGTCTACTACAACTAACTTGGTCTATCAAACCTTGAGAAAGTAAGAGATTAATTTAGGCTCTTTAATATTTTATTTCTATGATCAAAAAGAAGGGAGAGAAGCATTCTTAAGTCACTATAGTTTTGTTGACTTAACAAGTCAAGAAGGTTGGTAGTGTGGCAAAGGTTTTGGAAATGAGAACGAATATGAGTAAGAGTTGGGCAATCCAAGAGAAAATGTTTTTCATCTTCAACCCTCTTAGTATCACAAAGGTGACAGACTCTTTCGTCCCAAGGTGCTTAGGGAATTGACCTACTTCTAGATTCATTTAAGAGCTCGTGAGAATTAGTTCTTATCTTCGCAATGTTCATTTTCTTCTTAACATTGGTCAAGACAGAAAGATAATTCTGGTTAGCAAGATTGGGGTTGATCACCTCCTTATAATACCTTAGCTTCCTTTTTCCCTCTAACTCCTTATCATCCAACAACTTATCCTTAAATTTGGAAGTAATAATATTTTTAATATTATCCTTATTCTCCAAGATGATCTTCTCCCTTATCCCTTAATGGTTGAGCCAAGATTCAACATTCTTATGTCAGCCTTGCTTGAGCCGAAGGTGGGGGTTTTGGCTAGAGTTAGAAGCAATTTTGGGGAACCTCTTGGTTTCCATGTTGTAAAGCTTCTTCTTATACATCAAATAGCTAAACATAGTCATGCTTTCAATGGGGGAAAGGCTAGCTTCAATCAAGAGGATAGGGCAAGGAGTATTTCCTTTAATCTTGAGGTTGTAGGTTATAAATTGCTTTTGGATCAGCTCGATATTCCTCCACAATTCTCTAGATATATTGCAACCCCAAGCCTCACATCCATATAAAATAACAATAATTAATAATAAAATATAAATAATAATAATTACAAATAAATAAGTAAATAGATAATAAAATAAAATAAAAATTAATTAATAATAACAACTAAAAATGAGTAATAATCGAAAATAAATAACCAAATAAGTAAATAGTAATAATCATTAAAAACCAGAATAATTAAATTATACTCAAACAAAAAAGGGGGGAGAGAAAGGCAAAACCTAGGAAACAAATCAAAAACTAATAGAGGAAAATCAGTGACCGAGGAAGGTCAGAGAACCAAGGAAGTTAAAAAGAAGTATGCCTTTAGAAGAAAGTGGGAATCCTATTTCCACTGATTTTCCAGTCGTCATCCCTGTTTAGATTCTCAATGACCCCTTTCTCTATCTCGATGGATTTTGTGAACTTTATGTGATGATAATGATAAATCTTAGCAAGGACGCAAACATCCTTAATACAAATGTGATGCTTAGTCTTTGCAAAATGCTCAACAAGAGCTGAAGAATGAGAACAATTATGCTTGATGTCCATAATATGCTCTTGAATTCTACACTTAATAGAACGATCTGTCTCACCTATATAAGGTTTCCCATAGGAACAAGGGATCATGTAAACCCCTTTAGTGTTTACATAATAATTTAAAACCAAAATTCAAAAACATTTCAAATAAAAATTGCTAAAAAAATATTTAACAAAATATATATATATATATATATATATATATATATATATATATTATAAACTAGTTAAAATAAATAAATAAAAAATACTAAAAAAAAGAAATAAGAAAAAAATTAAACAATTAAAAAAAATGATTTTTTTTAATATTATTAAAGATTAGAAAAAAAGTGAAAATAAAATAAAATACCAATCAAAATGGAAAGAAAAGAAAAGAAAAAATGAAATATTATAATTAATTCATAAAAAAATTAAAGCAAATAAATAAATAATATCTAAAAAATAAAAAATAAAAAATAAAAATAAATATTATAAAAACATTTTAAAAAAACTGAAAATTTAATATTTTGTGGCATCGGGATTGGGGATCAATGCCCCACCTCGCCCATGTGCCAATTGATCATGAGAAAGGGCTGCTAGAGCAACGAGTTTTGTGGCATGGGAGTCGGGGGATCGATGCCCCATCCACATAATAGTCGCTCCAACCGCCCTTGGCCCTAGCCCTTTAGCGTCATGGTGGGGCAGAGCGTTGATTCCCGAAATCCAACAATGTGTGGGTGGGTCATCAATTCTGGGAATCGAGACTCCACCTTGCCCTGTCATGAAAGGGCCACGTCCAAGGTAGCTAGAGTGACATTGCCGCTCCAGCTGCCTGCCTACGACCCTTTGGCACTAGGTGGGGGAGGAGCAGGGTGTCAATCCCCCAATCGCCACACCCCAAAATATTTATTTATTTTATTTTATTTTTTCAATCTTTTTTGAGAAATTTTTAATGTTTTTTTTAATATATATATATTTTTTAATTTTAATTTTTTTCATATATTTTAATTTTTAAAATGTACATCATTATTTTCATCTTAATCATATAATTAATAAATTAATTTAATTTTACAAATTTTAGTGAGTTTATAATTTATTCATTGTTATAGTATGAATTAATAGTTGCTTTCAATCATTAAATAAGGTAACGAAAATACATTTCTCAAAAAAATAATATTCTTAAAAATAGACTAGCCATTAAATTAATAATTAATAACTAAAACTAAAATTATTAACAAATTAACAATAATAAAATTAAAATAAAATAAATAAATTACAACTACACTGAATTATAACATTATCATACTCGTCGGTTGTCATTCATTCCCATCCCTACCCTAGCCTTATTTATTACCCTCACTTATTCTCTCATGGATCTAATCCTGATGATGAACCACGAAGGTTGGTTCGAAACGTCAATTACAACAAATATGAATGCAATGACTCCGGAAGATAACACCTCACAGAGTATAGATCACAAAAGCCTCAAATCAATAACTTTTTAAATAATTAAAAAATATATATTTTTAATTGTTATTATTATTTTTTTAATTATATTTTTTAGTGAGATATTTTATTTATTTATTATTATTTTGATATGTTTTATTATTATTATTATTATTTTGTGTTTGGATTTTTTTCTTTATGGGAAATTTTTGTAGGTTTTTTTTTAGCATAATTTTTTTTTTGGTTGTTTATATATATATATATATATAGTTTTTGTTTTAATTTATTTTTAAAATATTATTATATTTTTTTTTTTTGATTTTCATTTTTTCATTTATTTATTTTTATTTTGGCCGTAGAACTATGTCGATGTTCGATTGGCAACTTGACCTTATTATGTGTCCATTTAATAGTTGACTTTAAAGTTTTCGTTACAATGAATCAAGTCCACTTCTAATGTGCGTCAATTTCATAGTTGCCTTCTAAGTTTTCGATGTAATGGGTCAAGTCCACCCCCACTTCGTGTCAATATGATGGTTGATTTTTAAATTTTCATTGCAATGTGTCAAGTTATCTTAGGCCGGGATTTTAAAAGAGCTATACTTTTAGTGTCAAAAAAAATATACAGTTGGTATAATGACTCCTTAATTTAGGTATCCATTTTTAAGGTTTTTTAGTCATGATATTTGGTTTTAATTCCATGGTGGAAAAATGTCGACATTTTAAAGTTTTTCAGAGTTGTGATATTTTTTCTTTAATGCCATGGTTGAAAAATGTCAAAATTTTAAGGTTTTTAATGGCCATGGTATTTTATATTTAATGTTATTGTAAAAAACTATTGAAATTTTAAGGTTTTTCAAAGTCATGATATTTTTTTAATACCATTGCTAAAAAAATGTTGGAATTTTAATAATAAAAAAAATGTTGATACAATATCAAAACTTTTCAATTTCAAGGCGTTTTTCATGTTTATTGCACGAAAATTTTAGCTTTTTAATGCTATTTTTTAAACTCCAAAAAAAGTGTTGATGCAACATCAACAATTTTCATTTTCGGGTGTCATTTCATGTTTATTGCACAAAATTTTTGGTTTTTAATGTCATTGCTAAAAAAAATTGGAATTTTTACCCAAAAAAATCGTTGATGCAACATCAACATTTTTCGTTTTCGGGGTGTTTTTTCATGTTTTTTGCTCAAAAATAAGGGTTATTTGGGCTAGAGTTCTCGTTTGGAGTTTACATTTCTTGTTAACATGCTAACTTTGTTGAAACGAAATCAGTCACAGACAAAGATTTCTTTATCCAAATTAAATATGAGTTTCAAAGCTACCATAATAAAGCATAATAACTCTAATACTATCTGAAAAACTACTAATTTTCCTACTATCATGCTTAAACCAAGGAGAAGAGATGTTGCTCATACATAGATAAACAAAAAAAATTAAACTTAAATATAATTAAAGAGTCACAAAGTCAATAGGGATGACCTCTAGATTGTTATTCTCCTCATTTAAAGGTGGAAAGTCCAAACCCACTATCTTCTTTGCCAGGAGAGTGACTTTGTTGTCCTATTTTTTAACATAGAACTACAAGACATCATTGTAGGGTGAGATTTCCTATTGAGCCTCAGTGCATTCCATGAGCATCTTCTCCAATGTGGTCTTGAGATTCTAGTAAATGTTGACTATTTAGAAGTATTTAACAATGTAACTATGTGATTTTCTTGTGTTCAGAACCCAGTGCACCATGTCCTCATTTTTTCTTTTGAAGTTAGACACTTTGCATTATGTGAAATGAGGATTACACAAACCAAAACTTTTATGCTACTGGTTTTCCCAAATTGAAACCATACCAATAATATAAGTTCAGAGTCTTGATGTTGCTAAGACCTCGTTTAACTAGAGCATCTTGTAGATAGAAACTTATAAAAACAAGTTGGTTGTGCCAGACCTTGATATACATTAACATGAGAAGACAAAAAAGACTACTAATCCTCCAAGCAAACAATCAGTGAGTCATAACAACTATTGGGAAAAAACTTTAGTATCCGCGTTGGCTGGTCACTAGCCTCATCTGAGGAGATGTTGGATGATCTCCTTGCTAGAATGGTCAACTTGCGGTTTATACTGTCAATTTTGCCCTCCATCTCTACCAATATAATAGAATTCTCTTTTTAAGTCCCCTTGTACCTCCCTATGCAACTTGTAATATTCAAATTACAATTAACCTTGTGCCAACTTCGTGCCATGATCGATGAGGTGATGGGAGTGTTCACTTCGTGCCATGATCGATGAAGCGATGGCAATGCATACAATGCGCCAAGTATAGTGGGAGTCAGAACTCCTTTCATGTGAGCTAAAATCATATCAAGGTAGTGGGGGAACGCCCGCTCTGGGCACCCTCCTTGGGGGGATCCACATCCTCATTGATTTCATCATCATGAAGGCAATTCCTCCACTTTAATGTTTTCCTCAATAGTGTTAATTTTGTTTCACATGGCTTAGGGAGTATTCTGCCAAAAGAGAGCTACAAAGGCCTTTACATTTCTTTGAGCCCTCAAGAAGGGTTGTTTAAGATGATGACGATAATGACGATCTTGACCATGACCAGAGTTGTTGCCAGGGTGTAACATGTTGAATGACTAAGCAAGAAGATGGGAAAAATTGCAGCAACAATTGAGAAATACATGCCACAAAACCACTAGGGTTACCGAAAAGACTAGAGGTAACGAACAAAGACAATGAAAAGGAAGAAAGAATGATGGGTGGAGGGAAAGAATAACCAAGAGAAGAGGACTAGGATGAGGGGATTGCCCTAACCTCACAACCAATAAACTCCCACACAAAAGCTATAAACAAAAAGATGCATCATATTAAGCTAGAGTAATAAATCTGCCCAAAATAAAAAGAAGTAAGAATGGCGAGTCAAAAAACTAAGGTTCTTATAAGTAACCAGCTCAATGATCATATTCATCACTATCATATTTAAACCATACAAAAAGGCTAATTCATAATAATAGTTGGTAGCCAACTGAATAAGCAATGATCATATTCATCACTATCATATTTGAACCATGCAAAAAGGCTACTTTGTAATAATGGTTGGTAGCAAAAATAAACATCAACTAAATTGGAGTGATCATATTCATCATTATCATATTTGAACCATGCAAAAAGACTAGTTTGTAATAATGGTTGGCAGCAGAAATAAACATCAATTGAATTGGCTTGAACACAAGCTAAAAACCATCATCCTCTTCATTGAATGCAACCTACGAAAATGTCACAAGAGCACCAAGTGTTTGACTATTTGAAAGGAGATCGAGGTAAGTGACATCAGTGGAGCGACGGTGCATGTAGGTTTCGGGATACTCACCTATTAGGAGAGAAACCAATCGATTTTTAACTTAAAAAATATAAAGCAATGCAATTATTTTTCTTTTCACCAGATATATTATCTAACTTTTTAATTAATATTTAAATAAAAAAATTATAACATCAATTATAAAATATTACTAACAATTCATCCTAATGGAAAGTAAAAGTGAGTATAAAGAATGAGATTCATTTTAATGTCTCCATGAAAACCATTTTTGTGGTCTTTAAAAAGGGCATATTCGCCATAACGGAAAGTAAAAGCAAAGGTGAGTAGAAAGAATGAGATTCATTTTAATGTTTCCATCTTTGGTATCAAAATCATTTTTTTGCCGTCTTTCCCATGAGCACATGGGGAGATTTAAAGGAGACATATAATGAAAGTGTATTGTTTTATAATAATGAAAAGATAAAGATAAAGATAAAGTAATTAGAATTTATATATATATATATATTATGTTTAATATATCACTTGATTAAGGTAGGGAATTGAACTCACTTCACATCAAAGAGTACTTTAACAAAGTAATTGATCGCTATTTATCCAAAATCCATAGACATTTTTAAAGTATATTCTTTAATTAAAATGTTTTATAAAAATAATTTTTATATATACTATAAAAATAAAAATATGTATGATTCTTTTTATATTTAATATAAAATTGGTATATAATATTTATACAAAATATTAATAATAATCTTTTTAACTAGTTTAATATTTATGTATATATATAATATGAAGGTAATGTGAAGATAATGAGTATTCACTAATACTTATATGTTTTATTGGATTTCAAGAAGGTGTGAGTTCAATCAATTCTTTAATATTTTATTTCTATGCTAAAAAAGAAGTGTTACCATATCACCATAGTTTCGCTGACAATTGTGAGTATAAGATGGACAATCTAAAATAAAGTGTTTTTCATCTTCACCCTCCTAGAATCGCAAAGGTGATAGATTCTTTCATCCCAAGGCATTTTGGGAATTGACCAATGCCCAACTTCATTATGAAGCTCATGCGAATTAGTTCTTATCATAGCAATGTAAATTTTTTTCTTAACACTAGTCAAAACATAAAGATATTTTTGGTTTTCGAGATTGAGGTTGATCCCCTCTTTATAATATCTTAGTTTTGTTTTTTCCTTTTTCCCTCTAACTCTTTATCGCCACATAAGATCTCCTTAAATTTGGAGGTAATAATATTTTTAGTATTATCCTTGTTCTGTAAGATGATCTCCTCCTTTATCCCCTAGTGGTGGAGCCAAGACAAGACATCCTTATGTCATCCTCACTTGAGCTAAAGGTGAGAGTTTTTGCTAGAGTTAGAAGCAATTTTAGAAAAATCTCTTGGATTCCATGTTGTATAACTTCTTCTTATACATAAGTTACCTAGTCATAGCCAAGCTTTCAACGCGGGAAATACTTGCTTCAATTAGGGGGGTAGAGTAAGGAGTATTGCCTTTAATCTTGAGGTTGAAGGTTATAAACTAATTTTGGATCTATTCAATCTTCCTTCGTGACTGTTTAGATATAATGCAACCCCATACCTCACATCCATATATAATAATAAGAGTGGTCAAAGTCCTAAAGAGGAGTTTTTTTTTTTTTTTAAAATCCCATATCCAAAGAGTGGTCATCTTATAATCGTTTTCAAGCCCATAGTAAGTTTTCCAAACTCAATGTTATAATTCCAATTGAGCTTATGAATGATGTTGATTCCCAGATATTTGTATAAAGGAAATTCCTCCAATAAGCTATTGTCATAAATGAAAGTATCATATATGATTTTTTTGGATTTAATTATCATGACTTTAGCTTTGTCAGTGTTAATAGTCATACCCATCTTGGAGCAAAAATCTTGGATATTGCATTTAATTTCCTCTGACCAACCCTCAATGGTCCTAAGCTTAACAATAATATTCTTGTATAACCTTGTCACATTAACCTTCAACTCAAGAGGAACCATTATCTCTTCTAGCCTTTGCCAAAGCTTTGTCCTAGGAATAATATCAAAAACTTTTCTAAAGCCAACAAAACAACATAAGGGATCAACTTTATTATCACGATATTCCTCTACAATTATCTTAAGAGTAACAAGATGGTTCATAGTCGAATGATATATCCTAAACCTAACTTGGCCTTTAACTATTTTATCATAGATTTCAAACCAATTGTATATTGAAAATAATATTAAAGATTTTATTTTCAATATAATTAGAAATAAAAATAATACTAAAAGTTTTATTAAATATAATTGCTAATTGTCAATTTGCTAATATTATTTTATATTTAAAAAAATTAATAATAAAATATAATGTCTAATAATAAATTTATTTAATTTATCTTAAAATGTAGGTTTTTGTGATTTATGATTTATATAAAATATTTTCCAAATAAATTACGGGTTTAGAACCATTTATTTTATTTCATCATCAAGACAGAATTGGATAGTTTGATTAGGGAACAAATAAATATAGTAGCGATGCAACAATTAACCTATAATTAATAGTATAATAATAAAATTAATAATATTAAATTCAATTGAATATTTCAAAGATAATACACTTTTTTTATAATGCATAATTCCTGAAAAGCCCTATTTCCAACCCTATTGCATAGTAAGCCGATATAACACAATATAACACGCTGCTATTTTTTTTCTCTCTCATCACCGCGCGGCGTGTTATATCGTGTTATATTGACTCCATGTCAGGGCGCATTTACTATGCAATAGGATTGAAAATAAGACTTTCCATACTTCCTTCCCCTTTACTCCAACAACCATCACTTCATATTTAATGCCCCTATCTATTGTCTGCATCATCGAGTCACAATATCCCTGCTTAAAATCCTTCACGTAACTTCCGTTTGTAGTCGTACTGGAATGGTTTAACGTCGATGGGGTACTACCTTGCAGATCCTTAATCTTCAAATTAATATTGCTTAAATCTAACCTCCACCTGTCGTTTGGCGTGGATTTCATTTTCCTGCTTCCTCATCTGGGAGGCTCTTCCCAATAAATCTGTTTCCTCGACACGCGAACCACCTATGTTATCATATAATCAAGGTTAGAGCCAGTAATAGATATACTATCGAGCTATATAATCCACTTGTTTATACTTTTAATGGGCCTTAATATTCCTATGAACTAATAAATTGAGATTCATGAAATATGAATAAAAGAAGGATTACCTTGATCTTGGATACTGTTTCCCTCTTCTAAATTTGCTCCTTTATTTTTGTTCATCGACAGTTGGACTGTTTTCCCTTTTTATATGATAAAAACTAATGGTTTCAACCTTTTGTATCTACATATGTATTCTTGCAATTATTGGAGTCTGATCTTTCCCGAGTGATCTCTTACTTTGGTGGAATTTTTGGAATGTTATTATGGAGTCTCCAATTACAATAAGATGACGAATTTCTTTTGCTAAGGCTATCCTCAGCCCTTGTCATAATCTCTTACTTTGGTGGAACTTTTGGAATGTTATTATGGAGTCTCCAATTACAATAAGATGACGAATTTCCTTTGCTAAGGCTATCCTCAGCCCTTGCCATAATGATAAGGCCTCTGCTTGATTGTTTGATGTCAATCCTAAGTCCCAAGCAAATTTCGTCACTATTTCTCCTTCAAGGTTGTTTATGACCCCTTATGCTCCTGCTTCCCCCTTATTACAATTTTATTTTTATTAATAAAATTACAAACAATTTTTTGAAAAATCATAATATGCATATCACATTAAAATAAATTTAAATAATAATGATTCATATTTGCAACAAGATATTTCATTACATATAATTAATAAAGTATAATAACTTAATAAATTCAATTAATAAACATATAATTAGAAATAAAAATATTGTCGTCTGCTTGGGGTAGCTCAATTGGCAATGGCAGTGGAAATGAAGTCTCACTGGACCGAAAGTCTTGGGTTCAAATCTTGTGTTATCCCTCGATTTGGGTGAGAAGTTGGACATGATGAAGATGCAATCCTACCAAGCTTACCCAAGTTCTAGTCCCACTGATATTGACATGCTTGTTTATGATAGCCTACTCACCTAGACAAACAAAAAAAAGGGCCATTTCATATCATTTAGACTAAACTTAATATTTACAATAAACTCTTTCTCTAAGAGTGCACATGCACACCCTCTACCAATTACAATAAACTCTTTCTCTAAGAGTGCACATGTGCACCCTCTATCAATTCTTTCTCTTGACATAGCAGCCCTATCAATAACAATCCTATCAATTCTCTTTCAAAGCCTACTCACCTAGAAAAATCAGAAAAAGACCCATTTCATATCATTTAAATTAAACTTAATATTTACAATAAACTCTTTCTCTAAGAGTGCACATGTGCACCCTCTATCAATTCTTCAAAGCCTACTCACCTAGGAAAACCATAAAAATGGCCATTTCATATCATTTAGATTAAACATAATATTTACAATAAACTCTTTCTCTAAGAGTGCACATGTGCACCCTCTATCAATTCTCAATTCTCTTCAAAAAACTTAATATTTACAATAAACTCTTTCTCTAAAAATGCACATGTGCATCCTCTATCAATTCTCTCAACATAACAGTCCTATCATTTCTTGATTGATATCGCAGTCCCCGAATCTAAAAACCACATAGAAATATATGTATATATTATTGAAATTTTAATAAATTAAAAATACATATATATAAATTAAATAATATTATTAAAAAGCACCGTAAATCATCTCAACTTCAAATCTACTCACAGATTTCTCAATTAGAAAATGCAAAGAGAGTTAAATGAAACATACAAAACCTAAAAATAAAGCATACCCATTCGCTAGCCATTGAAAAACCCACCCAAATAAGTTATAATTTAGTTGGCAATTTTAAAGAGCCAGAGTCCTTATAACTTGCCAACCAAGTCACTCAATTTATAATTATCCTGAGATAATACAATGAGAGAATACAGGCGAGATTACTTCAAATCGATTCTAAACGCCAAAACTCCAGAGAATTTAATTATTTTAGATTTAAAACTTTTGTGATCCATAATGTAAATATAAGTCTTTTGGATTATATTAATTTTCCTTTTAAAGAAAAAACTTATTTCTTTGGCAATTTTAAAGAGCCAGAGTCCTTATAACTTGCCAACCAAGTCACTCAATTTATAATTATCCTGAGATAATACAATGAGAGAATACAGGCGAGATTACTGCAAATCGATTCTAAACGCCAAAACTCCAGAGAATTTAATTATTTTAGATTTAAAACTTTTGTGATCCATAATGTAAATATAAGTCTTTTGGATTATATTAATTTTCCTTTTAAAGAAAAATGTGAAATAATTTAAATGGTCAAAATTAAGGAAAACAAAAATGTGAAATAATTTGAATAGTCAAAATTAAAGAAAAAAAAATGTGGATAATTAAATTATGTGAAAAATTGTATTAACATATATCCTAATTAAAAATGGTAAAAAAGAAAATTTAAAAACTAAAAAAATTAAAAACTAAAAAGTTGAAATTAAAAGACAACTATATTTAAAAAAGTTATAAATAATAAAAATAATATATTAAATATTTATCTAATTTTTAAAATATATATATATATATATATATATATATATATATATTTTAATTTTAATATATTAAAATTTGAATGTTGTATTATTTTATTGGTAAAAAGAATTGAAGTTTTTTTTAATTGTCGAATCACTGAGTAACATATATGAAATGAAAATAAAAAACACATGAAAATGCCCCCAAAAAAAAATAGGAAAACGGCTATTTTGTAAATTTTTTAATTAGACAACCAATTTCAAAACACATAAATGAATTTCAAAGTAATAAGAAAATAAAAAATGAATTTATTAATGTAAAATTTTGAAGTATTATGTAAAGTATTTAATCAAGGCATAAATTAATGTAAAGTTAACAAAAATGTATTATTTATTTTAATGATTTTTTTTTTTCCAAATATAATAGGGTATAAATGTGGACCAAATCTTAATAATGTGATTAATCCGAAAGACATATTTCTACATTATGGATCACAAAAGTCTTAAATCTAACAATGTGTTTTTTGGCAATGTTATGAACATCATGTCACTTATCGTAATTAACTCTGAGTAGGGAGGATTCTATTTCTTCCTCTCAACCAATCAAGATAACCCCCAGACAATATTTTTCCTTATATACATAAATTATAATTAATTTTCTTTTTTTTTATTAATAATAACTATTAATAAAGTTTTATTATAAAATTGATAACATAATTGTAATGTAATATTATTAAAATTATAATTTTAATATATAAATAAATTTAATTTCTCTAAATACTTAATAAATATATAATTTTAATAAATTTTTATTTATTTATTTTCTAATAAACAAATATATAATTTTACTATAAAAACTCAACAATTTTATTAAACTTTTAATAAAAATTTAAACCAAAAATAATAAATATTTATATATTTTAAAATAATATTTAATTAACTTATTGTACAATATTGTTTAAATTAAATATTCATAATAAACACCAGCGTGTTTTTTAATTATTCCCTTCCCATACAAAGGCCACATGCACTTCATTTTCACGTGCGCCCGGTCCCCAAGCCGAAGGCAATAGAATTAAAAAAGGTGTTGTCTAGAGAAGCCCCTGACGGCAGATTTACATACGCCTTGACCGGAGATTTCTGGCTGAAATTCGGTGGAAAAATTTTCAAATTTCAAATATTCATAATGCTGGAGTGTTTGACTGAAAATTTCTGGTCGGAGTTTAGTTAAAAAAATTGTTGAAGTATTTTGATTATTTTTTGGCACTCCAAATTTTGAAATTTAACCATTATAATTTAAAATTTAAAAAAGTTCGACCAAATTTTATCATAATATTTAGGTAAATTTCCATTATTTCCCTGACTAATTTATTGATTTTTTAAACCGGTTTTAAAAAAAGCTAATTAATGGATTCTTTAAACCAGGCTTAAAAAAATTCAATAAATAGAGAATAATCAAATAAAGATCATGCCAAAGTCTTCACATTACCACCACGTGACAACCGTTGAATGGTCAGTCTATCGATTTGTGGGAACTGAGGAAGTCTAGAGGCAGCTTGGGCTGGAATGGGAAATATAATCAATCGCTCTAAAATCACATCCCATTCTATTCATTCAATTAAAATCCGTCCAAGTCGCAAACCAGCAATGGCGCAAAACAGAGGATGCCTTGTTTGCTGCCCTGTCATATCACGTTCAGTGGAAGAGACACTGGAGCAAATGCAACAAGCCAAAGTTGATGGTGCAGACATTGTTGAGATCAGGATTGACCTCTTAAATAACTTCAATCCAAAGGCTGATTTAGCAATTCTGCTCAAAGAAAGACCACTGCCCATCATCATTACTTACAGGTATACTCACGTACTTCAGCCTTTAATTCGCAGTCGACTTTGTATCAGCGTGTGTATATTGAAGTATTTTACCATGTGAGTTTAGCCAGTTTTCATTCTGGGTGCGCTCCTGCTAATGGGTAGATATAGATTATGTACTTGAAATGGGCTACTTCATCCAGACTTGTTTTAAGGTCATTCCTGGAATACTATCACGGCGTATTTCTAATCAGAATTGGGAAATGACCTCAACACTATGTTTAATTAAAAAGGGTAAACCGTAATCTGTGTCATGAAATGCTTATGTTCCGACCGGAGTAATCAGCAATAAATATGTCCTGCACTGGAAGAAACTCCATTGCTTCTATTTTGGATCTTGATCATGTTTTTCTCTCTTTGGAAACAGACCGGAAAACTTTTAGTAAATGGATGAGGGTATTGTAATATGTATAAATTACTAATGTTAAATAAAATACCTTGCTTGTTTTTTTAATGCGAGGCTCAAGACCAAGGTCTAATTAGTGAAAGAAAGAAAGAAAGAAATTATTTTAATGTCCACGAGGCTAAAGATAGCCTATGGGACAGATTGCTTCTTCATCTGCTTGATGTATTCGGCCCTTTTTTTGTGAAGCTTCACAATAAATGCTCCCATCTTCTCGACAAACCCCTCGTTAAATAGATTATCCCAAGAGCTAGCTGCCAGTGTATCTGCATAACTTTCCATGTTGTCTTTGAAGGCCTCACATTCTAAAATGAATAACTACGTATATACATGTTGTAAATATATTTCGATGAACTGTGTAGTAAGCTTACCTTGGTGAACTAAAGCTATATGAATATTGATGCTGGGATATAATATAGAAAGAAAAATAAGAAAGAAAGAAAAAAGCCTATAATAAATGGTCCAAGATGACTATAGAGAGCATAAGAAGGCTGATTCCACCCGAGGGGAAGAGGAAAGGGGGATTGAGGAAGTAATCCGCTAATGCTAGCTGTTGGTCTATAATATTTGATCTCTTTTCCATCATGTACAAGTGTCAATTTTGGTACGTCAAAAACCGATATAGGAGAATCACACTATCATGGATGGGGGCGTGATCGGTAGCTCTAAAGGTAAGCACGAAAGAGAAAATGCTGCATCTCTTGACTGACAAATTGTAGGTACTGTGCTCATTGCCGATTTTCTTGGTGGAACTTTCTCGTGATACCGTATCATATGCGGATACCGTATCATACATATGAAGGAATATGACTTCTGCAGAGCGGAAAGAGAACAGAGACCGGGGTAGAGAAATGCTTAGCATAAATAATCCTCTATTATCTGGAAGAATAATAGAAGAATTATTGAGCAGCTGGGTTTGAATTGGCTGGAGGTTTTTGTCCAACCATTGAGCAACGTGGTGCGCGTTGTGGTCAGAGGTATGAGCAGAACAGAGCAGTGTGGGCAGTAGTGAGAGCAGCGAACAGTGAACAGTGAGCAGTGTGAGAGCAGGGAGTTTTTATGCAGCAGAAGTATCGAGCAGCGAGCAAGCAGCAGCAAATGCATTTAAACATGACAAAGGAACCAGAAATTTCAGAACATGTGGAGACAAATGATTTAGGACAAGTGAAAATTGCCTCATCCGCCAAAGCTGGGAAGTGGGTTTGGGTCAATGCCAAACAATATCGGGGCATTTTAAAACAAAGAATAGCCCGTCTGAAATGGGAGCAAGCAAGGAAGAAACAGTCTCAAAAGAAAAGTAATTGAGCCCTTCACAAAAAGCACTCAAACAAGTCTCCTCCACAAGCATGTGGCAACAAGAAGTCCAAAGGAAAAGTCATTGATGATTTTGTCTTATATAGTCCCACATCCACACTTCTCACCTGGTCATTTGATTTTTATGTGAAAGAATTGTTAAATGCAAAACAAAGGTTGGAGGTTTTAGAAGCTAAAGGGCAGGAAAGAGATCATAAAATTCATATAATAACGACTGAGAACAATACGTTAGCAGAAAACAATAAAATTTTAAAAGAACAAGTGGCATTGCTACAGGAAGCTCTCTTGATAGGGAAGACAGAATGGCAACGCATGAAAGAGAATGTGCAAAACATAAAGAAATCTGTAGTGGAAAGTACAGAGGTGGTGAATGTGAAATCATCCCAAGATAAAGGGAAAATGATTGCCCAAATAAACAATCATGAAGAGAACACAAGAGAAGAAACGAAAGGAGATTCCACCAAAGTTTCCAAAACTTGGGCTCAAGTTATTAGCAATTCTGCTAATAAGGAAGGAGAAACAAATATTCAAGTTGACAACATGCAAGATAGTGAAGGCAAGGAAAGACAAAATAGGGCAGCAAACATAATTATTAAAGGGGTGAAAGACTATGGGAAAAATGAATGTACTCTTGACCTTGCAAGAGACTTCTTGAAAGACAAGTTGCTATGGCAAGGACAAATATGTCAAGTATGGAGGGTGGGTAAGTTTAAAGGGGAGAGAGCCAAGCCCATAAAAGTCATTATGCCTAGCTTGCGTGATAAATATATTATTCTAAGCAAGAAACATCTTTTGAGGGGTTCTCGTTTTTTCGTAGAAGAAGATTTAACTGTAAAACAACAGGAGGAAAGAAGGGAGAAATTTTAAAGGTTAGGGCAGCAAGAGATGAAGGAAAGAGAGCATGGATTTATAAAGGCAAAGCTGTGATAGCGCAATTTGGACCTCCTTCCAGAACAGAGCAGCAAGATGGTAATAAAGAAGAGACAACAAACTCTTCAACAGGAAATCAGAAAGCAAGGTCGGTATGGGAAAACAGGGACAAAGACTCAAATGTGAGTCTTTCATGTCAAAATAAATAGCAATCAAGTCATACCTAGGTTTCCTTAAGATTAGTTTGTTGGAATTGCAGAGGTTACCCATGGAGACAAGGACCTGGGTTAGGGCCTATTGCGGAAAATAGAGACATAATTTGCCTCATAGAAACACATGAGCATGAAGGGTGCAAGACACCTTTGTTTGAAGGATACTGGAAGATGGCAATGTGGAACAAGGCAGCAGGGAATGGCAAAGGGCACGGGGGTATCATGGTTTTAGTAAGGGAGAAAGAAGGTCGTCTTATTCAGTTAGAAAAAGAAGACTCAAATAAGCAATTCATTTGGTTTAAAATATTAGAAAATGGAAACCACATCAGAATTGCAACATGCTATTTTGCGCCACAGGTTTCAAAAATCTACAAAGGTAGAGGGCTTGACCACAAAGATCCATTTGCAACTTTAAAAGCGGATATTGCAACATATTCACAGCTAGGTGAAGTTCTTATAGTGGGTGATTTCAATGCTAGGACTGCAAGTGAGCAAGCTAACATTCTTTGTTGTAAAGATGATTGTGACCCTATTTGGCTTATAGAAGAAAGTAATCATCAGTGGGAAAGAATTTCAGAGGACAAAGGCTGTAATCTCTTTGGTGAACAGTTGCTTACTCTATGTGGGGCCTTTGATTTAGTCATTTGTAATGGCTTGACTAGATGGGCAAAGTCCGGTAATTTCACTTGCAATATTTACAATGGAGCAAGTGTGGTAGATTATGTAATTTGCTCGCATGGTTTGTGTGAGAAAATGGAAGAAGTTTTGGTTGGAGATCAGCTGTGGGATTTGAAATCAGATCACAAGCCAATTTATTTATGTTTCTCTTGGATTGGAAAAAAACAATTAGAGTCAAAAATTCAGCATGTCCAACAAAATCTCCCACAGGGCAGAATTCTTTTGATGCCAGAAAATTGTAATACCTTCAAAATGACGCTAGAGAGGCTCTTTGAGAATGAGAAAATTACAATTCACAGCCTTCATAGTCATGAATTAACACATTTAATTCAATGCGCACTTGCAAAGTGCAAAAGAACAAAAATTAAGAAGTCTGAAACAAATTGCTTTCCGGTTAATGCTTGGTTTGACGAGGAATGCAAAAAGGCAAGGAGAATGTGGAAAGAGTCAAACAAGGATAACATAAAGCTCAAACCGTACAAGTAGTTATTAAGCAAGAAAAAGGCTGATTTCATGGTTTCAAGGAGGGAAGAACTAATCTTCCTTGGGAAAAATAATCCCAAATTATTTTGGAAGGAGCTCCAACCAAAAAAAATACAAATTGGAAATAATATTACAGCTTCTAAATGGTTTGACTATGCAAGACAACTCTATGAGCAGGTTCCCAAGGTTGACCCTCTCCCCTTGGTCAACACTGATACTGAACTTTTCATGGTACAAGAGGTAGAGATGGGTATCAAGAAGTTGGGCGTTGGAAAAACAAAAGACTTAGCTGAACTCCAAGTAGAATATCTAAAGTGGGGCTCAAAGATTCTTGCACCTCAAATTACAAAAATTTTCAACAACATCATACAAGAAGGGCTCCCCACAGATTGGTCAACTAGTTTGGCAATACTTCTTTTCAAGAGCGGTGACGTCAATAATCCCTCCAATTATAGGACCATCATGATAAACCTTTTGTTTGCAAAGCTATTTGGAAGCATGCTAGAAAACAAAATTAGCAAGTGGGCAGAAAAAAGAGATAAGTGTGCTAAAGGGCAAGTAGGTTTTAGACCTAAACATTCCACAGTTGATCATTGCATAACTTTAAGGCACATCATTGAAAAAGTTTGGGAGGAAAAGGAAGAAGTCTTTTGTTGCTTTGTTGATTTCAGAAAAGCATTTGACTCGGTTCCTAGGGATAAACTTTGGCAAAGAATGGAGGAACTTGGGGTTCCTAAACATTTGAGAGCAGCTGTGCATAGGTTGTATGAAGATGTAAAAGTCAAAATTAGAACTTCAGCAGGCATTTCTGAAAGTTTTAGAAGCGATATTGGGGTCAAGCAAGGTTGCCCACTGTGTCCTACCCTTTTTGGTTTATATATCGACAAGCTCGAGGAGTGGTTAAATTCGCAAGGGGGTGATGGTATCTATTTGTGCAAGTTTGTTATAAGGCTTCTTTTGTATGTAGATGACTTTATTCTGATTGCTAAATCGGCTCTTGGTTTGCAAGAGCACTTACTATCCCTTGAGAATTTTTGTAGAAGTGTGGGGATGCAAGTCAATATCAGCAAAACGAAAGTAGTGGTCTTCTCTAAGAAAAGAAAACATAACCAACATCAGTTCTACTTTGAAGGCAACATTTTGGAAGAAGTTGCGGATTACAAATACCTCGGGATGGCTTTAACAAAAATCTAAGCTGGAATGGCTGTAGAAAGAAAAGAACTTTGGGGGGTTGGAAAGCATTTTATGTTTTTCAAAATAGGTGTAGAGAGGCAGAGTTATGGGACTGGAAGACCACTCAAACTCTTTTTGGGCTTCTAGTGATTTCGGTGATTCTCTATGGTTGTGAACTGTGGGCTAGCAGTACCTCCGACATGCAGTGGAGACAAATTGAGAAAATTCAGAAGTGTTTGATTACAAACGAATTTAAGATGAAAAGTGCAGTTCCTTATGATATCTTGTTAAGTGAAATAGGGATTGCTCCTATTGAAGCAATTGCTATGGTGCGAGTCATAAGGTATTTAAAAAAAATTGAGCAAATGGAAGATGGTAGATGGCCTAAGGTTGTCTTTAACGATAGATTGTGCAAGAGCAAAAAAACTTGGATGCAGCAAAATAACAAATGGTTTAGTAAATGGGGTATTTGCTTGAACGTGTGTCCCATAAACAGCAAAGAGATAAAAGCTTTTGTTATGGAAAAGTTCCACAAATGTACTTGGGATAAGGAGCTAGGAAGAAAGAAACATTACTATATTGAAGTGTTTAATCCCACTCATAATCATCAACCAAAAGCATACACAGAGGCCAATATCTCTTGGAGAGCCAAAATTCTTATTGCTCAGTTAAGGACTAATTCTCATCAACTTTGTTGTGAAACAATTCTCATCAACTTTGTTGTGAAACAATTCTCATCAACTCTGTTGTGAAACAGGGCGCTGGAAAAGGCCAAAGGAAGTGTGGGAGGAAAGGGTATGCATTTTTTGTTCTTCCGGAAAAGTGGAAACAGAAAAACATTTCATTTTAGAATGTGAGGCCTTCAAAGACAACAGGGAAAGTTTTGCAGATATGCTGGCAGCGAGCTCTTAGGATAATCTATATAGCGAGGGGTTTGTTGAAAAGCTGGGAGCATTTATTATGAAGCTTCACAGAAAAAGGGCCGAATACATCAAGCAGATGAAGAAGCAATCTGTCCCAAAGGCTATCTTTAGCCTCGTGGACGTTAAAATAATTTCTTTCTTTCTTCTTTCTTTCTTTCTGTAATTTAAATGAAGCCATCCACTTCTGCCAACTTAGAAAGCAAATCAAATCAAATCACTAAATGCATGTAGAAATTTGGTGAGGAAGTCCACCTCATGTAGTCATTGGGGCATGCACTGTTTACAATTACCTTGGGAGGAATGTAAGAGTAATTCATTCTCCTGCTAGAAGGAAAGTAATTCATCATTTTTTCAACTCTCTTATTTCCGTTCATTCTATTCATTCACAATTCTCACCATTCCCACCTCTATTAGGGGCTTGATTAGGGAAACTCCGAAAGTTGCTCAGGGGATTTGAATGAAGTATGAAATAATAGATTAGTGCTCTTAAAGCTTTCCGACTCTCATGATGCATTCTCCATATGCTACTGATTAACTAGAAATTTGAAGATGACGAAATCAGCACCACGACAGAGGAATTGACAAACCACGGGGAAGAGAGAGAGGTTGTGGATGAGCATAGAGGTTGGGCAAGCTAGGAAGCTTTCACCCACTAGTTACTGCTGTTCATTGGTTGTTTGAGAGTCAATTTTTACTTTTTTAAGTTATTCTTAGAAAGCATTCAGCAGATTGGATTTTTTTTGCTTATATGAAAGAGCATTAGAAGGAAAAGAAATATCCTTGAGGGACTATTGAATAGAGAAAGGGAAGATTTTTTTGTGTTGTGTAGGGAAGTGGAAGACAATGTTATTGTTGTTTGACATATAGATGAAAAAATCATCAATTAATTGAATTAATAGATTTTTTTTTGTATTGTGTAGGGAAGTGGAAGAGAGTGTCATTGTTGTTTGACATATAGATGAAAAAATCATCGATTACTTGAATTAATTATGGTTAATCTTTGATCACAATGTCAAAACAATTAGTCACTGGGTAATATTTGTGATTAATTCGGAAAATAAAAAAATTCATACTTAATAAAAAAAATAGTGATTAATTCAAAAAAATTGTGAGTCGATGGGTGTTTGTTGCCTTTGCATGGAAAAGTGCCAATGAAGATGGAACACTATAATTTTTTTGGGTTATTGTTCTTTTCAGTTGTTATGGTGGAAAACTTAGTTGAGCGAATCCAGCATTGGTTTGGAGAGAGAAATAATTGTTTTCACCACCATTGAAGCATTTTCTTGGAGTTATGGAGGGATTCATTGCTGCCCAAGATTTTCATTCTGTATGTGTTAATTAAGCAACACAACACTTCAATATTTTCCAATTTATGCAAGGGTTTGTAGAAGGCATACTACTCACCCCTTGTTATCAAATGTTTATGGATTATAGAATGATTTTAGAAAGTTCATATATAAATATATATATGTCGAACAATGTTTTATGTACATATTTTTCATTTTTTTGGCCCTAGGTGTGAAGTTGGCCATTTGGACCTCTTACCTCCCAAATCCTCGCTTTAAGTGAGAAAGCCCTAAACAAAAGTGAGTCCCTTGAGTTTATGAATAAGGGTACCCATTGTCGCCACGGTAGCTCCTTCACTCTCTCTAGGCTGGATCTCCTTTGACATAAGGGTGAAGTGCCTACAAATGGCTAAGTCCAACTTATGATGACTACTTGAAAGGGGTTATATACTTGGCAACAAATTTGATTTATGATGCTTCTTAAAGTATATTTCAAATTTAGGGAAACTGAAAGTAAATGAGTATTTTTTTTTTTGTATTTTATGAGGTGGTTGAAAGAGAGATTAGTGTCTAAAACAATCCAAGGCATATGGATTATGGATTCAATAAATTAGTCTTAGAGGGTTGTTTTCTATAAGCGATTAGGACACAACAAAGCTGCAATAGTGTTAGGATATAAGGCTTAATAAAATCGCTTTATGACTTCAGGGTATAGTTTATGCTTTTGTTCATTCTTTTTTTTTGTAGAGTAGTCTATCCCACATTCAAGTGGAAATGACTTGCTCAATGAGAAAGTGTATATAAGGAGGTGAACTCCATTGTAATAAATGTATTAGTTATTCATTGATAATATCCTATTATATTTTTATGGGTATTTTTCTTTGAACTCAGTTATGTGACTAAACTCTATCTAGGCTTTCATCATTTAGTGATTAGCTCATTTTGTAATAAATAGCATCTTACAACCAGACCTATTTTGTTTTTCCTGAGAAAAATACCCATAATTTTTTATTTTTTATTTTATTAGAGAAAAATACTCATAAATTTTTTCATAGTAAAATGATAAAGTTATATTTTGCCTATACACTACAAGAGTGTATTCCTGAAAATCCCAACATCAGCAATGTACCCATAAATTCTTTCATAATGTACTCATAAATTCTTTCATAGTAAAATGATGAAGTTACATTTTGCATATACACTACAAGAGTGTATTCCTGAAAATCCCAACAGCAGCAATGTCTTTTAGCTTGCCAACGGATAAGAGAAACAAAATTATAGAGCATATGTCATCCAAAAAAACTGTGCTCAAGGGGAAGAAAATTACATCTCCATATACAACATACATATATCAGAAGAAACCATGAAGGCCGGACTGTCCATAAGAAATGTCAGCAACCAAGAAGTATCTATAGTAAACAACTTCACAAAATCTGATGAAAAAGAACTATTCAGCTGAACATTTGGTTGTATGAAAAAAACCCCAAAACAAGACCTGTATGGCCCCTATGGAACAAGAAAGGATCTGTCCCTGTGAGTCTGTTGTAATCCGACCTGATAAAAGGAACAGACTGTCCAAAATCCAACCAGACCTATTTTGTTGTTTATTAATGCATAAATTAACTTGGAGCTCTATTCCAAAGGTGCAATTTTTAAAATTTGCTATGAGGATGTGTCTTACAGTGAAGTATAAAACTTGTAGCAACCTTAAAAGTGATAGTTCAAGATTGACACATTCGATTAAAAAAAAAGAAAAAAGGAAAAAGAGGAGATTAAGAGAGGAAAGCCCACACCTAATTCCTTCTATTGGAGTAGAGTTACCTTTCAAAAATAGTCCTTGACGCAGAATTTACAAGCAATTTCCAGCTTTGACATTCAATAATTGGAGATGAAAACATAAGCCACACATTAGCAAGAAAGAAACCCTTGAATTTCCAAGCCTTCAATGAATATTTAACAATAGCTCTAGAGTATTTTTATCAAACTTTCAACTAACCATTACTATGTGAGGGAGCTTCTCTTATATAGAGTTACGAGCTCAAAACCATCAAACATAAAATAATATAATCCAAGCTTAGATCCATGGTTACTCCTAGGGACAGCTAAAATATAATTTCTATAATAAACTCCTAAAGACACGTAAAAAAATACATAATAAAATAAGGGGACAGAAGAGTGGATATACTACTTGTCCTCTCCTCGAGTAGGGATGTCCTTGAACTTGGCTTGTTTGACCATGCAAATCCATTCATTAAGAATGCCACATGGATCCTCCTCCTAGAGTGCACCCTTCAAGGTGACCTCAAAATGTGTGCAAAAACATCTCATACAAGGGAACTACTTGTCCTTTCCTCAAGTAGGGGATGTCCTTGAACTTGGCTTGTTTGACAATGCAAATCCATTCATTAAGAATGCCACATGGATCCTCCTCTAAAGTGCACCCTTCAAGGTGACCTCAAAATGTGGGAAAGGACATCTCATACAAGGGAGCACTCCACTAAACTAAGAGATAAATCATCATTAAATATTACCACATGCCCGAAATAGCAAGAACAACTACAGCGTTTTCTCGAAGAAACCAACAAAGTTGTCCTCCAAGATTGTTAATTTCTCTAACCCTAGCCATTGACAATTTATTAACCTAGAAGATACCTTTCTGTAAATTAATTTCTTACTGCTGATCTACCAGATAAAAAGTACCGCTGAGATTTTAACACACAATTAAAATATAACATTGAGGCAAGGACCCCTGATGTTGAGCTGCCCAAACAAACGCTTCAAGTTCCGTAAAGGTGCGAAGCCGCTTGTCCCTCCGGGGGCAAGGACCGGTAGGGGCTTGCTTGACGTTAGGAAAGCAAGGACAGTACCGCATTCCGGTTAAAAGGAGTGTTTCCTGGGGGCCGGGCTCTGCAGGACAACCAGTAGCTACCTTTCTTTACTCACCTTACCAGAATAAGATTTCCTTCCAACAAGGAAGTTGAAAGCACCCTCCTTTCCTTGTCCAGCTCCTTATAAACTATGGAAGCACCTGCTACCAACTGTAGTTGAATGAATCTCAGATATACTTTGTCACTGCAACTAGCTTTGCAACTGTCCCTTGAGTCTCTGACTGCAACTAGCTCTGCACTGTCCACTGAGCACTACTGTGCCCAACTGGATCTGCTACTATAGCTCATGAATTTGACTGCAACTAGCTTTGCATCTGCTCCTCAAGATATGACAACACCTTGCTAACATCTCGACCCTCCTGCTACTCTAACTGTGGGCTCCCGTAGTAAAGGAATTGATCCATATGAACAACTACTGGATTTGATCTGGACTTCCTGCTACTCACCCATGGACCCTGCCCATACTGGTGATATGAAGCATCATGCTCCTCCTCTATCTAGAGGTATCGCTGTTATCAATGCAAATTCCTCCAATCTAGAGGTCAACTCATCGATCTTTGCTGCCCCTTCTTGTCCTTCTTCCTCTTGGGACACTGGGTGACGCAGTGACCAAATTCACCATATTCGAAGTACTTGACCTTTAATAGGTCCTTCTTCTTCTCTTCTCCTTTTGAGTTCTGTCCCTGACTAGGACCCTTCTTCGCCTTACCTTTACTTGCAAGGGCTAGGTTCTCTTTTTCTTCCATCTCAACTTTCGGTCCCTTTGCCACTGCTGCTAGTAGCACCCTCGATGAGACTGGGCTGTAGCTCCTCTTGAGTGAAATCACTCCATAGGCATTTCCATCTTGGTAGCTGATCTTGTCCATTGATCCCCTAAATGAATGTCTGCCATTCCTTGGTAAACCTGTTTAGAGCTATTCGCACTAGTTCACCATCATTTGGTTTTTCTCCAACAGCTGCAAGCTCATCTCGGACTTCCTAAATCCTAGTGAGATAGGAAGTTATGCGCTCACCCTTCTGCATCTTTGTTGTCCTCAACTTCTCCTTGAGAATCATTTTCCTATTCTTAGATGGATCCTTGTATAACTTCACAATAACATCCCACATTTCCTTTGCCGTATTTTTCTTAGCAATATGTGGGACATTATGCTCCTGAACACTTTCTAGGACCATCCTCTTGGATTTGGCCATCTCTTTTTTGAAGTTTGCCAACTACTATGCATCTGTTGGTTCTACCATGACATTTGTCATGAACTCCTTCAAGCCAAGCTCATCCAGTAGGAATTGCATTCAAGCCTTCCAGATGCCAAAGTTTGAGGCTTCTTCAAGTCTATCTTGATCTTTGAGTCCTGCTGAAGCCATCTATGTGAAACTCAAATAAACTGGAGAACTATCTATATGGGAAATCTCCTTCTCTTTCCAGCAACTCAATCCGACCTTCTTCCTGCACTCACAAGTCCTCTGGAAATGCGCAAATTTTCCCCTGCACTTGCCTCTAGTGTCCTTTGCAGAATTCGCATTGCCTGCTACTTCACTGGGCAATTCTCTCTACCTTCTAGAAGTCCTCCGGAATCTGGGACACACACTGCTAACCCTGAAACTCATACTGGGTGGACTGACAAGTTTGTTATGAACTTTTGCTTCTAGAAATCAAGGCCTCCTTCCCTACACTGGAAAATTGGAAACCCACTGAGAAATAAACTAGAAATTCCCTCTGTGTTCTTTTCTCTTCCCGTCTTGTGCAGATATGCAACTGCAAACTCTTGCTGCAAATCTCTACATCTAGATCTACTTTGCGAATTCGCTGATCTGCTCATCGGGACCCTCTCTTCGGCAAATCCATTGCTTGCTGCTACTGTTTTTGGACAAATCAAACTTTTCCTCCTCTCTGGTTCTGGAAATTGATTTTCCCGCCCAACAATTCATATTGCCTAGTTGGCCTGTGTAGATCTGGAGAATGCACTTCAGATTTCCCTTTGAAACTGCACGATCTCTCTTCCTTTGGCCTCTGAGCCTTTGATTTGATTAATCAAGCTCTGATACCATGTGAAATTTCCATCACTGCACCAATTGGAGTTTAATCTTCAAACTATTAGCAGTTTATTTGTTTAGGGCAAATAACGATTAAATCACTAATGCACTCTTCACAATAAAAAAACACTGCAGAATTATAAATAAGAAACTGAGAAATAGATGCACACACATAATAAAAATGACACCAATATTTTGGACTAAACGTCCCAAGAAAAAACCTGAAGGGAAAATTGGTGCAACAGATGAGGGTTTATTTTATTATGCAGCAATTTGGAAATTAATACAACTGGATTCCCAATTGGCTATTCTCCAGAAATATACTGGCAAAATAATCTAGAGATCTCAGGTTTCCTCTGCAAATAAACTCGACCTCCTCTGGCCTGCTCGTACCCCACATTGGAAACTCACATTGTTCCTTGGAGCACGCACTATAGCCTCTAAGCAACACGCATAGCCCTGGAACTGCCTCCAACTGGGCTGTCTAGCCTCCCTTTGCCTCTGGAAGTGATTCGCTCTACCTCTGAAAGTGATTCGCTCTACCTCCTGGAAGCTAATTTGTCCTTCGACAACTGAATCAACCCTCTTCTGACAACTCACACCGAGGTTTATGGCTATTCTCATTGCTTGTACGACCTCCTTTGCAGATGTATTCGACCTCCCTTTTCCTGCCACTCCGAGACTTGAAAATCATTGGGAAACTCTTTGGAATTCTGCTGCCAAATTATCTGTTGCTCCCTCTCTTCGATGCTCTCCCTTTGGCTCGAACTATGCCCTCACTAACTCTGCGAATTGGGTAGCTCAATCTGCCACAATGATCACTCTGATGCTTGATGTGTTTCTCTCTAACCCTTCAAGCTGCTCGTATAATTTCTCGTTGGAGTCTTAACGACCACGATTTAATCTCGATCAATTAGAATTCATCACTAGAAGTCTTTAGAGAAATCTTGAACATCCTTAATTAATTAACTTTAATTTAGCACTTTTCCTACACTAGACTTAAAAAATATTTTAATTATGGCAAATTAATTTAATTAAGGTGTTTCCTAAGCTTATCTCACGAAATCTTATATGGGTTTTGGAGATTTAGTGTTCCTTAGCCACTTAGCGTCATCTGAGACTAGAATGCTTGTCTGATGCTACACAGACTCTAGCAGTCTATGGGTGCAAAGCCCCATCACTTAGCTCACTTGCCCCATACGTGAGAATACTCCCGATGTTAACCAAAACATCAACAGAGTGTGCATGAAAGGGTGGTGCAACCTACAAAGATAAGCATAAAATAGCTAGAACACGTGCCACAATGTGAAACCATGTGCTCAAACCCAATGTTGCAAATATGCCAATTTTATAGTGAAAAAATCACGATTTTTTGGCCTAGCTGAGGTTTGCTGATTTTATCAATATTTTCTTGATTTTTAAGATTTTTTGGTTTTCTAGACTCTTGCCTATTTTATGCCGATGCCGATGTTTGCAACATTGCTCAAACCGTCATATCACCTCCAAAACCATGGATAAAACATGAGGGTGTTCTAGGAATATGTGCACAAGTGACCCGACCTTCAAGAGATGTAGTTCCTGTGAAATTTCAACGATTGCAACTACCAGGAATTATTCTCCTAACTTATGCAATTTATTTGTCTTTTGTTAATTTATTAATGGCAAATAACAAACAATCCACTACTGTAATCTTCACAAATAAAATATGTTGCGGAAATTAAAACACTGGAAATGAGAAAATAATGCGCGCACACAATAATTTTGACATCATTATTTTTGGACAAATGTCCCTGGAAAAACCCTGAAGGGAAAACCAATGCAGCAGATGATGGTTTTATTATTATTCAACAATTTGATAAATTACAACTGGTTGCCGTAGAAGGGAAAACCTCTGACATACAACTTTCTCAGCTGGCAAAACAATTTGGGAAATTACTTTTCCTCCAGCAAATTGAACTGGAGCCACTCGCAAACCTCTCTGGCACTTGCACTGCTTCCTAGAAATGCGCATTGCAGCCTTCGAATAATTCAAACAACCTCTAAGACTCACTCCTTGCAAGTTGATCTGCCCCCCTTTGCCTCCTGAAGCTACTCACACCTCCTCTGACAACTGGAAGTGGAAATACTGCTCCTACGACACGCGCTGGGGAAACTAGCTACTTGCCCTACCTGAATCGACCTCTTTGTATGAAAATTCCAACTTCTATTGCAACAACTAGAAACTATTTAGTATTCTTCTAATTGTTAATTAATTTAACAATTTATTTGGCCATACAAACAACAAATAATTTTCTACTTCAATTTCACCAAATTAAATTCCGCGGAAGGTAAACTGGAAATTGAGAAATATTCTAACACACACACATCAAAATTAACACAATTATTTTTGGACAATTGTCTCCAGAAAAGCCCAATGCGGGAAAACCAATGCAACAGATGAGGGTTTTATTGTTATTCTTCAACAACAAATTTGCGTACAATAATTTGGATGTCAAACTGACAATCCAATCTGAGAGAATTACTAGCCAAATTCTTGTGAGGATTTTTCCTCACCCCACAACTGATTTCATCTCCTGAAATTGCCCCCTCTGCAATTCGCAATTCCTTCTGTGTCAATTTTTGTGCAGTGCTTCTGCAGGCCTTGCTGCTACCACCTCTGGAAGCTCCTGAAATCTGTAACTCAACTTCTCTCTGGCTCTAGAATGGATTCACTGGTCCTCCTGATCATAATCCCGGCCACCAGCTACTGAATCGACAACTCCTCCAGCTAGATCGAACTGCTCTGCTGCTATTGCCTGCGCAATCCCTGCACAATCCTTTTGGGAAAACTCACACTCCCTCTCACAGCCTCTTTCAGAACTGGAAGACTTCCTACATAAATGCTAGTGATCTCCTCTGCCACCTACCACTCACCCTCTGGCTCAATCTCCTTTGCTACTAAGAAAATCGAACTGTGTGGGCAACTGAGTATTGGTGTATTCTCCATCTACCTATCGACCTCCTCTTATAATTTCCAGTTGGGACTCCAACGGCCAAGATTAAAACATAATCGATGGCTGAGATCATATCTAGATCGATCTGTGTGAGTTTCTAGATGATTCACACCTTATCTCAATTAATACTGATTAATTAACCGAATTTCTTAAGTTTAGACTTCAGAAAAATAAAAAAATAGGTTAATATTCTAATTGAGATACTTCTAGGTGGAATTTCCAGAAACGATTGCTAGGTTACGGAGGTCTCGTGTTTTAGCCTCTCCACAAAGTTTTGAGACTAGAACACCTCTGATGTTACAAAAACTAACACTCCCTCTTAGCGAGGAAGGTGTTCTCTCTAGTGTTGCACATTCTGCCACAACACCCTGTCTCTGTACCACCCTTTGTCAGGCTATTGCTGTCTGGCTATGTTGCCCACCAACCACTGCGCAACTCTGATGCTGCATCTGTGTTGCTGCTGACACTGCTATACTTCTGACAACTCTGTATCTGCACTACAACTCCCTCTCATTTATTGCTGCTACAACTGCAACTGAGAAGCCTTTGAAATATTGTATTTGTCGGCTAAAATGGGTTCTCCATCATACCCATTTGTTCTCTAAAATAGACAAACTTAGTGCTCCCTAGAGCTTTCATGAGTATGTCTGCAACCTGCTCATCAGTGGGAACATACTGTAGTTGGACTGTTCCACACTGCACACAATCTCTGATGAAATGATGTCGAATATCAATGTGTTTCGACCTGTCATGAAACATTGGATTCTCAGAGAGCTTGATCCAACTCTGATTATCACAGTGAACACTGATCGCTTCCATCCTTTGCCCGAACAAGCTTGCTAGCAGCTTCGGGAGCCATATAGCTTCGCACATCGCTATGCTCGATGCCATATACTCTACTTTTGCAGAGCTCAGTGCTACTGACTTTTGCTTCCTGCCGCACCAAGAGACCATCCCTGATCCAACGTTGAAGTAGTACCCACAGGTACTTTTCATGTCCACTGAGCTGCTTGCCCAATCTGCATCTGTGAACCCACATAGTTTGATGTCATCTCTTCGGGTATATTTCAACCCATACTTGATTGTGCCATGCACATACCTCAAAATGTGCCTCGCTGCTGTCCAATGTACCCTCTTCGGTTCCACCATAAACTGATTGAGGGTATTGATCGCGAAACAGATATCTGGCCTAGTGTTGACCAGATACATGAGAGAACTGATGAGCTGTCTATATAAGTTGGGGTTAACATCCTTGTTGTCTGACACATCTATCTTCTTCTAGTTGGTGATCATGGGCATAGACATGGGTCTACAATCCTGCATTCTGAACCTCTTTAGGATATCTGTAGCATATCTTCCTTGACCAAGGAATATCTCCCAGTCCTTTTGCCACACTTCCAATTCTAGGAAATAGTGCATCAACCCAAAGTCCTTCATATCAAACTCTGTTGCCAGGTTCCTCTTGCTGTCCTCTACGAGCCCTGACGATCTTGTCAGGAAGAGATCATCCACATACAATACTAGGATGAGTGGCTCATCCTCTACCATCAAATAGTAAAGGTTGGGATTTGCGTTACTCAGTGTTATCAGAGCCGGACCGAACCGACCGTTTTTGGCACAAAATCGGCCCGAAATGGAATAGGCCGGTTCGGTACCAAACCGGCCTATTTCATCGAATTGTACGGTTCAGGACCGGTTCCATGTACCTATGCAAGCAACATAAAAAGTTGCCTTCTTTTAATTTTTTAATTTTTTCAGTTGTTTGGCCCACTTCGAATTCTCCTCTAGGCTAGCCTAATATTCAAGCCTATGGCCCTCAGCCTAATGATCAAACCTATGGTCCTAGTATTGCTATGCAATTCATGGTAATGTTAAATTCTTAAAGTAAAAGTGACATTCTCCTTTATCTTTCATTTTCATCCTTTTACTTAAATTTTTAACATTACCATGAAATGAATCAGGATGTTTGAGAGTGGTTCCAACCTCAATGGATTTCATATGGAGAAAGTAGAATTTTAGATTTCACTTAGAATCCAACAGACTTAATAGCTTTTTAGGATTTCAAGATTGGTGGGATTGCAACGTTTCGTTTGGATTTTGTCATGTACGAGGGTGTGGAACTAGTACTTAATAAAGAGAACCAAGCCCTCTATGTACTTTGATGTTAGTGGCATTGGTCGTCAAACTCCTCTATCACGACTCTACTAAAAATGTACCCACCACTCAAACAAAATCTTGACATGACATGCTATGTTTTCTTCTATCTTATTTTAATACCTGAATGGTTATATTGATGACGAAGACCCCGATATAGGCAGTGATTTTGATGATATGTAGGCATTTGTTGTAGCATGATTTTTTTTGTATGCTAGAGGCCATCTAGAGCCTATTTGTTGATGTATTTTCGGTTTAGAGATGGATTGCAATCGATGCTATTTTGGTTATATGCATCCTTACATGCTATGTAAATGAGAACTTTTACATATTTGTGTATAAATGGTTTGGATTCATATGGATGCACATGAATATATATGTTTTTCTTTAAAATATGAATATTTTATGTGTTTTTTTTGTTTTTATTGGTTCCGACTGGTTCCTAGTCCACAAGTTTTTTCGGTTCGATCATTGGTTCGTTCTGATAACATTTCTCTTGACGAATCCCATCTTTGCAAGTAGTTGTCAATCTGACCATACCATTCCTTGGGAGCTTGCTTGAGCTCGTATAGAGGTTTTTTTAGCCTGCACACATGAGTGCGCCTTTCATGAGTCTCGAACCCTTTTGGCTGTTCTATGTAGACTTCCTCCTCTATCACCCCGTTCAAGAATGTTGTCTTGACATCCATCTGGTGAATCTGCCATCCCATCTGAGGTGCTAGGGATATTACTAACTGGATAGAAGTGTATATGGCAACTAGGGTGAAGGTCTCCTCATAATCTATCCCTTCTTTTTGCGCATACCCCTTTGCCACAAATCTAGCCTTGTACTTCTCTACGTTGCCGTCTGCAACGTATTTGATCTTGTAGATCTAACGAGAACCTACAACTGCCCCATCCTCAGGTCTTGACACCACCTCCCAAACATCATTTGTCATGATAGAGCTGTATTCTTCCACCATGGCATCTACCCACACTTGATGTTGTGCGGCTTCCTAAAAACTAGAAGGTTCTGCAACCTGAGCCACCAACGCTTGGTACCTGTCAGGTTGTCTATGCTCTCTCTTGTTCGTCCTAGGAGTTCCAATAAACTCCTTTGCATCTCTCAATGTCTGACGAACCTCTCTGCTGGCTCGACCACTAGTGGTGGGAGGTTCAACCAACTCCTCCTCATCCTGCTTCTGTTGCTTCGTCTGCTGCGAACTCACTGGATCTCTTGTGCCTGAGGAAATGCTGGTACTGGTTACTGTACTAGATCCCTATGACTGTCCTACTGACGGTCCCCCTGGCTGCCCCTGTGGCTGGACCAATGAAACTTCTACTGGCTGATTCTGATCACCTGCAGGCATCTCACGAGATCTCTTGAAAGCTCGATCCTCCATGAAATTAATGTCCCATCTTACTACAATCTTCCTATTGCTAGGAATGTAGACCCTGTATGCCTTTGAGGTTTCGCTATACCCAACAAGAAAACCCTTCTTTGCAGTCTGATCCAATTTGGTGCGCTTCTCATCTGGCACATGACAATAAGCAATGCTCTCGAATATCCTGAAGTGACTAACTTCTGACTGCTTTCCTGTGAAGACTCCTTCTGGCTTTTCCTTCCCCAATGCTCTACGAGGAGTCTTGTTTTGAATACACACTATTGTGTTACATGCCTCTGCCCATCGAAACCTGGGCAAATCCTGGTCATATAACATCGCTTTTTCAACCCCGACTATAGTTCTGTTTTTCCGCTCCGCTACTCCATTCTGCTGTGGATTGTATGGAGTTGTCCACTCTCTTCTGATGCCTTTCTTCGCACAAAAACCTGTGAAGTCTTTATCAATATACTCTCCACCATTATTTGAGCGAAGAACCTTGATCTTTTTCCCTGTCACATTCTCCATGAGAGCCTTGTTACCACTCAAACCAGCAAGGGACCTAAAGGGGGGTTCCTAAGCGGGCAACTGCTAGGTCAAGGGCAACGGTGGAGGCTTAGCCCATTGTCACCACAACTAAGTCTCCCTGCTCTTTACGGACTTTCATCGATAGGAGGAGTCCCGGTAGTGTAGGGATCACTTTGTAAAGTAGATGTCAATGGATAGGCGAGAAGTGGCCCTGAAAACCCTTTCCCAAGGATGGAATGAAAATGGAAATTGCTTGCTCTTTAGGCGAGGGACTTGAGATGAGCTAGGTTTATCTTCATCACTTAGCAGTTGCCCTCTTAGGAACCCCTCTTAGTTCCCTTGCTAGTTTGAGTGGTAACAAGCCTTAAACTTCCTGAAATGATCGAAGACCTCATCCTTGGTCTTCAAGAAGTTGACCCAGGTTTTCCTGGAAGGTCATGAATAAAGGTGACGAAATATTCTGCCCCACTGAGAGCTCTAGTGGACATCGGGCCACAAATATCTGAGTGTATAAGTCCTAACATGCCCTCTGCTTTGCTGTCACTTCTTGGGAATGCTACCTTAGCATATTTCCCAAGCACGCACCCTCTGCACAAGTCATTGTGTTCTGTGCCAAGTTCTGGAACCCCTGTTATTGTTTCTCTGAGCATCTTGAGTGCTCCATGATGTAAATGTCCCATTCTCCTGTGCCATAGCTCATTTAGTTCCTTCCCACTGCTACTGTCACTGCTTATCAGTGCCATTGGAGAATCGAGCTACAACGTGTATAACCTGTTGCTTCGAACTCCAATCTGTCTTACCCTACGAAGTGGATATCATATCCCTTATCCTGTAGCTGGGATACTGAAATCAAATTCATACCTAATTCTGGCCCATGCAACACATATGTAGCATTGGTACTTGCTCTTGACTCCCTCTAAAAATCGATGGTACCTCTCCCTACTGGAGTACATTTCGTTCTATTGCCCATCGTAATCTGGAAATCCATCTACTCCTCATTGTAGCTAGAGAAATATTTTCTAACCCCTATTATATGATTTGATGCTTTGCTGCCTCTATACCTTACACCTTGTGAAGTTGAGCCTGATAGGCAAGCAAATTCGTCTTCCAACCTGGAAGACAAGTCTGAAGCTTCTTGAATATCAGATTGATCTATGTCCATACTGAAGAATTCTTTAGTGTGTTATTTCTCTTGCACTTGACATGGATTCTGCTTTAGCAATCTAGTATAAAACCCTCTGTGTCCAACCAAGGAATCTACTTAGTGAATATCTGAGCTGCAACTGCTCCCTCTGCTTGTTGGAATTACTCAATTTGGAAAGTCGAATTTTTCTGCCACTCTACACTGAAAAATCGAACTTCCCCTAAGCAACTTGGCCAGCCTGGCTAGGCACTAGACAACACTGCAAAATTTCGGCTTGCTGCTCCCTCTGAACAACGAAATTTTCTTCTTCTGCCTCTGAGCTTCCCAGCTGATCAATCAAGCTCTGATACCATGTGAAAATTCCAACTTCTATTGCAGCAACTGGAAATTATTCTTCTAATTGTTAATTAATTTAACAATTTATTTGCCCATACAAACAACGAATAATTTTTTATTGCAATTTTCACCAAATTAAATTCTGCGAAAGATAAATTGGAAACTGAGAAATATTCTAACACACACATCAAAATTACATAGTTATTTTTGGACAATTGTCCCTGGAAAAACCCAATGCGGGAAAACCGGTGCAGGAGATGAGCGTTTTATTGGTATTCTTCAACAACAAAACTGCGTACAATAATTTGGATGTCAAACTGACAATCCAATCTGAGAGAATTAATGGCAAAATTGTTGTGAGGATTTTTCCTCACCCCACAACTGATTTTAGCTCCCGAAATTGGCCCCTCTGCAATTCACAATTCCTTTTGCATCAATTTTTGTGCAGTGCTTGCGTAGGCCTTGCTGCTGCTGCCTCTGGAAGCTTCTAAAATCTGCAGCTCAATTTTTCTCTGGCTTTGGAATTGATTCACCTAATCAAAATTCCAACCACCAACTACTGAATCGACTGCTCCTCCAGCTAGATTGAACTGCTCTGCTACTACTGCTAGCGCTGTCCCTCTGGGCAAACTCACACTCTCTCTCATTGTCTCTTCTGAAACTGAAAGACATCCTCCGAAAATGCCACTGGCCTCCTTTGCCACCTACCTCTCACCCTTTGGCTCAATCTCCTCTGCTAGATATTTGTTACTAAGAAAATCAAACTGCTTGGGCAACTGAGTATCTGCACTGGTGTATTCTCCATCTACCCATCAATCTCCTCTTATAATCTCCAGTTGGGACTCCAACGGCCAAGATTAAAACATAGTTGATGGTTGAGATCATATTTGGATCGATCCATGTGAGTTCTATATGATTCACACCTTATCTCAATTAATACTGGTTAATTAACCGGATTTTCTAAGTTTAGACTTAGGAGATACTAAAAATAGGTTAATAATCTAATTGAGATACTTCTAGGTGGAATTTCCATAAACAATTTTTGGGTTATGGAGATCTCATGTGTTTTAGCCTCTCGACAAAGTTTCGAGACTAGAACACCTCCGATGCTACAAAAACTAACAGTTTGCTGGAAATTTCGGCCTCCCTGTGACTAGAATGCTCGAAACCTCCAGAGAATTTCTCCAAAAATTCTCACTATTGAAAACCCCGCTACTGGTGTCTCCCTTTGCTTCATCTACGCCCTTGCTGAATCACTATAAGTGGGTAAGTCAAACTACTTGAATGTCTTGTGTGTCTTCTCCAAACCCCATCGACTTGCTCTTATAATCTACTGTTGGGCAACCAATGACCATGATCACATCTCAATTGATGACTAAGGTCATCTTGACTCCATCAATTAACTTTTTAGGAAGTCTCTAGAGAAAAATCGACCTCCCTTAATTAATTTGATTTAATTAACCACTTTTGCTAAGTTAGACTTAGGAAATATTTAATTATAGGCTAGGTAATCTAATTGAGGTGTCTCTAAGGCTTTTCTCGCGAAACCTTTTTTGGGTTTTGGAGATCCTGTGTTTCTTAGCCTCTTAGATACCATAGAGACTAGAAACCCTGTCTGTTACTAATTCTCCCTCTTTGTAAGGATGGTGCTTTGCACTACTCCCATTTGCTCCCTGAGGTAGACAAAATTTGCCTTACCCAAGGCCTTTGTGAGTGTATCTGCAACCCGCTGATATGTGGAAACATGCTGTAGCTGAACTGATCCATGCTGTTGGTGTCTAACACCTATGATCCAACTAGTTGCCATAAATTGGCAAACCTATGGTAAGTTTCATCTCTTCACTTCTGCTAGCTGATCTGAACTCCTGGAAGCTACTTGGCCCTCCAAATCAATTTAGCCTCCCTCTGAGATTCTGAATTGACCTCTGCAACTGCATATCGACAATTCTCTCCCGCAAACTTGAACATGTTGGAAATATCCACGGCCTCCACTGGAAGTGCTTCTTTGCAAATCAACCTGACTAGCAAAGAATCTCATTGCCTCGACTGAAAATTTACAATTCTAATTGCATCAATTGAAAATTTATTCTTCTAATTGAAAACTAATTATGCAGTTTATTTGCTACGACAAATATCAAATAAATCACATTGCAATTTTTCAACATAAAAAAAACTGTGGAAAATAAAATGTTGGAAACTGAGAAATATGCTAGCACACACACATAAAAATGACAATTATTTTTGGTCAATTGTTGTTGGAAAAACCCAATGTGGGAAAACCGGTGCAGTAACAGAGGATTTTTATGATTATGCAATAGTGAAATTCTAAGTACAATAAAATGGATGCCAAATTGGTAAACTTGTCTGAAAGAAATACTGGCAAAATCAACTGAGGGAATTTACCCTCCTTTACACGCAATTCCGACACTTGCCTCCCTCTGAAAATTGACTGTCCAACCCTTATGCAGGCCCATTTGCCCTGCCTCTGCATAGACCCTCACACATGTGCCTTGGAACCTTCTCTAATCAAGCAGTCCTGCCTTTAGCTGTTGCTGGATGTCATTGGCCAAGCCCTTTGGAAATATTCCTGGCTTTCGGCACCTGAAACACCCTGCTCTTTAGCCAAATCAAATTTCCTTCTTGAAGCTACTGCGCAGTCCCTGCGCAACCTCTTGGAGAAATAACTCGACCGCCTCTCTTGACTTTGGAACTGGAATCCTCCTTTGGAATCACTATCTCTACCCCTCTGCGTCCCTTTTGGCTCGATCCCTCTTCCTTTGCTCGACCTGCCAAGGAACGCGCTCTATTGGCTTTCACTCTGTCTATTCTTCTCCAACCCCATTGACCTCCTCTTATAATCTCCAGTTGATACTTCAATCACCACGATTAAACCTTAATTGATGGTTGAGATAATCTCTAAGTCGATCCAAGTGAGTTTCTAGAGAATTCTCACCTTTCTCAATTAATTCCTATTATTTAATCGATTTCCCTAAGTTAGACTTAGCATTTTTAATTATCGATCAATTAATTTAATTGAGCTATCTCTAGATGGAATTTCTAGAAACGATTTCTGGGTGGAGATCTCATATGTTTTAGCCTCTCCACCAACTTTGAGACTAGAACACCATCCAATGGTACAAAAACTAACACCGACAACTCCCTCTGCCTTAGTCAACTCACACTACTGGAGAGACTGCATCTTTCCTCTGCAATTAGATTTCCCTCTGCCATTGAGAAGTTGGAAATATCCGTGAAGAAAATCCTTTGGCTATCATTGTCCACCATGCTAACTACACTACTTTGATTCACTTGCTACATGTTGTAGCTGAATCAATCTGTGCCTCCACTGCACTACTCTGATCTGACACCACTGATGCCCCTGCGCTGGAGTCTCTATGGTTGGAACTATACCTTGCTTTTTGCAACTAACCAATTCATACTGCCTACCTCCCGTCTTTGTGTTGTTTCTATCACTGCAATGATGAGTCTCGATCTCATACCGATCTACTGAGTCACTGCAACTGTTTCTGAAATTGTCTCTCGAGTGTTTGATTGTGCCTTGCTTACACTGCAACTGGCTCTGCACTATCTATCAAGTATTTGACTGTGCCTTGTTGACCTATCGATCCTCCTGCTACTTTAATACTTGGGCTCCCGTAGCAAGGGTAATGGTCCAACTGAGGAATCATAAACACAACGACTGGAACTGATCTACTGATCAAGCCCTCCTTGTCTAGATTTGGATGTGCTTGTTTCTCCTTCCTCAAAACCTGCTCGATCTGACATATTAGAGTGTCATACTCCTCCTCTTGGAGGTACTATTGCTATCATCGCGAATTCATCCTCCAACCTGGTAGACAAATCCTCGATATGTATTGAAGAAACTGTTTGCTTCCCCTTGTCCTTCTTCCTCTTAGGACACTGGTTGACATAGTGACCAAGTTCACCACGACCAAAACACTTGACCTTTGACAAGTCCTTCTTTTTATTTTCTCCTTTCGAGTCTTGTCCTTGATTGGGACCCTTCTTCGCTTTTCCTGTACCTACAAGAGCAACATTTTCTTGCTCCTCCTTCACTTTGCTGCCTTACCACTACTGCTGGTAGTACCCTCGACCAAGCTAAGCCTCAAATCCTCTTGAGTGAAATCACTCCATAGTCACACCCATCCTAGAAGTGTGTCTCGCCTAGAAACCAACTGGATGAATGTATGCCACTCCTTGGTAAACCCATTGAGTGCTATATGCACTAATTCGTCATCAACCGACTTCTCTCCAACTGCTGCAAGTTCATCTTTGACCAATGTTTTAAGACTCCGACTCCGACTCCGACTCGGTCGAGGATCGACTCCGACTTCGACTCCGAAACGGTAATGACTCGGCCGGCTCGATTTCAATGACTCGGTCGTTGTAAAAAATACATTAAATATTTTTTTTTTTAATAAAAAAACATAATTTTAAAGATTTTAAATATAATTTTAAAGATTTTCATTCATGTTTCCAAACACACAGCATTATAATATAGATGGAAGACAACATATGATCAAAGTAGGCTCATGAACCAATCCATTATATCAAAATGGTACCCAATGGCAATACATAGTCAACTGTCATACATGATCGAAGACTCAAAACAAAAAACACATAACCAAGGAGGCTAGAAATGGCCTCTACAACAAAAGTAAACTGTGACGGTGACCAGACTCCAGTACTAGTACTACAGTACTACTGGGCCACTGGCTAGTAGCCACTGTCAGAGGAGCCAAGATCACGTCGATCAATCTCTGGATCATCATCTTCAGAGTTAGACAGGGGGCCCCATGGCTCCTCCTCATCATCATCATCCCCAACTGCAACTGTAGAAGTGGTACCACTAGTAGGCTGTGCAACTGCAGCAGATGCAAGCTGAGATAGAGTAGATATGCGGCTGCGCTTCTGTCGTGGCTGAGCAGAGGAAGCACCTACAACTGGAGTCCCTGCTGCCTGTGAGACTGAGGCTGGTGGATTGGGATCTGCATTCAACTGAATAGGCTGAAGTTGAACATCATGTTCAAGTTCAACTGATGTCTCCAGATCTAAATCTAAATCAAGATCCTCATCAGGATCAAACTCTGCTGGACAACTCTCCATTACCCAATCTGAGGTTGGATCAATGTCTTCCAACACAATGGGATCTGAATCCGGTCTTTTGTTCAGCAAATGGTTTCGTCTGAGCCGGAGGTTGTATTGGACAAAACTCTCAAAGACAGCCCAATTGCGCTCACACCCAGATGCACTGCAAGTTTGACTCAAAATACGAATTGCAAACCTTTGCAATTCAGGACAATGGCCACCAAAGGCCTCCCACCATTGTGCTACAAAAAACATAGGAGTGTAATGAGTTAGCTCAACAAAATTACAAATTATATCTAACTTTCAAATTATAAACGATTTAACAAACTTAAAAAAGAAGTAAAACTATTAAGAATTTGAAAATTGAAATTTTTGTTTACCCGGCTCATCTGCTTCTCTTGCAATCTTTGCTAGGTTCTTCCCAAAGGTACGTGCTGCATTGTTGAAGATATTGGCCTGTCGGTGTATCTCCAGCTGATCAGACTCCAATGGGATCATGCGTTCAATGCAATCAACCAGTCCATCTCTGACCTCCCCCGTCAAAGCTCCTGACTCCTTAGCTTTATAATGATACCGTGGGTTCAAAAAATACCTAGCTGCATGTATAGGGCGATGGAGTTGATTGTTCCATCTTTCATCAATGATTGCCCATATGGGCCCATACTTTGCCACTCTATCCTTGTATACCGTCTTTATTTGCTCCTTTGCTTGATCCATAGCCTCATAAATGAAGCCCATAGCCAACCTTTCCCCATCCACCAATCGCAACACCTTAACTAGTGGCTCAGCAAGCTTCACAATCTCTGCTGCCTTTCTCCAAAAAGTTTCTTCATGGACTTTCCTTTTCAATTCTTTGCCTTCTGGTTTGTTAGACCAATTGCTTTGATTCCATTCATCACTGGAAAACATCTTTTGCAAGTTTCTATGTTGGGAAAGCATAGATTGCAATGTCAAAAAATGTGTAGCAAATCTAGTGATGGCAGGCCTAATAATATCCTTGCCCCCAGTGTGTTTCCTCATGAGGCTCAAAACCAATGTATGATTGTAGATAAATTTTGTTATGCTTTTGGCATGATCTATAGTGTTTTTGACCCAATCTAATTTTCCAATATCCTCAAGCATGAGGTCTATGCAATGTGCAGCGCATGGGGTCCAAAATATGGTCTTGTGTTTTTCCTCTAACAGTTTACCAGCAAGAACATAGTTAGAGGCATTATCTGTGATGATTTGAACAACATTAGCCACCCCCACCTCCTCAACAACCTGATCCAATAGCTGAAACAACAAGTGGCCATCTTTTATCTTATTAGATGCATCAACTGATTTTAAAACATGGTTCCCTGTGGGCAGAAGACAAGAAAGTTTATGATGGTACGGTTTCTTTGATCAGTCCATCCATCTGACATGATGGTACACCCTGTTCTTGCCCATGAGTCCCTGAACTCTTGCAAATACTCATTAATGGATTGAATTTCTTTCTGCAAACGAAACCCCCTTAGCTCATGCATAGTAGGGCCTTTGAAGCCTTTTCCAGCAGCATGTATGGCATCAAACATAGGCTCATAATATGGTGAACGAGCAGCATTAAAGGGGATATCAGCATCATACCACCATCTAGCTATGTAATCACAAGCAGTCTCCCTCAATTCTTTCTTCCAATGGTCATCTATAGTGGGCTGCATTTGAGTTTTACTAACTTCAGGACCATGTGCATCTGATGGAGAGGAGGGAGTGAAATAACTTTTGATAGTCACATCACCCTTTTTCAAATTCATTCTACCCTTTCCCTTATCTTGAACAGAAGCAAAAGAGGGAGGAACATATCGGAAAGGGTTGGATGCCTCAGTTTGAGGGATAGAGGAAGAACCCTCAAAATCATAGTGGGGGTTGGTAGCCATCATTTTTTGTATCTCCCTCTTCCTCCCAATTTCAGCCTGTATGTCTTTTTGCCTAGCCTTATCTTCTTTAAATTTCTCAAAGCTGGCCAACAAATTCTTTCTAATCTCCCCAATTTCTGGTGAGGTACATGGGGTAATTTGGCCTCTTATCCCTGCCAAGTGTTGTTTCAGCCTATTAATGCCCCCAGGACCTTCCTTAATTTTCCTATGGCAAAATTTGCATTGCATTTGATTATCAACCATTTCAACATATGCCCAAGTAGGATCTCTTGCTCTAGATGCCATTTTTTGACTAGGAAATGAAAGCAAACAATCTGAAAATGACAAAAAAAAAAAAACATTGATTCATTGTTCATTTATTTGACAAAAAACACTCTCTAAGCTTTCTAGATATGCACCTAAAAATTACTAAGCAAAAACAGATTTATAGAGGTGGAAAAAAATACCTCCAGGCACAAACTGCCTCCTCAAGCTTGCTCCAAGAATCAGCTCCTCAATGCTGCTCCAAATGGCTGCCCAAGAAGCTCCTCACTCCAGCTACAATGCTCCTCCAAGACTCCTCACTGCTGCTCCAAAACAAGCTCAAGAACTGCTCACTAACTCTCAAAGAAGACTCTCACTCAAATGCATAAGACTGCTGTGAGTGAATGAGAGCACTTGGGTGTGTTAAATAGGGTTTGGGAGGGGGAAATGGACCCCAAAAATCATTTAGCATATTGGTATAACAGTTTGACATCCAAAACAAACATTAAACATTTTAAAAATCCCAAAAAAATCAATTTTTTATTGTTGTTTACGTGTGGAGGGCCGTCCCTTTGTGACTCGGCCGAGTCATATCGGAAACGGCCGGGTTGGCCGAGTCACCCATGACTCGGCCGAGTCATGACTCGGCCAACCGGACCGTTTCCTAGGCCGGGTCACTCTGCCACCTTTTGACTCGGATCAAGCCGACCGTTTCGGTTTCCAAACGGCCGTTTCTTAAAACAGGGTCTTTGACAAACTAAATCTTGGTGAGATAGGTGGTCACATTGTCGTCATTTTGCATCTTGATCGTCCTCAACTTCTCTTTGAGGATCATCTTTCAGCTCTCTGATGGATCCTGGTACAGCTTGGCGATGGCATCCCACATCTCCTTCGTGGTTCCCTTCTCTGCGATGTGTGGAACAATATGATCCTATACTTTGTCAAGAATCATCCTCTTGGCCCTGGCATTATCCCTCCTGTATTCATGAAACTGGATGGGATATGTTGGCACTGTTATGACTGCTATAACAAACTCCTTCAGTCCGTGCTCATCTAATAGAAACAACATCCTAGCCTTCCAGATACCAAAGTTGGAGGCTCCATCTAACCTGTCTTGATCTCTCAATCCTGCGGCGACCATCTTTGGAAAACTCTGGAAAACACAAATAACTTGAGAAACTGTGTCAAAACCCTCATGTGCATTCTCTTTCTTGCCCTACGCTAATCTGCTACCGCAAAACCTTTTGCACTAGATTTTCTCTACGAAATCTGATTTGCCTCCAGAAACCGTTTCTGGTAAACTCACTGCCTGTTGTTGCTCACTGAGACAACTCACACTTCCTTTGGATCACCTCCCTGGACTGGAAATCAAAAAACTGCCTCTGCAATTCGCATTGCCTGGCTGGCCTACGCAAATCTGTGAAAATTCCTTGAAATGTAGCAACTGTAATTAATTCTCCTAACTGATTAACAATTTATTAATTTTCTGATTAATATCTAATTAATCACACTGCAATTTCTTCACCAAATAAAATACTGCAGAAGGAAAAATAGGAACTGAGAAATACTAGCGCAATTATTTTTTGGACAAATGTCCCATGAAAAACCCAATGTGGGAAAACCTGTGCAGTAGCTGAGGGTTTTTATTATTATGCAGCAGTGAAATTCTGAGTAAAACTGGATGCCCAAACTGGCAATCCTCTGCGAGATAAACTGGCCAGAAATTAGTGAGACAAATTATGTCTCACTCGACCACCAATTGGGCTCCACAAAACCTCTGCATTAGCCTATGCGCAATGTTGCGCAGTCCCTCACATGCTTAGCCTTGAAGTTGCTCTGTTCAAGCCGTCTAGCCCAACTCAGCTTCTGAGAATGATTCATTGGTCCTTCCGGAAATTCTCCTGGCCTTTAGCAACTAAATCGACCCTTTGTCTAGCCAAATCGAACTTTTCCCTTGCAGCTTCTGCACAGTCCCTACACAGCCTCACTGAGAAACTCGACCCTCCTGTTGTTGGCTCTCTAGAACTAAAAAACTTCCTCCGAACTCCCTGTCTTTGCCCCTCCCTATCTTTGCGTCCCCTCTTTGGCTCGAACTCTTCCGACATAATGCTTCTCTCTGGAAAATCAAATTGACCAAGGAAACTCACTCTTCTAGTGTGTTTCTCGATCTACCCATCGACCTCCTCTTATAATCTCTAATTGGGACTCTAACGACCAAGATTAAAACTTAGTTGATGGCTGAGATCATCTCCAAGTCGATCTGTGTGAGTTTTTAGAAAATTCTCACGTTTCTCAATTAATTCCTATTAATTAATCGATTTCCCTAAGTTAGACTTAGGCATTTTTTAATTATCGATCAATTAATTTAATTGATCTGTTTCTAGGTGGAATTTACAGAAATGATTTATGGGTTTTGGAGAACTCCAGTGTTTTAGCCTCTCCACAAAGTTTCGAGACTAGAACACCATCAGATTGATGAATTTTCTAAGTCTATCTGTTAGAAAATTAATCTGTATTCTACTTGTTTATTTCTTCTGCTTGTAAATTCTGAACAAGTTATTTAAAACATTTAAATACCGAAATAAACACAATACAGTCACAACATCTAGAGATCATCAACTGAAAGAAAACAAACACACAAGTGACCTCGTTATTTTTGGATAAATGTCCCCAGAAAAACCCAATGCGGGAAAAACGGTGCAACTATTTAGAGGGTTTATTATTATGCAGTATTTCCTTGAGTACAACTGGGTGCCTAACCGGCTCACCCGACAGAGAAAAATACACGAGAACAATGCCTCTATATTCGGAAACAGGTATTCAGAAAACCTGTCCCATGAAACCTTCTCTGGCACAACTGAAACTCAGCGCTGGCCCATCTGGCCTCTGCGTCAGCCTCTTGTTGACCTACGTCAGCCCCAAGACCCTCTGTGTTAGCCCTCTGAGGCACTGCGCAGCCTCTGGGACCCTCTGCATCACTCCAGCAGCCTCTGGGACCCTCTGCATCACTCCAGCAGCCTCTGCGTGGATGACGTTGTCCCTCTGCCCTCTGCGATGTCTCTGCTGGGCTCTGCGTGGCATGAACTGGCTGTTGCTCTCGCTCTCTCTGCTTCTGCGCTGGTCTCTCAGTACTGTCTCTGCCTCTCTGCCTAGTACTCACTGCCCCTCGCTGCTGAGTACTGATTCAACTTTGCTTAGCAACCCCGTTCTAGCAAAATGAATCACTGATCACTCTGGTGTGTTCTCCAACTGACCCTCAAGCCTCCTCTTATACTTTTCCTGTTGGTCCTTCAACGACCGAGATTACAACTCTAATCAATGGCTAAGATTAGATTTGGCTTGATCCATGAATTTTGGAACCTTCTATCCCAGTTTTATATTAATACCCATTAATATTTTATTTTTCCTAAGTTTAGACTTAAGAACTCCATTAAGAATATTATTTATTTTAATATCTCCCAAACCAGGTACAATCTGTCCAAACCATTTCTGGGTCTTGGAGATCTCATGTGCTTTAGCCATTCCACCTATTTTCATGGCTAGAGTACATCCGATGCTACTCCAAATCAACACTCCCTCTTAGCAAGGACTGTGCTCTAGTAATACTCCACACTGGGCATCACCCTAATTATCCGGCACCGGTCCCTGCGCTGATGGTAGGCCTCCCTGCCCAACATCCTCTGCACTACTGCATCCTGTGCTGCTGCCCATGGCCCTGCCACTGCCATTACTGCATCCATACGACAACTCCTTCTGCATTCTTGCTGCTACTGGTCCATTCTCCCAACACTGCATCTGCACTGCATCCCCTCTCATCATGCTGCATCGTGCTACTGCACTGCATCCCCTCTCATCATGTTGCATCGTGCTACTGCACTGCAACTCAGTTACTGAGAAGTAAGTAATTGATCTGCCCAACTTCTGACATCCCTGTCAGGCTAGAAACACTCCCGATGCTGCAGCTCCCTCTACTGACCTCTGCGCTGCTGCAACAACTCCCTGCATCTCATACCGTTGCAAACCTCTATATGCCATCCTGCACCATTGCAACACTCTTGTGCCTTTCGCACTGTTGCAGCTTGCTAGCCTCGAGCTGCCCGGGGACTTCTGCACTGTAGCACTCTCTGTCGCTTCATCTGCATTCGTCTCTACCTACATCCACCAGTCCTACTACTCCTCTTCGGGGCTCCCGTGGCAAGGTATAATCCAAGAGGTTGGGTACCTCAAGGATCCTGCGCCTCATCACCTGTAGTCCTCCTGATTACAGCTCGATGTCTCCCCACTTCTTCTCTAGTGGCACATGAGCACTCATGGCACAATCGTCATTCTCCTCGACTTCTTTCTCCGCTTTCGAGTTTGTTAAATTATGGTATGTTCTATGCTTAGAGCAGTTTACTTATTTTTCTTCTTATTAGACACAGATTAGTAATCACATATACATTAAGTAAAGTGCAGATAGAACATTAAATGATCAACAGAAAACAAACCAAGACAAGAGACACAAGATGTGGCGGCTAGCCAGGGACAAACCCCAATGCGGGGAAACCCTTTGATCAAATCTTCTTTTATCTTCAATAGTTCAGTAGAGAGAAATAGTACAAAATCTGAATTCTATAATTTTATATTACCAGCGGCAAACCCTAGATCAACAAAGTCAAACTTGGTCAAACTAGCTGAAATTGACCTCTAAAATGCTTGGTCAATTTCCGGTCAACTTGTCCTCGAACAGCTTGAAGAAACAGCCCTTGAACAACCCCAAAAGTTCAGTCAATTTGCAGATTTATGAAGTCAAGTGCAGCCCTAAACTAGGGTAGTCAATACCGGTCAAACCAGAGGTCAGATCACCTCGATTTTTGTGCCAAAAATTGCGCCCTGCTTAGGAGAGGCAACCACACCCAATCCGCACTTCTGGAAGGTCAATGCTTGGTCAACGATGGTCAAAGAGATGACTTGCTGCCCTAGCGTCCTTTCTGCGTCTTCCTTGCCCTTGGACGTTTTCCTTTCAGCGACACGTGTGAGAGAGAGAGAGGCTCTTTTTATGCGTATGAGAGAGAGAGAGAGAAGATGAGTGAATTGAATTGTCCAAATGAGGAGAATGCTCCTTGTATTTATATGCAAATGTTGAGGTTGTATAGACATGACTGTTGGGCTTTTGAGCCTACATAAGTTTGCTGGCCGACCTTGACAATTTGTCCATAATCAAAATAAATTCATATCTCCATAAATACTTATCGGAATTGGATGATCTTTAGATCAATCCTACACCTCTCGATGAGAGGAATCTAGGAAAAATATCAGAAGCCATAAATAAGGTGATCCACATGGAGTTTGGCCCTAGTTGCCAATTTTAACACTCCCTCTCAATTAGGGAGAACTTCATCTGCAATCTGTCAGATCGTCGTTGCTATCCATCCATCAAATGCACTGTCCTGTACAACTTGACCCCACTCTGCTCTACTTGAACTATGAAGAAGAAGAAATGATCGAGGATGTATCATACCATCCTCCACTGACCCGAAGTCAGTCTCAGAGTGTGAACCACTCTCACTGATCCCAGATCAGTATCATTGATCCCAGATCAATGGAGGTCATCCTAGCATAGGGAGTACGGTAGATACAACGATGCGTCCATCGATAGTACTACTATGGTCCCTATCCTCATTTCCCTGCTCATTGATCAGATGAGAGGTACTTCCCATGAGTCCCAGACTACATGGGTAGGATGCCTCGACAAGAGAACTAATCATCCTGTCCACAGGAGAACGAATCATCCTGTCCAGTGGATGCCACGGAGAACTAATCATCCTGGCCTACAGGAGAACTAATCATCTTGTTCCACAGTCACCACGGAGAACGAATCATCTTGGCCCACAGGAGAACTAATCATCCTGTTCCACAGTCGCCACGGGGTGTCACAGGGGAAGGTTGAACCTTTACCCTGTACATAGTGCACCACCAGGGGATGGTGAGTCGCCCTGTGGTCACATGTCGCTCCAAGAAGTACCCCGCGCCCCCTGGAGCTCCCAGAGCTCAATACATCATACATGACCCTCATAAGAGGGTCTCTAAACGACACCAAGTTGTTCTCGGAAAGTCAGGAATTTGACCTTTCCTAGGGGCTTTGTCAAGATGTTGGCGACTTGTTCATCTGTACCGATATGTAGGAGCCTTATTGCTCCTCGCTGCACCATATCTCGAATATAGTGGTACCTGATATCGATATGCTTGGAGCGATCATGAAATATGGGATTCTCTGATAAATGGATCCCGCTCTGGTTGTCACACAGCATCACGGTGGTATCCAATGTAAATCCAAATAGCTCACTGAAGAGTTTTCGCAACCAGACTGCCTCACAAGAGGCCATGCTAGCAGCAATGTACTTTGCCTTGGCGGTGCTCAAAGTCACCAACTTCTGCTTCCTACTCATCCAGGATATCGAGGTAGATCCCAAAGAGAAACAACACTCGGAAGTGCTTTTTCGGTCCACCACACTGCCTGCCCAATTAGCATCAGTATACCCAAGTAGTCTCGCATCTCCGGCAATGTATCTCAACCCATGAGTGATTGTGCCACGAAGATATCTCAACAGATTCTTGGCACCAATCCAATGTGAGCGGTGAGGCTCAACCATATGTTGACTCAATGTGTTGACTGCAAAGCATATATCCGGACGGGAGTTCACCAAGAACATTAATGCTTCGACGAGTTGACGATACTCGGTAGCATTTTGTAAAACAGGTCCGGCAGCACTACCGCTTAACTTCTTGAAGTCAAGCTCCATTGGGGTAGTTACGGGCTTGCAGTCCACCATGCCGAACCTCTCCAATATCTTCACCACATATTTTCCTTGAGAAAGGAAAATCTCCCCCGGTTTCTGCCAGAGTTCCAGTCCTAGGAAATAGTGCATAAGTCCTAGGTCTTTCATCTCGAACTCAGAAACTAGCTTCCTCTTACATTCATGAATGAGAGGGTTTGCACCTGTTAGAAAGAGGTCGTCAACATATAGCACCAGTATGAGAGGCTTTTCATCTATAACCTTAAAGTAAAGGTTAGGGTCGGCTTCACTCCTAGTGAATCCCAGCTTCATCAAGTAGCTATCGATCCTCTCATACCATGCTCGGGGTGCTTGCTTTAGCCCATAGAGGGCCTTCTTCAACCTGCACACATGAGATTCTTGATCATAAATCTCAAATCCTTCGGGTTGCTCCACATAGACCTCCTCTTTGATCGAACCATGTAAGAATGCAGTCTTGACATCCATCTGATGTAGGTTCCATCCTTGCGAAGCAGCAAGGGCTATGATCGAGCGGATGGTGGTATATCGGGCAACAGGTGCAAATATCTCGTCATAGTCTATACCTTCCTTCTGGGAGAAGCCACAAGCGACAAAACGAGCCTTATACTTTTCCGCACTTCCATCAACTGCATGCTTTATCTTGTAAAGCCATTTTGAAGTGACAACTGCTTTGTCCTAGGGTCTGGGGACCACATCCCAAACATCGTTTTTCATAATGGACTCATATTCCTCGGTCATAGCATCCTTCCATACTTGATGCTTGATGGCATCTGTGAATGACGAAGGCTCATTTTGGATGATCGTGCTCATGATGGTCAGGTATCCCTGATACCTGTTCGGCTTCTTACTTTCACGGAAGGTTTCTCGGGGTGCAATGTGTCCTTCAACATCATCAAGTGTCCCCCTAAGCCATGAAGCCCTCTTCCTAGAAGAGGAAGGCTCTTGCGGAGGAGGATCAATAGGATCCATAGGTTCTTCCACATCGAGCATCGCCTCATCTTCCTTTTCCTTCAGTTCCCCGGTGTCAGCTTCTTTATATCCCCTTAAAGTAGGAAGATTATCTGCTTTGCTAAGAGCCATATCTTCGTCAAAAGTGACATCATGACTAATTTCGACTTCCCTTTGACCAGCTACATAGATTCTATAGCCCTTAGTATTTTCGCTATAGCCCATGAAGATTCCTTTCTTTCGAGATGCACCCAATTTATTCCTTTTCTCTTTCGGCACATGAAAATATACAGGGCTTCCAAAAATTCTAAAATGAGATACGTCAGGTTTCTTACCGGTGAACATTTCTTCAGGAGTCTTGGAACCCAATGCTTGATGAGGGCATCGGTTTTGTACATATATGGCGGTATTTGCAGCTTCGGCGCATAGAAACTTCGGAAGTCTTTGATGATGGAGCATAGCACGAACAACTTCCACAATTGTACGATTCTTCCTTTCCGCCACACCATTCTGCTCAAGAGTATATGGTGTAGTAGTCTCCCTCTTAATGCCAACCTCTTTACAAAAGTCATGAAACTCATTGGATTCATATTCAGTCCCATTATCAATCCTTAAGGTCTTGATCTTCTTTTCAATTTGATTCTCGATCAAGGCTTTGAAGTGTTGAAACCAGGAGAACACTTCATCCTTCTTTTTCAGGAAGTATATCCAAGTCTTGCGAGAATAATCATCTGTAAAAGTGAGGTAATATGAATATCCTCCCAAGGAGTTCACAGGCATCATACCGGATATGTCTGAGTGAACCAACTGCAATATATCGGAGGTCTTGCTCTGGCTTGAGGGGAATAGTCCCCTTTTGAGCTTTCCTTCGGCACATCTTGGACATACATCTTCTTGCTCTAATCTGAACTTAGGCATCCCGGTCACCATTTTTCTTACATCAAGCAGAGCTTTATAATGAAGGTGAGCAAACCTCCGGTGCCATAGTTTGGACTGAAGAGATGTGTGATAAGACATGACACCCAACGGACTTCCTCCGACCTGATATAATGAATCAACTCGAAACCTAAGAGTAAAAGCATCTTTAAAGTTTTTTTTTCCATAGACGTACCTTGCCATCGCTGAAAGCCATCTTGTAGCCTTTGTCTTCCATTGCCGAAATGGACACCAGGTTCTTTTTGAGATCAGGTACATATAATACATCTTGTAAGTGAATGGTATTACCCCGATTCAATTGAAAAGTGACATTTCCTACGCCTTTCATGGGATATTTTGAATTATCTCCAAGAACAATTTCCAGGTTGGTTTCCTTCTCTATTAGATTATAGAGAGCTTCTTTGTAACCAGTGAAGTACCTTGAGGCACCACTTTCAATAAGCCAATTTCCCAGCGAGTCCAGGGGAGCAGTAGTAGATAGAGCAGTTGGTATATAATATTCATCTTGCTTATTGTTAACAGTGTTAGATTCATACCTAGAATTTCTTGCCTTCTTGAATGGTTGTCCTCTTCCTTGATTTCCGACACTTCTTTTACCTCTGCCATTTGACCTGCCATTCCTTTGATTGCCTTGAGAGGGATTTTGATCATCGTCCTAGTGTGAGTCCCTTTTATCAGGGCACTCCCTTGCATAGTGACTTGTTTTATTGTAACTGTAACATCGTCCTTTTCTTCCACTCTTAGGCCCAGCCTTTCCTTTGAATTTAGCCCCGGAATTGTTTCTTCTTTTAGTATGAGAAGAAAAGGCAGAGGGATGACCTTTAAGTATGGGCATTTCTTGCTCTTCCATCCTTGTTTCTTCTTGAATGCATTTGGCAATTAATTCCTCAAATCTAGGAATTACGTTATTGTTGAGAAGAGTAGTCCTGAATATATACCATTCAGATGGTAGTCCTCCAAGAGTTGTGAGTGTCATTCCCTGTCAGTAATTACTTCCCCGATCGATAGGATATCGTTCTTGATCTCGGTGATCCTTAAGAAATATGTTTGCATACTCTCATCTTTTCCCTTCTTAATTTCCTTCAGCTTATTTCTAAGAAACAAGACTTGATTTGCATCATTAAATTTAAATAAACTCACCAGTCTATCGTAGATTTCCTTGTAGGTGTTCAGCTCGGAAACATAGGCCATCAAGCGCTTGTCGATAGAGTCTCGGATGATCTTCCTTGCTTTGACTTCTCCCTTGGTCCATTTTTTCCTAGCAGCAGCGGATGCATTTGATGGAGGCTCAACAATTCCGCCTCTCACATGGTCCAACACTTCTTGTTCTTCTAATGTTAGATTGAGAGACATCTTCCATCCGTGATAGTCAGACTTCTCATGGAGTTTGTATTCAACAGGGAAGTGTGTTGAGGACCCCATGATTTATTTAAGATAGCCTTGCCAACCTTCTCTTCGGTGATTGCTCTTGCTCTTGCTCTTGCTTGGGCTTTGTCTTCACCTCAGCTCTGATACCATGTTAAATTATGGTATGTTCTATGCTTAGAGCAGTTTACTTATTTTTCTTCTTATTAGCCACAGATTAGCAATCACATATACATTAAGTAAAGTGCAGATAGAACATTAAATGATCAACAGAAAACAAGCCAAGACAAGAGACACAAGATGTGGCGGCTAGCCAGGGACAAACCCCAATGCGGGGAAACCCTTTGATCAAATCTTCTTTTATCTTCAATAGTTCAACAGAGAGAAATAGTACAAAATCTGAATTCTGTAATTTTATATCAGCGGCAACAAACCCTAGATCAACAAAGTCAAACTTGGTCAAACTAGCTGAAATTGACCTCTAAAATGCTTGGTCAATTTCCGGTCAACTTGTCCTCGAACAGCTTGAAGAAACAGCCCTTGAACAGCCCCAAAAGTTTAGTCAATTTGCAGATTTCTGAAGTCAACTGCAGCCCTAAACTAGGGCAGTCAATACCGGTCAAACCAGAGGTCAGATCACCTTGATTTTCGTGCCAAAAATTGCGGCCTGCCTAGGAGAGGCAACCACACCCAATCCGCACTTCTGGAAGGTCAATGCTTGGTCAACGTTGGTCAAAGAGATGACCTGCTGCCCTAGCGTCCTTTCTGCGTCTTCCTTGCCCTAGGACGTCTTCCTTTCAACCACACGTGTGAGAGAGAGAGAGGCTCCTTTTATGCGTAGGAGAGAGAGAGAGAAGATGAGTGAATTGAATTGTCCAAATGAGGAGAATGCTCCTTGTATTTATATGCAAACGTTGAGGTTGAATAGACATGACTGTTGGGCTTTTGAGCCTACATAATTGTGTTGGCCGACCTTGACAATTTGTCTATAATCAAAATAAATTCATATCTCCATAAATACTTATCGGAATCAGATGATCTTTAGATCAATCCTACACCTCTCGATGAGAGGAATCTAGGAAAACTATCAGAAGCCATAAATAAGGTGATCCACATGGAGTTTGGCCCTAGTTGCCAATTTTAACAGAGTCAGAAGCCTCTCCTTTACTCTTCTTCCTCGGACACTGGTTCACATAGTGACCCAAGTCCCCAAAATGGAAGCACTTGACCTTGGAGAGGTCCTTTTTCTTCCTTTTCTCCTGCTTTCCCGCAGATACCAGAGCTGCATCCTCTTCCTCTTCATTCTTGATCCTAACCCCTTTGCTGCTACTTGTCTTGATCAGCTGTCTGATCTCTTCTTGACAAAGAGCCGCCCACAGTTCTTCCCAATCTGGAAGACTCGCCCTATGATTATGCTATGGAAAAATGTCTCCCAATCCTCGGAGACCGCGTTAAGTGCGGTCCTCACCATCAACTCCTGATCCGGCGTGGCCCTTATGGAAGTCAGTGGGTCACGGATCTCCTTCAATCGACCTAGGAAGACATCTATTTGCTCTCCCTTCTGCATTTGGTATGACCATAGTTGATTCTCGAGGAGCATCTTCCTCTGCACAGAAGTATGCTGGTACAATGTCTTCAAAGTGTCCCACATCTCCTTTGCCGTTTCCTTCTCGGCAATATGTGGGACCACATGATCCTTGACCCCATCAAGGATGGTACACTTTCCCTTAGCCATTGCATCCTCATGCCTTTCATTAGCTACCGTGTCAATTGGGATAGCCATCACTCTCAAGGCGGAGCCCTTGATATGATGTCTATCTAGAATGGATACGATCTTGGCCTTCCAGAGCACAAAGTTGGACACTCTGTCTAGCCTGTCCTGATCTCACAGCCCATTCATGGCCATCTCGCTACTCTTCTATCCACTCCTCTGAGTCTTTCTACTTCCCGCCTGGAAGTTCTCGGTTCGACTCCTGCTGAGTCTCTCTACGACTTGCCTGGAAGTTATCGGTTCGACTCTTGCTGAGTCTCTCTACTTCCCGTCTGGAATTTCTTGGTTCGAATCCTGTTGAGTCTCTCTACTTCTCGTTTGGAAGTTCTCTTCTGGACTCCCTCTGTGTTCCAATTCCCTCCTGGAAATCCTTCTGCCAACTGTCAAGTTGCCCCTCTCCAACCATCTGTGCAACTGCAACAACTAATCCGGATTCCTTGGCTAGAAATTTGCCTCGGCAGCAACTTCCTCTACCTTGGTCTTGCCCTGTTAGGTACTGTTCTGACCACAGTACCCCACCAGCGTTGCTCCCGCAAACTGCCCACAACTTCCTTCCTCCGCTCTGCGCAATCCGGCACCGGCAAAACAACTCCCTCAGCCAACTGCGTCAGCCCTCCTGACCTCTGCATGAGCCTCTCTCTGCCCTCCTTAGCTTCTGCGCTGGCCTCTCTCTGGCCTAGACTGATGACACAGTCCCTCTGTGTCAACGCTTCCTTTGTCGCTTCTGCAAGGATTAGTTATTGTCACTCGGGACCACTGATTCTGCTGCAAATGCTTTGCTCAGCTAATGCTTTCAACTCTCTTGTGATCTGCAACCACGCTCCGATACCATGATGAATTTTCTAAGTCTATCCGTTAGAAAATTAATCTGTATTCTACTGGTTTATTTCTTCTAATTGTAAATTATGAACAAGTTATTTAAAACATTTAAACACTGAAATAAATATAATACAGTCACAACATCTACAGATCATCAACTGAAAGAAAACAAGCACACAAGGGACACCGTTATTTTTGGACAAATGTCCCCGGAAAAACCCAATGCGGGAAAACCGATGCAGCTATTCAGAGGGTTTATTATTATGCAGTACTTCCTTGAGTACAATTGGGTGCCTAACTGGCTCACCCGACAGAGAAAAATACACGGCAGCAATACCTCTATATTCGGAAACAGGTATTCAAAAAACCTGTCCCACGAAACCCTCTCTAGCACAACTGAAGCCCAGCGTTGGTCTTTCTGGCCTCTACATCAACCTCCTACTGACCTGTGTGAGCCCCAGGACCCTCTGCGTCAGCCCTCTGAGGCACTGTCCAGCCTCTGGGACTCTCTGCATCACTCCCACAGCCTCTGCGTGGATGACGCAGTCCCTTTGGCCTCTGCGCTGTCTCTGCTAGGCTCTGTGTGGCCTGAACCAGCTGTTGCCCTTGCTCTCCCTGCTTCTGCGCTGGTCTCTCAGTACTGTATCTGCCTCTTTGCCGAGTACTCACTGCCCCTCGCTGCTGATCACTGATTCAACTTTGCTTAGCAACCCCGCTCTAGCGAAATGAATGATTGATCACTCTGGTGTGTTTTCCAATCGACCCTCAAGCCTCCTCTTATACTTTTCCTGTTGGTCTTTCAATGGTCGAGATTACATCTATAATCAACGACTAAGATTAGATTTGGCTTGATCCATGACTTTTGGAACCTTCTATCCCAGTTTTATATTAATACCCATTAATATTTTATTTTTCCTAAGTTTAGACTTAGGAACTCCATTAAAAATATTAATTATTTTAATATGTCCCAAATCGTGTACAAGTTGCCCAAACCATTTATGGGTCTTGGAGATCTCATGTGCTTTAGCCTCTCCACCAATTTTCATGGCTAGAGCACATCCAATGCTGCCCCAAATCAACACCGATGCTACAAAAACTAATAAGATCTACTCTTCAGTGCTCAAAGCTCCCTCTGATCTACACCCATCCCGCTTTAGAGCTTCTCTGATCTGATCAACTCTGGTACCATGTGAAATTTCCATGATTGGAACACGATTGCAACTATTGAGAATTATTCTCCTAACTTATGCAATTTATTTGTCTTTTGTTAATTTATAAATGACAAATAATGAACAATCCACTACTGCAATCTTCACAAATAAAATATGTTGTAGAAAATAAAATACTAGGATTGAGAAAATAATGCACACACAATAATTTTGACATCGTTATTTTTGGACAAATGTCCTTGGAAAAACCCCAAAGGGAAAGCCAATGCAACAAATGAGGGTTTTATTATTATTCAACAATTTGAGAAATTGCAACTGGTTGCTGTAGAATGGAAAACCTCTGGCATACAACTTTCTCAATTGGCAAAATAATCTGGGAAACTACTTTTCCCTCCAGCAAATCAAACTGGCCTCCTCTTAGCCACTTGCACTCCTCTCTGGCACCGCATTGCTGCCCAAAAATGCGCACTGCAACCTCCAAATAATTCGCATAGCTTCCCAGACTTACTCCCTACAATTCGATTTTCCTCTCTCTGCCTCCCTCTGTCTCCTGAAGCTACTCGTACCTCCTCTGGCAATTCTTCCAGCAACTGGAAGTGGGAACATTGCCCCTGCTACATGCACTGGGGAAACTAGCTACTCGCACTAGTTGAATCAACCTCCTCTGATGGAAATTTCGACCTCCCTTCCTGTCACTAGAATGTTGGAAACCTCTTGAGAATTTCTCAAGAAATTCTCATTGCTGAAAACCCCACTGTTGGTGTCTCCCTTTGCTTCAATTGTGCCCTCGCTGAATCACTGCAATTGGGTAAGTCAAACTGCTTGAATGTCTTGTGTGTCTTCGCCAAACCCCATCGACTTGCTCTTATAATATTCTGTTGGGCAACCAGCGACCATCATCACATCTCAATTGATGGCTGAGATCATCTTGACTCCATCAATTAACTTTTTCAGAAGTCTCTAGAGCAAAATCAACGTCCCTCAGTTAATCTGATTTAATTAACCATTTTTCTTAAGTTAGACTTAGGAAATATTTAATTATAGGATGATTAATCTGATTGAGGTGTCTCTAAGGCTTTTCCCGCGAAACATTTCTAGGTTTTGGAGATCTTGTGTTCCTTAGCCTCTTAGACACCATAGAGACTAGAACACATGTACGTTGCTACCCAAAAAAACTAATAGTTCCCATCAACAATTTCAAGGCATGTGCTCTAGATAAGCATGCCAAATGCATGGAGAATTATTCTAGAAAACATCTCATGCATTGAAGTAGCCATCATTAATCCACTAGTTATGCAAAGACCAATATGAATGTCAACATGTAATGGTACTAGGCAAATTTTTGCCTGGGATTTTCCCTTCAAGTAGCTAGGGTTTCATAAATTTTCTTAAACTATTTAATCCAACAAAAATAAGATAACTACCATCAATAGTCTTTCCATATGAAATAAATCTAACAATATAATCCCATGCTCCAGGAATATCCTTCACGAATAGAAATAAGTTTAACATTATAATTCCATAATTCCACTAGTTTGTGCAATAGTTCCAACTTCGGCAATCCTAATAAATTAAAGATGTCGACCCAATTTTAATATATAATTTGATAACCAACCAATGATAATCAGAACTGCATGGACGCTTCAGGTCCACACCCTTGTAATATGGTCCTCGCGCTCTTCCAATTTTGCTACATTGCTACATACTCACACTGTTATCCCTAAGTGTTGCTATGTGGCTACGGATTCACACTCTTTAGATGTTCGAAATTGGGAGAGTCGGCTTTAGGGAAAAACCCTTGACGCCTCAAATCACACTTAAGATATTCTTTCGTGTCTTCGTCTAATTTTCATAGAACAGTCGGTCGAGATCGTGATTTTCCTATAGATTACTGGCTTCAATCATAGGTGGCTTGGTTTTTTGCAGATCAATTACGTGTTCTGTAATTTCTCCTCCGCAACCAACCGCAAATCCCGAGTTTGCATGCTTCAAGCATCTCTGAAAACCCTCGCTTGGTAACATGGATGAATTTGGCTCAGTGTTAGATTTTAGATTGCATTTCAAAGATTCGCTTCCTTCCACGATAACTTTGCTCAGGTCCTTTGTGTAGCGTCGGCCCAGAACAAACCAATCGTCCTCACTGCCTTCTGAATATATTTCCTGAGTTAGGACGCTCTCCCAAGTATAACTCGTTGTAGATGTTTCATGATAGAGCTCTTATCCTCAATGAATTTCTGTACCAAACCAAGTTCCAAAACTTCATTGCTTTCCAGTTCGTTCCTATGCCCAAACGAAGGAAAGAGAATATACCAAACACCAACCCAGAGGAATTCGCTGCCCAAATAAAAGAAAACAATTCTTCAGGAGCTGCATTCTTCCCTTACAAAGATTCCTATGCCCAACAAAGAAAGAGAGAGAGAATTGGTCAACTAGTGTGGAATCTTTCACCACTGAAATTGACAAGAGAGAGTGGGATCTTAAAACCCTTAGAGCTAATGCTAAAAAACAAATGAGATGATCCATAATTGATGCTCCAAAATGACTTCAATCCTTCTTCATTTATAGATTTCTAGAGGGGTTCATCTTTCTTAAGTGATTGAGTAAACCTTACTCCAAACCCCAACTTTGGGTTTTTTAAGCCCAGCTGCCCCAAAACTTGCCCAGTAATGGTTATTTTGGGGTTTCCCCTTTTTGGTGGACTATAGCCTACAGGGATAGATAGGCTAATGAGTCCCTTTCATCCTCAATTCGTAGAGGACATTACAGTTCCCTTGCCTGAAATTGCTTGCCCTCAAGCAATTGCAAGTTCGGGTGCTGCAAAATCCGTTCTCCTTCCCATGTTGCACCCACCATCAGTAAATTTTTCCATTTGATGAGATATTTCAGAATTACTCTTCCTCTTAACTGCTTTTCTTGCATGTCCATGATTGTTTCCGGAATCAGTTCCAGTTGCTCTTCTTCATCCAAAGGTGGTAGTTCGACAGAGGTAGTGACCTACTGACCCACAACCTTTTTGAGTAGGACACATGGAACACATTGTGGATTTTGCTGTCACTTGGTAGCTTCAACTCATATGCCACCTCACTCACTCTATAGATAACTTTGTAAGGCCCATAAAATTTTGGCTTCAATTTCTCCGCCCTGCTCTTCTTGAGTGTAAATTGTCTATAGGGCTGCAATCGTAAGAAAACTATATCTCCTTGTTAATCTAGGTTGTCATTGATGTCAATAGTTGATCGTTGATATAGCAGTGACTGGATGGAAAATATTCTTGAAGATGCCAGAAGATGACTACAACTCTTGTTTAAGATGATGAAGTGTCAATCATGCTATGACATGTCTACATGATGACTTATGTGGACCATGATGATGACATATGTGGACCACACTTGATGAACATGATTGGAAGACTACCTTGGAACCTATGACATATCACTACATCACTATCACTGCACTAGTATATGATGACATTGTTGGTGTGTCATGCTACATGGATATTGCACTCTACATAATGACTCTATGATCCTATAATGACATTGATAACAATGAAGAAGCCAAAGAATGAAGAAGCCACATTGTCCCAAACATTCCTCATGCTGTCCCAAACTTTTTATGCATAAAATTTAAGGACAGTCACAAAGAAAAATTATTTTGGACACCTTGGAGGCATCTTTTCGAAATGGATCCTAGACCATCTTAAAGAGGATTTTTTCCTCTTTCTAACGAGCCTTTATTTGCCCCAAAACTCCCAATAGTTTGTGAGGTATTGAATTTTTAAGTTAAGAAAATTATTCCTAGCAGTGAGCCGATCTACACTTATTCATACAAGTCGGCCTCACTTCAAATAGACGTGTCCCTTCAGTTATAAATGAAATCTCTATAAATAGACCTCTAAACACTTCATTTTGATCAACAATTCGGGCAAGAATTCTGAGATACGAAGTACAGAAGAAGATAGAAGGCCGAGGAGAACAAGGAGACTATTGTTTAGGACAAAAAAATGATAATTTTGTTTGGGCATTGTTGTCGCGCAGATTGACACGACAACCCTCAGACCGGGGGCTGTCACTCTAATCCCCGATCCCTCCATTTAAGCTTGTCTCCCGCGGCTAAGGGGGGTAGACCCTATGATATGACGAAGACCAACTGTCGACCAGCTGGTTGGGAGACACGATATGATAAGCACTAGATGGATTTAGAAAGTTTAAAGACCAGTGCCTTATGGGTTTGAATTTTAAATGATCACTTAGTAAATATTTCGGAAATGTAAACCACGTGTAGCAATCATTTATCATCAAATGACTAAAACAGATGCAGGATATTCGATGACCAGAGCTCAATAACGATATCCAATAATTAAAATTTTTTGAAGAGAAGAATGCCTTTAAACAACCACACAAAATCATGAATCATTAACCAAATACCATATGTAGCTAATCTTTAAGATGATCATTCATGCGCAGACTTGTCACATCAAATAATTTCCCGAAAATCACTGGATCTGGCAAAAGAAAATTTTCACAATACTTTTTATACCTTTTCAATTTTTTTTTTTTTTTTTTTTTTTTAAATTTAAATTATTTAACTAAAGCTAAAAATAAATTTAATACAAAATTATCTAAATCAAAAAGGGGTCTTATTCTAATTTTAAAGCTAAACTTAATAGCTAACTACACAAACGTATAACACTAAAATCAAAATTTGAAAAATTAAAATGACAAAAAAAAAACTAAAGCTTAATCCTATTCCCTTTTATTTTTTACCTTTTTATGAGTTTATATTAAATAAAAAATCTAAAAAGAAAACTATTTAAAATACTATTAAAATCTAAAGAAATAAAATACGAAACTATAACTAAACCCTAGACTAAAAACCTATGTAACCACGCAGAACTCAAATATGTACAATGAAAATTCGATTTACCTGTTACGGAAAAATTTGATTACCTGTTACCGCGCGTGAATGAGACTTGATGCTGTGCGAATTTTGGGTTGGCGCCCATGCTGAAGCCATTGTTTGTCTGGAGCAAAATGTTTTACGCAGGGGAGTTTTCAAACGGTCTAGCTCCACACGCAGGCATACCTCAGGACGCGTGCAGATCCGCGGGATTTCGATGGAGGAATACAGGTATAACGGTGGCAAATGGAAATCGATTTTGAGATTTGCTGATTAACGGCGTTTCTGAAGGGTATATCATAAAATTTTTGAAATGTATGCTGATTAAATCCGCGGACTCAGCGAACTTAGACGCCAGACAACGTATTGACAGGTTCGGTCACCAGGCAACAGTGTTTTGGCATTTGTCGATTGTGTGCAATCACGCCCTCAGTAGAAATGGACGCTGAGAGAAACTTCCTCTGTTGACGGCTTTAGCACAGAAAACTGCAATCGAAAACTTCTCACTGTCTGTGGATACCCTCGAAGGCGGCGTGTTTAGGTCAGTTTTCTGCAGCTGAAATCCACAGGGAATGCGATGATGGAGCACCGCATATGATCCAGGACCACGAGCACAATAGAAGGATGCAAAATGAAAATCGATTTGTCAAAAAATACAAAAATACCGATATCAAAACGATAACATAACCCTAGACGGATGCTCAGTTTTCATTCACGCTGAGAAGATAAAATGTTACGCAGACTTTGCAGCGGAAAGATTTAAATACGTAAAAAAGAAAACTCGAAAGCACATTTGATGGCGACAGCAAAAAAAAATTAAATCGATCTAAGCATTTCTGATGGGAACATTTTTTTTTTTTTTGACTGAGATCGAATTGCATTAAATTTTCTTACCTGGCAGTCGATTTACCTGATGATCATACGCTGTCATGCCCTCAGGAAAAATGGAAACTGAGACCTGAGCTGGGAGATTTACCTGATTTCGCATGCATAATCAAACAAAAACTTACTCACGCTGAGGGCTTTCGACGGCAGGTAGGGACACGCACGTGCTTTGATCTTTTGCAGCAATGAAAAAGGCTAACGCAGTTTGTGCTAGTCTTGCTATTGCAGATGCGATGAGAACAAGCATGCGTTGAAGGATTTAAGGGGCGGAGCTGATGAGTGCTTGTTCCACGCAGACGCTCAAGGATTGATGTTGAGGATGGGCAGTCTGAAAACTTTCTACCTTTCTCGCTCAGAAATCCCTGAAGAAAAACCTTGTACCTGCAATTGCAAGGAAACCAAAACCCTAATGAAGACTGCGTATAAGGCAAAAATTGAAACCCTAGATCAGCTTGATTAATTTACAGATTTTGGCCCCTTAATAGCCAGACTCAGCAATAAGAACAGAAATATTTTTTTTTATTTTTTTTTGTTAAAAAAATTTCAGATTTTCACTATGAAGAACTTCAGAAAATCTCTCATGCAAATTAGGAAAAATAAACTGAATGATAGACCCAGGATCAAATCCAACTGGGCTCAGCAAAAAATTCTTGCGGGAGTTGGCTGGTTCAGCCGAGAACTTCCCCAAACGCCCGCTAATCTTCTTCGATAAGGGTTTCCTGCACAACTCACTTCAACCATCAGTAAAGAGGGCAAAAATGCTGCTAGATCTCAAAAAGTAATGGAGATACCTGCCATTACTTCAGAAACCCTAACACCACTCAAACCCTAGCAAGTGAACAAGATACCTGTGCTCACAATACTCTACAATAAGCTATTATTAATGGCTGAAAAATAAAATATGCAGAAACTAAATTAGCTCACAGCACTTCCAGAGAGTAACACCAGCAAGATTTGGACCCCAAAGTCTTCTTTTATTAACCAGAAACAGATTACAAGAGAGCTTCTTCAGTACAAGACTCACAGATCCAATGATCTGAAATGACCCCTAGCACCCTATTTAAAGGAAATGATCCCAACGGCTAGTTCGAGTGATCCATGTCGAAATGATCTCGACCATCGATGAGGATCAAGACATCTCTTAATCTCATCCGTCCAAATTGTTAACTTATTATTAAAAATAATATTTTGCATGCATTCACTCAAAATATTATTATTTTATTATTTAGGGTTTTTGCTTTATTTTATAATTTTTTTATTTATTTCATTTTTTAATTTTTATTTATTTTATTATTTTATTATTTTCTTTATTTTCTTAAATGGATCATCGAATTAAGCCTTTGGAAACATCACCTAGGACCTAGGACTTAGGACTCATGAGGGGATTGAAAACATTTTCCAACCCTCAAGACACAATACATCATGACTTTTACAATTTACATCTTAAGGGGGAAAACCCCTTTATCATAGACCCTCATAAATCACTCAGTTTCTGCGACACAACTATAATCTAGCAGATTAACACACTAGGATTCTCCTAAAGTTCTAACAACAAAATGCATCCCGGCTTTGGGGTCAGGCTGAAGGAAAACTCTGCCGATCATAGATCGGTGAGACGAAAAACATTCCGGGACGTAGATTATCATTAGAAAGTTAGGTCCACCTAGGCAATTTTACATAAACGACTCATATCTGCTAAGATTATATACAATTTATACATGCATACTGGGTTTACAATTAAAATGATCAAGCTGCTAAAGACTGCAGGATGGCACAAACACGTCGATCAAGTGCTGCCCCTTTTTGGAAAGAAAAGGGGGGGTACTGCATGGGTAGTTGACCGGTAGTGGTCAACAGGCATAAAATCTTGGTTGAAGTTGTTGTAGTTGTCGTGGTCGAAGCTGCCGTAGTTGTTGTGGTCGAAGCTGCCGTAGTTGCCGTGGTCGAAGTTGTCGTAGTTGCCGTGGTCAAAGCTGCCGTAGTTGCTGTGGTTGAAGCTACCGTGGTCGAAGTTGTCATAGTTGTGGTGGTCAAAGTGTTGATTTATTGGGATTGGACAAATAGAGCTTGTTGAAGTCTTCTCTTGAGAACAAAATATAGAAGAGTTGGAGAACTTTGTGAAGCAGCATATTGAAGATTTTTGGAGATCATTGAAGACCATGATGCATTGAAGCCATCATGAGGTGACCTTGGAGAATTTTGTTTGGGTAACATGAAGAGCAGTGGTGACACCTTCATGTGAAGAACAAGGTTATCATTGATGACGAGATGTGGAGACGAAATTGAAGGGATAACTGAAGATTGACAGGGCTTGTTGAAGAAGACATTGGGAGCCGTGAAGTATAACCAAATGTATCTCGACGAAGTGAAGCTAAGGGTTGGACCCCAAGAGGTTGGAGCCTCGAAAAGACAAGGTTGGTGCCTTGGAATATAGGGCTGGAGCCCTAGAGGATCAGAGTCCTCAAGAAACCAGGTCGGAGCCTGAACCAGATATAGTGTTGGAGCCCTTGAGGTTGGTGCCTCAAAATTGACAAGGTTGGAGCCTTGGAAGTCCAAGTCGGTGCTTGGCATATTACAAGTTGGAGCCTGGGAGATTGAAGATCAGTGTCTTCATCTAGGGTTGGAGCCCTACATATATTGTACTTGATTTATTGTAAAGAAGAAATTAATAAAAACATTTATTCTTATTGTTCATTTTGTGTTCTAAATATAAGTGATCTAACTGGTAAAAATAACAATTGAAAAGAAATACTGATTCACCCTCTCTCTCAGTATTTCCAACACTCCTATCTCAAAATTGTGCTCTGTTATATGCTGTTCTACATACAACTTCTGTCGATTTTGAGCAACTTGTATGTTTTCCTTGAGTACCCTAAGAATGTTATGACTCTCCTATATCTAGTCTTTAGCAAGAGGTGCCTTATTGTCTCCAAAAATTCTGTCAATGAAGGATGGTGCATCATATCCATATAGAGCTTTGAAGGGTGTCATCCCAATGGATAAGTGGTAGGTGGTGTTGTAGCAATGCTCCCCAAGGTACAACCACTTAATCCATGCCTTCTGCTGACCTGTCACATAGTTGCGTAGGTACCCCTCAATCCACTTATTCACAATTTTTGTCTGACTGTCGGTTTGAGGGTGATAGCTAGTGCTAGGGGTCAATTCAGTTCCCACTAGCCTAAAAAGTTCCTGCCAAAATGCACCCATAAATCTACTGTCATGATCGCTGACTATATTCTTTGGCAGCCCATGCAATCTAAAGACTTCTTTGAAAAACAATTTTGCCACTTGTTTGGCCGAGTAATCAGCTGAGATGGCAAAGAAGTGTGTGAATTTAGTCAGCTTGTCTACCACCATGTAGATGCAGTCCTTCCCTTGCGCTTTGGGTAACCTTGTGATGAAATCCATCGAGATGCTCTCCCATTTTTCTTCTGGGGTTGGAGAAGCCCTGCAGGATGTGTATGCTCAACCTTATTCTATTGGCATGTCATGCATTCCTTGACGTATTTCATCACATCTTCCTTGAGCCCTTTCCACAAGAATAATTCCTAAATCTGTCGATATGTCTTGAAGAATCCCTGATGCCCAGCCGAGGGAATATCTTGTGTAACCTTCAAAATCTTTTCCCTAAGTGTAGATTCAGGAACTAGGTATACCCTGTCTTTATAATAAATGACTCCATCATTTTTTTTGTACCTTTCATCCTGGATGATCTCGTCGATTAGTGCGCAGGCAAATTGATCCTTGGCATACTTTGCTATGAGGTGTGCCTTCCAATCTTTTGTGAGTTCCATAAGGACACATGCTATCGGTTTCCTGGAAAGTGCATAGGCCACAACATTCTTCTTTCCCTTCACATACTCAATATCAAAGTCATAAGCTTGGATCTTGCTTAGCCATTTCTGTTGCCGCTCGTTTCGGTCCTTTTGCCTTAGGAAATGACGCAGGTTGTTGTGGTCTGTCTTGACTATGAACTTGTTTCCAACCAAATATGGCCTGAATTTTGCCAAAGCATGCATGATAGCCAACATATCCTTGTCATATATGGAGTAAAGCTTCTTTGTGTCCTAAAGCTTCCAACTTTTGAACGCGATAGGGTGACCCTTTTGCATTAAGACAACCCCTATTCCTTCCCCTGACATGTCACACTCCAATATGAATGGCTGACTAAAGTCGGGAAGAGTCAAGACTAGACATGAGCTCATTATATCTTTGAACTTGTTAAACGTCTTGTCAAATTCTTCTGTCCACCCAAATGCTCCCTTTTTGGTTAAGTTTGTCAAAGGTGCACTTAACTAAGAGAAACCTTTAACGAACTATCGGTAGTAGCTACAGATCTCGAGGAACCCTCATAATTCTCTTAGGGTTTTGGGCGTGGGCTAGTCCAATATTGCCCGAATCTTTTCTTGATGAACCTGTACTCCCTTTGCGTTAATTATGTGTCCTAAACAAAGAATCTTTGTCAATCCAGACTCGCATTTTGATGCTTTGGCATAAACATATTTCTCTTGCATAATGATCAAAATTGTATCCAAATGCCTCAGATGATCATCCCATGTTTTGCTGTAAATGAGAAGGTCGTCAAAGAACACTAATAAAAGCTTCCTTAACTGCTTGTTGAAGATATTATTCATACAGGATTGGAAAGTGGCAGGGGCGTTGGTTAGCCCAAACGACATGATCAAAGATTCGAAATGTCCATAATGGCATCAAAATGTTTTTTTTGACATGTCCTCTTCTTGAACTCGGATTTGATGGTACCCCAATCGTAAATCAATTATTGAAAAGTAAATTGCTTCGTGAAGTTCATCCAGTAATTCATCGATCCCAGGGATATGGTACTTGTTTTTCATAGTTTTCTTGTTGAGTGCTCGGTAATCAATGCACATTCTCCGTGTGCCATCCTTCTTCTTTACTAAGACCATGGATGAGGCAAATGGACTTGAGCTAGGTTTGATGTAGCCCATTTCCAACAGCGCGTGGATGGTCTTTTCTATTTCATCCTTGAATTTCTTCGGAAGTCGGTAAGGTGTGGTGATCACAGGCTTAGCTCCCTCTTCCACTTCTATAGTGTGCTCAAATCCTCTCTTAAGAGGAAATCTTGGAGGAATATCACCAAACATTGAAGCATGCTTGTCTATTATTTGTTGAATATCCGTGTTGTACTGTGGTTTATCGCTGTTGGGTATGTTTTGGCTCATGATCTTGCAGTTTACTGCATATGCGACATCGTTGTGCTTGAAGATAAATTCCATTCTTCTGGCTGAAATGACCTCTAAGCCATTGTTTGCCATACTTCTTGTTGACCACTGAAGCATACCCAAAGATTTTTGAAGACTCCATGCCCAAGGATGTATCAAAGGCTTCATGTACCATCAAAGATCATCATATCACCAAAGTTTTTCAACTCTACTTCTTCTTCTCATCTTCTTCTATTGTATTCAGATTCCACAAGGCCTGCGGGGATGATGTAAAGTGATGCTAGTATGATGAGTTGAATCATGTAATAGGTCTAGGTAACTTGGGACATTGTCATCAAGTGAGTTTACTCAAAAGATGCCCCAAATGCTTCCCTTCTCGCCTCAAGTACTTTAGGCCCATGCATACCCCTTGGTGACCCCCACAATCCACTAACTCTCCTCCTTTTCCTTGAGGGTTGAATTGCCTCCATTAGTGGCTTCCACCTTCCACTATGAACTTGATTTTTCCCACTTCTCTTAGTGCAGAAATGGCCATTGTGCCTCCAATGCCAAAATTTCAAAATGGGCTATACTTAGCAAAAATTATGAAGTTGGGGATATCACATGCCAGTCCTCTGAAAGAAATGTTTTGTTTACATCCCACATAAAAGTCAAGGGAGATTGAAGAGATATGAAGCTAGTGGCAAACCGTGTCATGGGAGGACACATCAACTCCTTGTTATTGGTGAATCTTAATCTTATCATTAAGCTAAGCACAAATGCATGATTATATATAAATTTGTTATGCTTTTTGATGATTCAACAATTTCCCTGATATAAGGAATTTCCCCTATATCCTCTAACATCAAATCAATACAATGTGCAACACAAGGTGTCCAAAACAAGGTAGGATACCTCTCCATAAGCAACCTACCAATGATGACATAATTTGCTTGTCCATTATGACTTGGACACTATTCTATGACCTACCTTCTGAATAAATAAGTCCAAGAACTCACATTATAATTTTGCATCTTTAATTTGTGCAGATGCATCAATAGATTTAATAAGCATTATCCCCTTGGGACAATTAACCAAGAAGCTAAGAATAATCCTATCCTTCTGATCAATCCAACCATTTGACAACACAATGCATTGAATGTGTTCCCATGATGCCTTAAGCCCATCCAATCTAGCAGTTCAATCAAACTTTCCATTTGGAAGAATAGGCTCTCTTAACTCATCATAGGAAGGGGCTTTGTACCTCGGACTAGCAATAGTATCAGCATCAAACATAGGTTGGTAGAATGGATTGTTCTTGGCAATGTTGAAAGGAATACCCTCCATAGAAAACGCCTACCCACTAGCTTGTCAGCGTCTTCCTTCTCCATTCTTTTAAGCATCAAGTTGATAGAAGGTTGTGCATCCGGGTTTGGTTCAAGTAACCAAAAAAGGTGAGGTATATGAGGGGTCGGCTATTGTGGAAGGTGATGTTGAAGAACCACTCTCACTTCTTCCCCCACTCCTCCCCTAGCAACTTGAATTTTCACAACTTCTGCATTCTCTTTGGCTGCATCTTTATCTTCCAGTGCTTTGGTGGCAATATGGATGGTTTTTGGACATGCTTCTAAGCAAAGATCTATGTCATGTCTTCGAAATCGTGCAAGGTGGAATTTCAACTGGGAGATTCCGCTCATCATATGCTTTCACACAACTTTCAGTTCAAAGTTTGTCTATTAAAACCCCCCTCGAGTTCCCCATATTCCCACATAATTTCTTGGCATTTTTAGTGTTCAATATAGTGAATAAACCTAGGATGCAAAAAAAAATGAAAAAAAGTAAAACAACATTCTTAGAATCAAAATACAAAAGATTTGCATAAAAAAGTACAAATCTAAAGATGCATAAACAATAGATCTCTTATAGTCCAGTAAAAATTTAAGGAAAAAGAGGGAAAATTGATAGGCATAAAACCAACATTCTTAGAATCAAAATACAAAAGATTTGCATAAAAAGTACAAATCTGAATGATACATAAACAATAGATCTCCTATAATCCAGTAAAATTTAAGGAAAAAGAGGGAAAATTGATAGGCATGCAAACCCTATCAAAAATCTGTTAAAAAAGAAATAAAGGTTGACATACCCACAAATACACCACCAGTTGTGGGAATTTGGGAAACCCGTGCCACTCCACAATAAATTGATGATGGCAAACAAAACACACTTTCTAATTCTCCCTAGCAAGATGAAGGAAAGCTAATGGGTGAAGGAAAACTAATGGGTAAAGGAAACTCCATGAAAAATCTTAAAAAAATAGTGGAAATTGATTCCCATACTTGCACATGCATCCACATTTGAGAGGAATCAATCCCCTCTCCAAAAACGCACGGTGATGGCAAAGAAAAATGGTATCCTAATCCTTGGCTCAAGCAAAACTGGTCTCCTCCTAATTTGATCTCCAAACCCTTAATTTTGTTTGCAAAATGAGTAAAAAAAATCTCAAAAAAAAACCATTAAAGTGCCCCATTTACAGCTTGGCTATTTTTTGGATCATGTTGTGATTTTATCACCAGTTCTATGATATTATCGTGATTTTTTTGACTGGTAAAAAATTGCCAAGGGAATACAGTTGAATTGAAATAGAAGCTTAATTTTCCTCTTAAGGCCAAGAAAAGTGTTATTCAGGTTACGAGTTACTACTAAATTTGTTGACCATTTTAATAAAGTATTCAATTCTCCACTACTTATATATTTAGGCTCATATGATCAGTTTTTGAATGTGATAAAACACTTAGACATATTTGCTCTCAAATTCTTTTACTTGCATCCATAATTTGACCTCTGGTCCTTTTCTCGTGTTTCAGGCCAAAATGGGAGGGAGGTGAGTATGAAGGTGATGAAGCAACACGCCTTGATGTACTTCGTTTGGCTATAGAATTGGATGCCGACTATGTTGATGTGGAGCTCCAGGTTCTGTTTGCACCCAGAAGCATCACATACATTTGAGAGCTTGTTATGCATATGTTTTTGAAGTTCTATTATTTTTTTTCTGTAGAGTTATAGTAAATTCTTGTTTTCAAGTTAATTTCGTGTTTTCCCTATACTCAATTTGATAATGGTGGTAAGGCTAGAAGTGGGTGTCTGATATAGGAGGAAACATTCAAATTCAGTGGTGGAATTACTGTGGGAGCTAGTGTTGGAATGCTGTGAACAGTGAGTGTCATTGTGTTTGCACGATAGAATAATACGAGTTTTTTGTGTGCTACTCTTTTTTCGTTTTGTAGACTAGCTTATCTGACTATGTCCTAATGTACTACTGCAAGAGGATGACGAACAATTGTTTGTAAGCACTTGTTACATCTTTTGTTTTTAAACATTGGGTCTTTCCATATGACAAGCTCTGACTTGGATATAAGGCTTGCAAAACATGGATGGAAGACACTAAATTATTGCAGTGTGGGAGGGTTGTGAGGTTTATATTTTTTCAGTTAATGTGAAGACTAATGTCAGTTTATTACCTTTAGCTTAATACTATAGTAATATATTGTAGATCTCATTGAGTATTTTCTGGTCCTGATTTTTCATCCTGATTTCAGTTTGTTATTCCATCTTTAAAACATGTTTGATTGCTCAAAATTCACAGAGCCTTTTATTGAGCAAACCCATATTACCTTAGTGTTTAATTAAGCAGCCTACGTTGGCAAAAAATGTTATAATAGAAAATAATGTAGAAAGTGAAAATGTCAGAACCAAGACACATTCAAAGAAACAATTGAAGTGATCAAAGGGATCTCCTTGTGCTCCAGTTTGTAAATGCCATAGTTGGCAATTGCTAATACTCATGCCTGCCACTTCCTTAGACCATGTTACTGGAATCAACATAAATCGAAAGCATTGAATGATTATGAAAAATGTGAAGAGTTCAATAGCTTGGTATATAAATTAAGTCAAGGCTGGCCTCAATCGAGAATGCTATGCAGGCAACACTGTGGTTGCTGGAAAACTAAATGATCAATGGTTGGGGGTGGGACATGCTCCCTAGCATCATATGCCATGATCACAACTTGTGGGCCAGGGCCTGTAAAAATTTCAAATGATGGACTGCATTCATTTTTGTTAGGGAAGGGGATTTTAAAACCTCCTGTAAAACTGCTTTGCTATGCTTATCTGGAGAAGGCAAAGGAAGGGTTGAGAATCTCCTTTGAATCTAGTCCTTCCAAGGAAAAGGTTTTCCAATTCAAGGATAAAACACTAATCTGTTTGTAGGTTGGGCCATGGCCAGTAAAATTATTCTAAAGAGTTGGATGGAGAGCAATTCGAAGCGCAAGTGTCAACCATACCTACACTTGTGTGGTAAGGGGATAATTTTGGGTCTTCCGTAAGGTAACAAGAGTAATCATTTTCAATGGTGGACTGTACGTTTTCAGTAGAGAAAGTCAAGAGCAGATGTAAATAGAATCCTTTCAAAAAAAGCTTTCCCAAATGAACCAATGTTAATTTGCAAGTAAATTGGGATATGGCTATTGATTTATGATGCTAAAGAGTGGGATAGATAACCATTGGGGCAGAATTGCCAAATATACCTTTTCTAATGGGGTAAAGGAATGCTTTATAGTCTTCGAAAATAAGGTGGAAAGGGAAAGGATTTTCTATGGTGAACCATACCTTTTCAATATAGCATGTTTTTTTATAAATTATTTGGACATGCATTCCAACCCGACTCATGCACCCTCAAGTCACTGATGTGTGTTGGATTGCCCTTGCTTCCTTTAGAGCACCGAATTGGAGATATGTTCCATTTTTCAATTAGTCTAGGTAGTGTTAGCAGAAATTTCTACACTGGGTGTAAATAGACATCTAGGAAAATCTGCCTTTCGTGTCACTTGTAAATCTTCGTCTCTGTTTGGGCTGGTGCTTGCCAACGATAGGGGTGTGTCCCTAGTCTGACATGTACTGTTCTCACCTAAAAATCTGCAACATCACATAGAAAAACAACAATGCAATGGCTGTTTGACCAGCAAATTAGTGGCCAAACATGTTTATAATTTTTTTGGCATTTTTTAGAAGTGGAATAATATCTAGGATTAGCTTTTATATGGAAGATAAAATAGTCAGGAAGCACATTTAAATGGAAGATTTAAACCAATGAAAATGGCTTATAAACTGTTACAATATTGATAAGATAAGAATTAAGACATCAAACAACCCAAAGAAATAGAATAAATCAAAATCGAGCTTTATTATACAAAGATGGCTGTGCCAAAATGACCATTATAGAACTGATGACAATGATATTCAAATACGATTGAGTAGAAGCTAGAAGAGATAAAGTAAATGGAGAGAAGAGAGAAAGATAGCATATGCTGTTGTTGCTAGACACAATTCAACTAAGCCCATAGCTTGCACCTGTATTCTACTTCTTCCAATGAGCACTAAGAATAAGAGAGGTCGAATTTCCCAAAAAAGAAAATCAATGTGCACTGAGTCACTGAGGTAGAGTCAACTCACCATTTAACTAAATTGAACTGAAGAGAAAAACTGAGTGAAGTGGCACATGCTTAAGTTTAACTTAAGTAGTTTTGAGTTGTCGTGAAATAAAATAACCTTGAGCACAATTTTAGCAAATTCGACTTGATAAAAATGTCCTTGGGTAAATTTTACATTTTTGAATTGGGATAAAAATAATATTGAAGTAATTTTGGCAAAGTTGACATAGGATAAAAATATCTTTGAAGAGATTGAGACTAATTCGACTTGGGTAAAAATATCTCTGGTGTATCTTAAAGGAATTCAAACTAGCCTAAAATATCCTTGAGGGAATGCACATTAGTCTACTAGGATTGGTTTTTTGTCAATTGAGGGATGAGTGGAGTGAGGTGGAAAAAGAGTGTGAGTTGGAGGAGAGAAACTGCTATAAAATGGTCAAGTGCATGCAAATTAGAGAGGAAAAAACAATGCACACTAGGAGAGGGAAAATAGACCATACGTTTTGCCACATCACTAGTGACTCATTTGTAGGTCCGAATCATCACCACTTGTTAGGGGAGGTTAGCATTCTACTTGCCCCATTACCTTGCTTGGAGCTTGCCCCGTCAAAGTTCATCTTCCACATTTTGTCAGTGTCTGCTCGGGGTGTTGCCTTGGCTGCAAGCATGGCATAGGGTCCCGTGCTCTCTTCCAAGCATGCAAAATTATTTTCAGGCTTCCTTGGATCTTCCACATGATTTTGCTTGAAGGGTTCCCATTATAGTGTGACTATCTCACCAGATGGAGTGGGAATGGTGGCATATGACAAGTCCATTTGAATGTTTCCTCCTATATCAGACGCCCACTTGTAGGACAACAACATTCTCCACGATAGTGGAGCATCCAATACCACTATGTACATGTTGATGAAAACATTCAAATATGTTGTTAGATGGACTTGGATAGCCTTGATCAAACCAATTGATGGAATTTCTTGTGAATCAAAGGGACATACATTTCTATATGGTCTTGAAGTCTTCAATCCCACTTTCTTTGCCACTTCAAGAGTCATCACATTCAGGGCGCCCCCTAAATCTAACATGCAATCGTGTAAGATCCGATGTGTCACCGCCAATGATATGAAGAAAGGCTTGTGCAAAGGGTTTGTGGTTGACTTTTCAAAAGAAGATGGAAGGATCCTCTTCTCCCTATGATGTTGATCTTTGAAAACTTGTGGCCTCACTCGCAATGCCTTCCCAATTTGCTTTCTAAACATCAAAAACTTTACTATTCAACCACTGGCATTGGAACCTTCACATTATTAGTCCAACGTGTGATGTCAAAATTTGTACCTCTCGAGATTGATGCTTCTTGTGTTCTCTGAATTCTTGGAACTTCTCTTTCATTACTTCTTGGAGTAGATGGCTCTTCTTGACTTGTGTCAGGTGCATTCTTGTTCCTCCTGATGTATGTTATACCTTTAAATCTAGCTTCAAGCACTCCTTGGATTTCTTTGGGTATTGGCATCTCCCCGAATAACATTGTTACTCAGTCTAACTATGGAGTGTTTACTTGATCCATAACATCAATACCACCTCCCAACATCATGTTGCATGTGTTCATGAAACCAATTTTTTTGCGAGCTTTCTGCGTTAAGGCTCTCTGTTATGGCACATGTCTCCATTGCATGAAAAGCTTGTCAATACCCATGCCAATGTGGGTATGGCCGATCAACTACATTAATTTCTTCAAGGTTATTTGGAGGTTTATGATTCTTGAATGGAGCTCCGTACAACCCCTGTGGAATCCATTTGGGTATGGTTGTTGTCCTCTTTCTAACTTGACAATGTGATCTTGCATAATTGCTTGGTTTTGCATGATAACGAGTTGCAATTTTTAAAACTCCTATGCCAAGAATGTCATTGGATTTTATAGTTCTGCTCAGGTAGATGCCTTTGTATTCAATTTAGTTTTTGCTCTCGCTGGGGTTAGAATGTGTGGCTTTCTAGATAATGTTCAATTGTCATCGATGTTCTTGGTGCTTGCTTTGGCCTCATGTTAAAATTGGAAACTAGGGCCAAATTCCACCTTAGGACAACTCATTTGCTGGAGATGATGATTGCATTAAATTCCTCTTTTCGAGAGGACCAAAATTGATATAAAGATCATCTCATTTGGAGAAGCAGAGGTGTGATTTTGAATTTATGCCCACACATGTACAAATTGTCAAGGTCGGCCACATCATCATGTAGGCTCAGAAAGCCCAATGGATGTGTCCCTTCACCCTCAACAACTTGTATAAATACAAGTGACTTTTCACCTCATTTGGCATCTTCTTCACTCACACATTCTCTCTCCTATTGGTTCGTACTACATTGGGCATTCTTCTCTCTCACACGTGTAGATCAAGAAGGACGAATTTCAGAAGCTGAATTACAAGGTTGAAATTACAGAGTTGATTGCAGTTTGACCAGCGTGGACCAACACCTTCTGGGCATCATTTGACTTCGATCTTTTGGGGATGTTTCTGTCTTAGCAAGCCGCAAATTTTGGCACAAAAACCGAGGTTTTTAGAGCACTTTGACTGCAAACCAAATTGCAGGTTGATCGCAGATTTCAGGACAACAGTTTAACCGAGTTTGATTGTTAACTTTGTCACTGTTTTGGGTTTACTTTGACCTCCTGATCAGGTCGAGTTTGATTGGGGAAGACCGAGCTGTTTTGAGGACATTCTATTGCTGCTTTGACCAGCGTTGACTTTCTGGTTAGGGCTGAAGTTTGACTGCAATTGATTGTAGAAATTGACAGGGCTATTTTTGTTGAAATTTCTAAGTCTATCCGTTAGAAATTTTATATGTATTCTTTTGGTTTATTTTTCCTACTCGTTAATTACAAACAAGTTATTTAAATATATAAACATCGGAATAAACACAATACAGTCTCAACCATCTATAGATCAACAGTTGAAAGAAATAGCAAACACACAAGTGACAACGTTATTTTTGGACAACTCGTCCCTGGAAAAACCCAACTTGGGAAAACCGGTGCGACAATTCTGAGGATTATTTATTATGCAGTATATCCTTGAGTACAACTAGGTGCCAAACTGGCTCACCCGATAGAGAAAAATAACTGGCAGTAATAACTCTCTATTCGGAAGCAGATACTCAGAAGATCTACCCCACAAAACCCTCTCCAACACAACTGAAGCACTGCGTCAGCCCTCCTGGCCTCTGCGTTAGCCCTCTAAGGCACTGCATAGCATCTACGGCCTTCTGCGTCACTCCTGCTGCCCTCTGCGTGGATGACGCAGGCCCTCTGGCCTCTGTGCTGTCCTAGCTAGCCTCTGCGTGGCCTGCTCTGGCTTCTGCGTCTACCTCTCTGCCTCTGCACTGGTCTCTCGGCACTATCTCTGCCTCTCTGTCTACTACTCACTGCCCCTCGCTGCAAATTGATCACTGATTCGACTTTACTTAGCAAAGCCTGCTCTAGTAAATCGAATGACTGATCACTCTGGTGTGTTCTCCAGCTGACCCTCAAGCCTCCTCTTATACTTTTCCTATTGGTCCTTCAACAGCTGAGATTACATTTCTAATCAACGACTAAGATTAGATTTGGCTTGATCCATGTCCTTTAGAACCTTTTAACCTAGTGTTATATTAATACCCATTAATATTTTATTTTTCCTAAGTTTAGACTTAAGAACTCCATTAAAAATATTAATTATTTTAATATCTCCTTAATCGGGTAGAATCTACCCAAACCATTTCTGGGTCTTGGAGATCTCATGTGCTTTAGCCTCTCCACCAATTTTCATGGCTAGAGCACATCCGATGCTACCCCAAATCAACACTCCCTCTTAGCGAGGACTGTGCTCTAGTAATACTCCACACTGAGCATCACTCTGATTATACGGCACCGGTACCTGTGTTGATGCTAGGCCTCCCCACCCAACATCCTTTGCACTGCTGCATCTTGTACTGCTGCCCATGGCCTTGCCACTACCACTGTTGCATTTGTATGGCAGCTCCCTCTGCATCCGTGCTGCTGCTGGTCCTTTCTCCCAACACTGCATTTGCACCGCAACCGTACGACAACTCCCTCTGCATCTGTGCTGCTGTTGGTCCTTTCTCCCAACACTGCATCTGCACTGCATCTATATGGCAGCTGCCTCTACATCCGTGTTGCCGCTGGTCCTTTCTCCCAACACTGCATTTGCACTGCAACCTCCTCTCATCATGCTTTATCGTGCTACTGCTAACCACTACTGCACTGCAACTCAGTTATTGAGAAGTAACTGATCCTCCCAACTCCTGACATCCCTGTCAGCCTGAAACACTCTCGATGATGAAGCTCTCTCTGCCGCTGTCAAGTGCTCCCTGTATTGTCTATCCTTTGCTGCAACAACTCCCTGCCTCTCGCACCGTTGCAAACCTCTCTGTGCCATCCCGCACTGTTGCAAGCTCCTCTGTGCTTCTCGCACTGCTGCAGCCTGCTAGCTCTGTGCTGCTCGGGACTACTGCACTGTAGCACTCTCTGCCGCTTCATCCAAATTCGTTTCTACTGACATCCTCCAGTCCTGCTACTCTCTCTTTGGTGCTTTCGTAGCAAGGTATAATCCAAGAGTTTGGGTACCTCAAGGATCCTACCCCTCATCGCCCGTAGTTTTCCTGACTACAGCTCGATGTCTCCCCACCTCTTCTCTAGAGGTACATGAGCACTCATGGCACAATCGTCATCCTCCTCTACCTCCTTTTCCATCTTCACTGGCGCTGCCTTGGAGTCAGATGCCTCTCCCTTGTTCTTCTTTCTCGGACACTGGTTCGCATAATGACCCAGTTCCCCACAGTTGAAGCACTTAACCTTCGAGAGGTCCTTTTTCTTCCTCTTCTCCTACTTCCCCGCAGATGCCATAGCTACATCCTCTTCCTCTTCCTTCTTGATCCGAACTCCTTTGTTGCTACTTCCCATCTTGGACAACCGTTTGATCTCTTCTTGATGAAGAGCTACCCACAATTCTTCCCGATCTGGAAGAGTCGCCCTGCCCAGAATGCTTTGGACGAATGCCTCCCACTCCTCGGAGACTGCGTTTAGAGCAGTCCTCACCATCAGCTCCTGATCCGGCGTGGCCCCTATGGAAGTCAGTTGGTCCCGGATCTCCTTCAATCTGCCGAGGAAGTGATCTATCTGCTCCCCCTTCTGCATCTGGTATGACTGCAGCTGATTCTCAAGTAACATCTTCCTCTGCACGGAAGTATGCTGGTACAATGTCTTCAAGGCGTCCCACATTTCCTTTGCCGTCTCCTTCTCGGCAATATGTTGGACCACATGATCCTTGACCCCATCAAGGATGATACATTTCGCCTTGGCCATTGCCTCCTCGTACTTCTCATTATCAGCCGGGTCAATTGGGATAGCCACTGTTCTCAAGGCGAAGGCCTTGATGCGATGTCTATCTAGAATGGACAGGATCCTGGCCTTCTAGACCACAAAGTTGGATGCCCCATCTAGCCTGTCCTGATCCCTCAGTCCATTCATGGCCATCTCTCTGCTCCTGCTGTCGACTCCTCCGAGTCTCTACTTCCTGTCTGGAAGTTCTCTACTAGACTCCCTCTAAGTCTCGATTTCCCTTCTGGAAATCCGCCTTCCAACCATTGAGTTGCACCTCTCCGATCTCCTATGCCCCTGCAACACTGATCAGATTTCTTGGCTAGAAATCCGCCTCGGTAGCGACTCCCTCTACCTTGGTTTTGCCTCGTTAGGTACTGTTCCGCCCACAACACCCCACCAGCTTCACTCCCCGCAATATGCCCATAGCTTCCAATGCCCCAACAACTGAAGGACTGAGCCTCTAGGCTCTGCGCAATCCCAGCACTGGTTGAAATGCTCCCCTAGCCAACTGTGTCAACCCTCCTGGTCTCTGCGTGAGCCTTTTTCTGCCCTCCTCAGCCTCTGCACTGGACTCTCTCTGGCTCAGACTGATGACGCAGTCCCTCTGCGTCAACCCTTCTTTTGTCGCTTTCTGCAAGGAATAACTTCTATCACTTGGGACAGCTATCTCTGTTACAAATGCTCTGCTTCAACTGATGCCTTCAGCTCTCCTGTGATCTGCAACCACGCTCTGCTACCATGTTGAAATTTCTAGGTCTATTCGTTAGAAATTTTATTTGTATTCTTCTGGTTTATTTCTCCTACTTGTTAGTTACAAACAAGTTATTTAGACATATAAACATCGAAATAAACACAATACAGTTTCAACCATCTACAGATCATCAATTGAAAAAAATAGCAAACACATAAGTGACACCATTATTTTTGGACAACTCGTCCCCGGAAAAACCCAACTTGGGAAAACCGGTGCAGCGATTCTAAGGGTTATTTATTAAGCAGTATATCCTTGAGTACAACTGGGTGCCAAACTAGCTCACCTGATAGAGAAAAATAACCGACAGTAATACCTCTCTATTCGGAATCAGATATTTAGAAAATCTGCCCCACGAAACCCTCTCCAGCACAACTGAAGCACTGCGTCAGCCCTCTTGGCCTCTGCGTCAGCCTCAAATGCCTCGGCGTTAGCCCTCTTAGGCACTACGTAGCCTCTACGACCTTCTCCGTCACTCGTGCTGCCCTCTTCATGGATGACGCAGGCCCTCTGGCCTCTACGCTGTCCCAACTAGCCTCTGTGTGGCCTGCTCTGGCTTCTGCGTCTGCCTCTCTGCCTCTGCGTTGTCCCAGCTAGCCTCTGCGTGGCCTGCTCTGGCTTCTGCTTCTGCCTTTCTGCCTCTACGCTGGTCTCTTGGCACTATCTCTGCCAATCTGTCCAGTACTCACAGCCCCTCGCTGCAAATTGATCATTGATTCGACTTTACTTAGCAAACCCTGCTCTAGTAAATCGAATCACTGATCACTCTGGTGTGTTCTCCAACTGGCCCTCAAGCCTCCTCTTATACTTTTCCTGTTGGTCCTTCAACAACCAAGATTACATCTCTAATCTATGGCTAAGATTATATTTGGCTTGACCCATGTCATTTAGAACCTTCTAACCCAGTTTTATATTAATACGCATTAATATTTTATTTTTCCGAAGTTTAGACTTAGGAACTCCATTAAAAATATTAATTATTTTAATATCTCCTTAACCGGGTAGAATCTGCCCAAACCATTTCCGGGTCTTGGAGATCTCATGTGCTTTAGCCTCTCCACTAATTTTCATGATTAGAGCACATCCGATGCTACTCCAAATCAACAGTTTTGACTTTGAATTGGGCAAGTCAATTTGGCATTTGTACTCTCTCTGTTGAACATTTTGATATAATAATAAGAATAATTGATCAAAGGGTTTTCCCCATCTTGGGGTTTTTCCTTGACATTCGACAAATCTGGTGTCCTCTTGTCTTTTGCATATTTTTTGATGTTCTATATACTTTTATTGTCAATGTGATTAATGGTTAATGTGATTGCTACTGGAAATCTAAATTGTAAATTGCTATTGCGTTGCTTAAGGAACATTGAAGTAATTATGCTAAACATAAAACATACTATCGCTAACTAAATTTAACATGTTATCAAAGCCCAGGTGAAGACAAAGCCCAAGCAAGAGAGAGAAAAACAATCACTAAGAAAGAATTGTTGGACATGAATATTGGTCTAGCTTCAATGGCTTCTACATCATATTTGAAATCCAAGGATAAGCTCAAGGAAAAATCCGACTATCATGCATGGAAGATGACTTTGGAGGAGAATGATGTTATGGACTATGTAAACGGAAGAGTGGTGGAGCCTCCTTCAAATGCAGATGTTGCTGCAAAGACGAAATACAAGAAAGGTGAGGTCAAAGCTAAAAGAATCATTATAGAATCTATTCAAAAGCATTTGGTTTCTTATATTTCTGATTTAGAAACATCTAAGGAGATGTACGATAAGCTGGTCGAGATGTTCAAAGTGAACAATGCAAATCAAATCCTCTTTCACAAAAACAAGTTGAAGGATATCAAGATGGACAAAGAGGAGTCTATCCAATCCTACTTCATGAGTATTACAGAAATCAAGAATGATCTTCTATCTATTGGAGAAGTTGTCACTGACAGGGAGCTCACTCTCATTGCTCTTGGAGGTCTCACAAGAGCATGGGATGTGTTTAACACCACTATTCTTAACAATGACGGGATTCCTAATTTCGATGAATTATTGGCTAGATGCAAGCAAGAAGAGACGAGGATGATGGAGAGAGACAAGCCTTCAAATGGAAATGAACCTGCTGCCTTCTTTGCTCATGCAAAGAGGAAGAACAATGCTGGTCTAAAAATACAAGGTCAAGGATTCAAGTAGGGATTCAAAGAAGGAAGAAAAGGAAGGTGCTACAATTGCAACAGGGTTGGCCACTATGCTAGAGAGTGTCCTCACAAGAAGGATACTCCATGGGACGACAACAACAACAACAACCACAACAATTTCAAAGACAATGGCAATCAAAGGAACAATAGGTTCAACAATAAAGGAAAGAGGAATGTTCTCGCTGCTCAATATGGTAATGGTCGACCTCCCAAAAGGACGAGAAACTCCAAGTATGAGGAAAGTAATGTTGTAGAAAAACAAAAGGAATTTTAACTTATTTCTGCCCTCACTACTACCTCTCCTCCGGATACTTTGGATCATTGGTTGATTGATAGTGGTGCCTCAAGGCACTTCACTAGGTACAAGGAGGCCCTCTTAAATCTGATTGAAAAGAAGACTAATTTGGAGATCATACTTGGATACAATGCCACCTACCCCGTGAAAGGGATAGGGACTACCACTCTTCACTTAAATCAAGGTCATGTTGGGTTGTGTTATATTCTTTCCACGACTAGCCCACGTAGTTAGCCGGGGGGTTAGGAGGAGGGCGGAGGCCCTCCTTCGTTGCACTAATTGCGTAGCAGGGGGGTCACAGGAATTTTGAGGGGTGCAGGTAACCCCACTCTATGGGGTCCGGGGTGGACCCACCTATGGTTTTGTGCATGATTTTCGCACATGGTTTTGGACGCGATGGTTTTCGGTCCATGGTTTTGGATGCGATGGTTTTCAATCCATGGTATTGGATGCTTCAGCATGTATAAATATGTATTGTAACATTGAAAGGAACATAATGAAAAATCAAGCTGGTAGTCTCGGTTTTGGGATCTAGGGGAAAATCTTAGGTTGGGCGGACCCATCTATGGTTTTGTGCATGATTTTCGCACATGGTTTTGGATGCGATGGTTTTCGGTCCATGGTTTTGGACGTGATGGTTTCGGTCCATGGTATTGGATGCTTCAGCATGTATAAATATGTATTGTAACATTGAAAGGAACATAATGAAAAATCAAGCTGGTAGTCCCGATTTTGGGATCTAGGGGAAAATCTCTGTTTATATGTGTTTTATGTGTTATGCTCTCGCATTGTTTATTTTCTGTGTTTTAGAATTCGTATGCAAGTAATTTCTGTATGGGGTTAAAACCTACATTTGGTATCAGAGCTATTTTGGCTTCAAGGGGACGCCTTTGTTGCTGAGGGGTTTTGCTCGGGCCTGTGGTAGACCCTGTTCAGTGGGAGATCTATGAGATTGATTCTGGTGGTGAAAGAAGATGGCGAGCAGTGGAAAGATAGAGATCGAGAAATTTAATGGTCAGAGTTTTGAGTTGTGGAAACTCAAGATGGAGGATCTATTGGTGGATAAAGATCAGTGAATCGCGGTAGATCCGGGTACTAAACCAACGAGAGTGTCCGATGAAGAATGGAAGAAGTTGGATCGGAAGGCAAAGAGCACAATACGATTGTGTGTCTCAGATTCAGTATTGTTGAATGTATCAGGGGAAGCTACAACGAAGGCTTTGTGGGACAAGTTAGGGACTTTGTACCAATTTAAGTCTCTGGTGAATAAACTGTTTATGCGGAAAAAGCTGTATAACATGAGGATGAAAGATGGAGACTCAGTGACAGAGCATCTGAACGCATTTAATACTGTGGTAAGTCAGTTAGCATCTATTGATATTAAAATTTCAGATGAAGATAAGTGCATCAGTTTGTTGTGTTCTCTACTAGATTTGTGGGATAGTCTGGTTATTGCAATAGGTAGCAATGCAACTGCCTTGCAGTTTGATGAAATAGTGTCATCCTTGCTAACGGAGGAGATGAGACGGAAAAATATGGAGAGCCATAATGGTGATGACTTGTCTGTACAAGGACGGTCCTAGAACAAAAACAAAAATAAGTCATCGAGTGGGAGACCATGGCCATGCCACTGCCACTGCTGCATCCGTACGGACGCTACCTCTGCATCCGTGCTGCTGCTGGTCCATCCTCCTAGCACTGCATCCCCCTCTCATCAAGCTGCATCGTGCTATTGCATACTGCTACTGCACTGCAACTCAGTTATTGAGAAGTAAGTATCCACCCAACTTTTGACATCCTTATCAGGCTAGAGACACTCCCGATGTTGAAGCTCCCTTTGCCACTAACAAGTGCTCCCTCCACTCACCTCTGTGTTGCTGCAACAACTCCCTGCATCTCGCACCGTTGCACACCTCTCTGTGCCATCCTGCACTGGTGCAACACTCCCGTGCCTCTCGCACTATTGCAGCCTGCTAGCCTCGCGCTGTCCCAGGACTCCTGCAGTGTAGCACTCTCTGCTGCTCCATCCGCATCCATCTCTATCGACATCCACCAGTCTTGCTACTCCTCTTTGGGGCTTGCGTAACAAGGTATAATCCAAGAGGTTGGGTACCTCAAGGATCCCGCCCTTCATCGCCTATAGTCTTCCTGACTACAACTCGATGTCTCACCACTTCTTCTCAAGTGGCACATGAGCACTCATGGCACAATCGTCCTCCTCTTCAAATTCTCTCTCCGCCTTTGCAGGCGCTACCTTTGAGTTCGAAGCCTCTCCCTTACTCTTCTTCCTAGGACACTGGTTCGCAAAATGACCCAGTTCCCCACAATGGAAGCACTTGACCTTGGAGAGGTCCTTCTTCTTCCTCTTCTCATTCTTTCCCGCAGATGCTAGAGCCGCATCCTCTTCTTCCTCCTTCTTGATCCTGACCCCTTTTCAGCTACTCCTCGCCTTGGTTAGCCATTTGATCTCTTCTTGACGAAGACCCGCCCACATTTCTTCCCAATCTGGAAGACTTGTCCTGCCCAATATGCTTTGGATAAATACCTCCCAATCCTCGGAAACTGCGTTCAATGTGGTCCTCACCATCAATTCCTCATCCGGCGTTGCCCCTATGGAAGTTAGCTGGTCACGGATCTCCTTCATGCGACTAAGGAAGACATCTATCTGCTCTCCCTTCTGCATCTGGTATGCCCTTAACTGATTCTCCAGGAGCATCTTCCTCTGCAGGGAAGTATGCTGGTACAATGTCTTCAAGGCATCCCACATCTCCTTTGCCTTTTCCTTTTCGGCAATATGTGGTACCACATGATCCTTGACGCTATCAAGGATGATGCACTTAGCCTTCACCATTGCCTCCTCGTACCTTACATTAGCTACTGGGTCAACTGGGACAACTATCACTCTCGTGACGAAGCCCTTGAGGCGATGTTTGTCTAGAATGGACAAGATCCTGGCCTTCCAGACCACAAAGTTGGACGCTCCGTACAGCCTATCCTGATCTCTCAGTCCATTCAAGGCCATCTCGTTGCTCTTCTTTCGACTCCGTTCTCGGTTCGATTCCCTTTGAGTCTTGATTTCCCTTCTGGAAATCCCTTTGCCAACGTCAAGTTGCCCCACTCCGATTTTCTGTGCAACTGCACCACTGATCTAGATTCCTTGGCTAGAAATCTGCCTCGACTGCAACTCCCTCCACCTTGGTCTTGCCCTGTTAGGTACTGTTTTGACCATAGTACCCCACCAACTTCGCTCCGCAAATTACCCATAGCTTCCTATACCCCAACAACTGAAGGATTGAGCCACTTGGCTCTGCAAAATCCCGACACCGGCAAATTAGCTCCCCCAGCCAACTGTGTTAGCCCTCCGGGCCTCTGCGTGAGCCTGATTCTGCCTCCCTTAGCCTTCGCGGTGCCCTTCTCTGGCCCAGAATGATGACGCAGTCCCTCTGCATCACTCCTTCCTTTGTCGCCTTCCGCAAGGATCAACTCTGTCACTCGGGATAGCTGAATTTGCTGCAAATGCTCTGCTCGGATGATGCCTTAAGTTTTTCTGTGATCTGCAACCACCCTCTGATACCATGTTGGAATTTCTAAGTTTAACCCGTTAGAAATTCTTCCTGTACTATCTAGTTTATTTCTTCCTACTTGCTTAATTTCTTAACAAGTTATTTACCATGTAAATACTGAAAATAAACACAAGTACAGTATCAACATCTACAGATCATCAACTGAAAGAAAACACGCACACAAGTGACATCGTTATTTTTGGACTAATGTCCCCGGAAAAACCCAATGCGGGAAAACAGGTGCAGCTATTCAGAGGGTTTTATTATTATGCAGTTTTCAGAATACAACCAGGGTGCCAGAAATGGCTCACCGAACAGAGAATGCCCTCGGTAGTAGTACCTCTCCTCGGAGACAGATATTTCGGCTGAATAATCACCGGATGAATGATCCCACAGCAACAATTGCAGCTCCCATTGCTCTGTATCACTCTGATAGGGACTGCGTCACCCTATCTGATCTGAAATCACCCCTAGGTGACCTCAGGAAATTAATGAAGGTATTATAGACTCGTGTTGGTGTGTGTGTCTATGTTATCTTGTGCAACGGATCCATAAGATTGCGAAATACACAAACACTTGAAACAGTAAGAGATCACAGTAAGCAAAACATAAACACAACAAAATTTAATAAGGAGTTCACCCAATCCTCCTGGGCTACGTCTCCTGGGCCAACCTTTAGTGGTGGCCTTTTTATTATGTTTTTAAAGCAGAGTCTTACAATAAGGAGCTCAATCTGAGTCGCACTTGACAGAGGATGATCAGTAGGATGGCACTTAGAATTCCCAAGTCCTTAGAGTTCATAGACTCCCCTTACCGACTTTCGACCTCAATTGGTCTCTGTTTGCTCGATGCTGCCCTTACTCTGACGGTCAGCTTGGCTTCTCTGTCCTCTGCAATTTTTCCTCTCTTTCGGTGTCTCTCGGCCTTCGGCTTCTTCACTGCTTCTCTGCCTCACTGCCTCCTGTCTTTGTCAGCTTGTGGCTTTAAAGCCAGTTCGCTCCTTTGACTGTTTGTTTCGGCTTCTTGGCTCTCTGGATCGCCTGCCTCTGTCCGTTGGGACTCTTTTTCCCTGCATCATCATTGTTGCATAATGCTTCGCAGAGAGGTGGCCACCTGTCTCCTTGCGAACTGAGTGTCAGTGCTTCCTGAACGGTCGTTTTTTTCCGTTATTTCCCAGATGCCTGTGAAACAGATCCTTCTGTTGATTCATCGGTCAAATCAGACTTGAAATCTTATGCGCCATAGTTTATTTCTCCCTCGGGTTCGGTCATCCATCAGGTTGAACCTCCGTCGTTGATTTGGAGCCCCCAGATCCTACGGTCTTCGCTCCTATTGCATGGTTGAGTTGCTCGACCGTTAATCCGCAATGTAAACGGTTTCTCTCTCTCCCCGCTGGAAACGCGTCACTTGGTGTATGGAATCGCTGGGTCCTCGGCCAAACCCGCTTACTGCCCGAAATGCCTCCGATATTCCGCCGGTTTTGAGCGCGGGAGCCGCCTTGTCGATTTTAGTGCTTTCCCACAGTTTTCTGGTTTCCCTTGTGACCGAGCGCTCAGGGCCTTTGCGCTAATTGCGTATCAGAAACAACGTCCATTTCTGGGTCTGAGCTTCCCAATTGCCATTTTTGTGCCATGCGCGGTCTCCATGGGCCAATGGTCAGCGCGTTTTGACTGAAGGTCCTTGTTGTTTCGTGCTGGCTGCAAATTACCATTATTCAGAGGCTATTTCTAATAGCTATAAGATTTTTTGAAGTCTGTCATTCATTCTTAACAATCATGGAATTGTTTGAGGATCCAATTTGGATCACGACCTTCCCACTGAAAAAGGCTTTTGGACCACCAAAAGTTGGTTTTCAAGCATCGACTAAGTGAGGATATAACTTTCTCACCTGTCCAATCTCTATCCATTTTGCATTGCTTGGGTTTGAACCCCTGAGCCCAATTCTGAGGTACTCAACATCTCCCTTGCACGTCGTCCTCACCTTCCTGTCCAAAACTGTGTCTTCCTACTATTCATTAAGATATTCAGGTAGCAAGGCATCAATAGAAGACAATTGAGTCTGCTCTTTAGGATCTTCAATTAATGAAGGTTCAAATAGTCTCAAGCTGTCTGCATTGACGACTGAGTATATGTGCATATAAGCTGGCAAATCAAGGCGAAAAACATTCTCACCAATTTTCTCAAGGATCCTGAAAGGTCCATACCTTATTGGTTTTAGCTTTTTACCTTCACCTTGCATCTTGTCTTTGCTGATATACAGCCAGACTTGATCACCAACTTGGAAACTATGCTCCATCCGATGCTTGTCATGCCTTGCCTTGTATTTGGCCTGGCTCTTTTCCAGCTGTTCCTATACTGCCTGATGGATCTCTTGGATTTGTTCAATGAACCTAGTTGCCTTGTCCACATCGCTGTGTCCCTCAACTGCTGTGTCCTTACCAAAGACAAAATCAAAGGGAGATCTTTGTGTGAAACCAAAACAGGTCTCAAAAGGAGATCTCTGTGTGGAAGAATGTTTGGCTCGGTTGTAAGCATGCTGCACATAACACAAATGTTCATCCCAAAGCGTGGGATGCTTGCTGCAATATCCTCTAAGAAACTGGATCACTGTCCTATTGACTACTGTCTGGCCATTGGTTTGTGGATGGAAAGCTGTGCTTTTCTTCAGTTTGGTGTCCATCAGTTCCCACAGACTTGACCAAAACTTTCCCACAAATCTGGTGTCTCGATCAGATATAATGGAAGTGGGTAATCCAAAATGAACCCATACATGCTGAAAGAACAGTTTTGCAGTTTGTTCAACTGTAATCTGTTTATTACAAGGTATCAAAATACACATTTTGCTGAACCTATCCACAACAACATATAGATAGTCATGACCTTTCCTAGATTTAGGCAGTCCTCCAACAAAGTCCATGGAAACACTTTCCCAAGGATGAGAAGGAACTGGTAGTGGAGTGTACAAGCCTAGTTTCCTATTGCTGGGCTTGCTTTTAGCACACATAGTACACCCTCTTACATATCTAGAAATTGTCTCGTTCATTTTTGGCCAATAACAAAACCTTTGCAGCTGTGCAACTGTTTTGCTGACCCCAAAGTGACCTGATATTAGAGAAGTTTGTGCTTCTCTAATTATCTTTACTCTTTGTAATATCCCTTATCAGAAATATACCTCAAACACAAGCAAACTCCAACCAGAGATGGACTAGGAGGGCATTTACCATATATATCGCCTCTAAAAAAAGGACGAGATCCGGAGGCTACCTGGCCCTTTCCAGACTCTGTCTAAGAGTATAATAGAAACACACAAGTGGTATAATAGCCGAGAATGCTCAAAGAGATACAAATAACAATGATACGATATATATCAAATAAACCATAAGCAGATACACAAGAAATGCAGAGAGAATGCTAAGCCATTTTATTATACTGAGTAATAAAATGAGTACAGGAGGTGATCAGGAAGATGGCACCTCTACTTGCACTAGGCAAGTGAAGAAATACACTCAGAATAGCGAAGGAATGGCCCTTCTCTGATCTACGTCCAAGCTGCTGGGAAACTGCTATGCTGCTGCTACTGCTAGAAATCAAATGAGGATTTGGGGCTGCTCCCCTCCTCAGAAAAGGCTGAAACTCTGGAATCAGACTCTACTCAAGAAACCCAGAAAAACCCAGAAAGCTCTCTTGGAATGGCCGACCCCGAAAATCACCCCCTTGGGGTTCTGCGCAGTCTCTCAGTGCTCTACGCTGCCACTGAATGAAACCCTCCCGAAATATGCCTGAAACCCCTGCCAAAAACTCTCCAGCTGCAAGGGCTGATCTCCTGCTTTACCTCCCAGCACCAAACCAAAACTGCATCCCTCTCTCAGTGCTGCGCAGCCCTCCAGAACTGCGTCCCTCCCTCAGTGTTGTGCAGTCCTCCAAAAAGGCTAATAAAACTGCCGCTGAAATGCTGATGTATCTACTGCTAAAATGCCAATGGAAATACCTTGCCCGAGCAGGCACTCAAAGTCCCCCGGGGCTAAGGGTGAGATCTTCGAACGGAGACATTCAATGCACTAAATAGTGCTGCAGACTAGCTAAACAACCAATGTGCTCTAAGTCAAAACGACTATCACAAATGCTCATAACTGAATGATCAAAATGAGGGGGTTCCTCTCTCATTTATAGCCTTTGCCTCTTTCAATCCCAAGACTCACCTCTTCCTACGTGATTCCCTCTTGCCACGTGTGTCTTCCCTCCTGCGCAGTCCCTCCATGTGTCTGCGTGGGCTTCATTTCTGTGTCCCCCTTTGGCCCCCTTGGCTCCCCTTTAAGTTACAACATTGTGCTACTAGGAAGTGACTTTTTATTCTAAAAGTGAGTTATGTTCCCCCTTCCTTACTTTTTTATTTATTTACAAGTAACTATAGAAGGCAAAATTTGAACAAAATCGAATATTCCAATTAGCCATGGTTAATTAGGAATATTACACTCTTTCAGTCTGTGGAATGCATAGCTTCCCACAATGACACAAGAGTTGGTCCTTAATATGATAATCCAATTTTTCTACTCTTTTGCCTTGACTTAAGGTTGCATATACATCTTTAAAGTCTATATCTTGAGCATATTGTTAAATGTAGCTTTCATGTAATACATAATTATGCTTAAGTATAGTAGATGCATTTATAATGGGTCTAGATAACATATCTGCAACTTTATTATGTATGCCCTTTTTATATCTAATGAATAAATGAAACTGCTGGAGGAACCCCATCCACCTGTAGTGTTTTGATTGCTGCAACTTAGTTTGGGAGTGTAGATATTGAAGTGGTTGATGATCAATATGTATAACTGTTTCTTTGCCCATTAAGTAATGTTTCCACTTTTTCACACTCTGTACTAATGCATACAATTCCTTATCATATGTGGGATAGTTAACTACTGTAGAGTTAAACGTCTCAGAATGATAACATATGGGTTTATCGTGCTGTATCAACACTGCTCCCATGGCATGGTCACTGACATTTGTTTGGATCTCAAACGGTCTTTGAAGATCTGACAGTGCTAGTACTGGTGCTGTACTAATCTTTTCTTTCAAGGTGTCGAAGGCTTTCTGCTATTTGCCTCCCCACTGAAACACCTTGTTCAATCTTGTTAAAGCATGTAAGGGAGCTGCAATTGAGGAAAAGTTAGAAATGAGCTTTCTCCAATATTGTGCTGCTCCTAAGAAGCTTCTAACTTTTGTAGCAGATTTGGGTTTAGGCTAGTTTACAATGACTGCAACTTTAGAGGGATCTATTTTCAATTCACCAACCCCTAGTATATGACCCAAATAATTCAAAGATGTTTTGCCAAATTCACGTTTTGAGAGTTTAACATAAAGTTCTTCTTTTTTCAAAACATCTAGTGTCTGCTTAACATGCTTTAAATGTTCTTTCCATGTTTTGCTAAATATAAGAATTTCATCCAGATATACAATAACAAAATCATCATGAAAAGGTCTGAGCACATCATTCATTATTCTCATGAAAGTAGCAGGAGTATTAGTTAAGCCAAAAGGCATAACCAACCACTCATACAATCCCTGCTTTGTTTTGAAAGCAGTCTTCCATGCATCTTGTTCTGCAACTCTGACCTCATGATTTCCACTATGCAAGTGTAGCTTGGAAAAATAAACAGCTTCTTTCAATTGATCTAATAGATCATCTATGCGAGGAAGGGGATAACGATTTTTGATTGTTATCTTATTCAGTGCTCGGTAATCAATGCACATTCTCCACGAGCCATCTTTCTTTCTCACCAAAATGATTGGTGACCCACATGGTGATGTGCTAGGTCTGATGAACCCCTTCTCGAGCAATTCCTGCACCTGCTTCTTGATTTCTGCATTCTCTAAAGCGGACAACCTGTACATCCCAATGTTAGGCAATGGAGCATCTTGCTGCAAATTAATATCATGCACTATTTCCTTTTTGGGTGGCAAACCTTTAGGTTCTTGAAACAAGATATCATACTCTGAAACAACTTTTTCTAAATCAGCTTGCTGTTTAGCATCACAGCGCTCAAATACATTGGTTTTATCAGGTTTCTTTTCCTTTACAACCATCAGTAAAAATTGTTTGCATGAATTTACAATTCGTTTCATCTGCGCTGAGTTTATGAGAGTATAATTATTCTTGAGCTTATGAGCTCTTACAAAGTATTCGATTCCATCTTTAACGAGTAGATACTTGTTCTCAACTCTATAGAAAATAGCTTTTCTGTCATACAAGTAAGGACTTCCTAAAACAATTCCACATATATCCAAAGGAATTATATCTAACTCAACCTCATCTACAAATGCTGACCAAAAAAAAAACTTATGTTTGCATTGTCTAGTCACTTGTAGTTGTGCTTTATCACTTAACCAACCTAATGGGTATGGTTTTTTGTGAGGTGTAGTCAGTAATCCCAACTTCTTTACAATTGCTTCAGAAATTAAATTTACTTGTGAGCCACTATCAAACAAAGTATTAATCTTTTGATGTTTGGAAATAACTCGAATATGGAAAAGCTTATGTCTTTTTCTCTCATTTTCTGCATCAATAGTAGATTGTGCAGAATTACTAGTAAATGCTTCAGAATTCTTACCGTTTATACCTGTGGCTGCAATGGTTGTTTCATCTCTTGAGTTCGACCCCAAATCTTTCTGAATAACTGCAGCAGTCTTCTTCTTCTTGCCCTCGAACTTCTTAGGTCTCAGTGCTGGATGCAGGATCCAACAGTGCTCATCATCATGCCCATCCTTCTTAAAGTGAGTGCATGAAGATTTGCTTTTTTGTGCAGTGTTGGCCTTCCTCTCTTTCCATTTCTGTTTTCTTTTCTCCTTATTCTTGCTTGCAATGGGCTTGGATGATCCTCCAACTTCTAGGTTCCCATTCTTTCCTCTAGCTTCTAGACGCGTAGCTTGAACAGATACCTCATCTATACTAGTGGGATTAAACATGAGGATAGTGTGCCTCATGTAGCTTTGTAGACCACCGATGTATTTCAACAGAGTCTCAGGTGAGTCTAATAAGATTCCTAGAATCAATGCTCTCTTCCTAAATTCTTGGGTGTAACTTTGTACACTTTGCCCTTTCAATTGGCGAAGAGTTTGCTAGCTCATCATGGCTTGTTGCATGTAAGACAGTGGATAGAACTGCTTTTTGATTGCAGAAACAAATTCACTCCAGACAAAAAGAGTCTTACCATGTTTCTTCATGTCAGCTTGGGTCCTGCCTTCCCACCAAACCAAGGCAGTGCCGCCAAGGCGTAGGCTGGTTAGTTGAATCTTGCTCTTGTCTGAATTGATACTCTGCACTCTGCAATAAACATCAATTTGTCTGATCCAATTGTCCAACTTTTCTGCATTCAACTCTCCATCATATATTGGTAAATCAAATTTAACATCTAGTTTAATCAAAGATGCTTTCTTTTTATGTTCAAGGCTATTAGGAGGTATGAGAAAGCTTTCTTCTTTCCCTTTGCCTTTGGAGTGGTCATGGAGGAAAGATTCTTCTTCCCCCTTATCTTGTTTGGAGCCTGATGATTCCTCATCTTTGTGTTTTCTAAAGTCCTTATACATTTCTTCTACCATGGACCTCATGGCCAGGAAACTATCTATAAATTGTGGGTCTGGGCCCACAGAACCTTCCTCCGACATTGTCTTCTGAGGATAGACTCTTCCAATTTCAGGATTAGTTTCGACCAACTCTCCCTCTCCTAATTTGAGCTTTGATCTAGTTAGCATTCAACAGCTAAATCTAGCACAAGCTTGTCTAACCTTAACAACCTATAGCTCTGATACCACTTGATCTGAAATCACCCCTAGGTGACCTCAGGAAATTAATGAAGGTATTACAGACTCATGTGCTGGTGTGTGTGTCTATGTTATCTTGTGCAATGGATCGATAAGATTGCGAAATACACAGACACTTGAAACAGTAAGAGATCACAGTAAGCAAAACATAAACACAACAAAATTTAATAAGGAGTTCACCCAATCCTCCTGGGCTATGTCTCTTGGTCCAGCTTTCAATGGTGGCCTTTTTATTATGTTTTTAAAGCATAGTCTTACAATAAGGAGCTCAATCTGAGTCTCACTTGACAGAGGATGATCAGTAGGATGGCACTTAGAATTCCCAAGTCCTTAGAGTTCACAAACTCCCCTTACCGAATTTCGACTCAATTGGTCTCTGTCTGCTCGATGCTGCCCTTGCTCTGACGGTCAGCTCGGCTTCTCTGTCCTCTGCAATTTTGCCTCTCTTTCGGTGTCTCTCGGCCTCTGGCTTCTTCACTACTTCTCTGCCTCACTGTCTCTTGTCTTTGTCAGCTTGTGGCTTTAAAGCCAGTTCGCTCCTTCGACTGTTCATTTCGGCTTCCCGGCTCTCTGGATCACCTGCCTCTGTCCGCTGGGACTCCTCTGCCCTGCATCATCATTGCTGCGTAACGCTTCGCAGAGAGGTGGCCACTTGTCTCCTTGCAAACTGAGTGTCAGTTCTTCCTGAACGGTCGTTTTTTCTGTTATTTCCTAGATGCCTGCGAAACAGATCCTTCTGTCGATTCATCGGTCAAATTGGACTTCAAATCTTATGTGCCGTAGTTTATTTCTCCCTCGGGTCCGGTCATCCATCGGGTTGAACCTCCGCCATTGATCTGGAGCCCCTAGATCCTACAGTCTTCGCTCCTATCGCATGGTTGAGTTGCTCGACCATTAATCCGTGATGTAAGCAGTTTCTCTCTCTCCCTGCCGGACACGCATCACTTGGTGTATGGAATCGCTAGGTCCTCGGCCAAACCCGCTTACCGCCGAAATGCCTTCGATATTCCCCGGGTTTGAGCGCGGGACCCGCCTTGTCGATTTTAGCTCTTTCCCATGGTTTTCTGGTTTCCCTTGTGACCGAGCGCTCAGGGCCTTTCCTTCTCGAGGGGTTTTGCCTAGCGATACGCATATCAGAAACAACCTCCATTTCTGGGTCTGAGCTTCCCAATTGCCATTTTTGCACCATGCGCGGTCTCCATGGGCCAACGGTCAGCGCGCTTTGACCGAAGGTCCTCGTTGTTCCGTGCTGGCTGCAAATTACCATTATTCAGAGGTTATTTCTGATAGCTATAAGATTTTTTGAAGTCTGTCATTCATTCTTAACAATCATGGAATTGTTTGAGGATCCAATTCGGATCACTATTCGGCTCACCAGTGCCCAGTCTATCCCACGAAATCCTTCCAGCGCTGCCTCTTGGCCCTGCGTCAGCTTTACTAGGCTCTGCGTCAGCTTTTGGAGCTTCTGTGTTAGCCCCTAGACCCTCTGCGTCTCACACGCTGGCCTCTCCTGTCTCTACGCAACTCCTAGCTGCCTCTGTGTAGCACCCAACTGCCTCTGCGTCAACCTCTCCGGGCTCTGTGTTGTCTCTCTGGTACCAACTCTGTCTCTCTGCTATGTATTCACTGCCCCTCGCTGCTGATCACTGATTCTATCTCTCTTAGCAAACCCCGTTCTAGAGAATAGAATGGCTGATCACTTTGGTGTGTTCTCCAACTAACCCTCAAGCCTCTTCTTATACTTTTCTCGTTGGTCCTTCAACGGCTAAGATTAAATTTCTAATCAACGACTAAGATTAGATTTGGCTTGATCCATGACTTTGGAACCTTCTAACCCAGTTTTATATTAATACCCATTAATATTTTATTTTTCCTAAGTTTAGACTTAGGAACTCCATTAAAAATATTAATTATTTTAATATCTCCCAAATCGGTTAGAATCTGCCCAAACCATTTCTGGGTCTTCGAGATCTCATGTGCTTTAGCCTCTCCACCAATTTTCATGGCTAGAGCACATCCGATGCTACCCCAAATCAACATTGTAGGAAAGCAGAATGAATCTCCTACAGATGAATCGATAATTGATGTTGATGGCCCGATGGATCCCATTGATCCACCTCCTAGTGATCCCTCTACCTCAGGGAAAAGACCTTTGTGGCTCAAAGATTCTCTCGAAGATGCTGAAAGACATATTGCTCCAAGAGGGACATTTTGTGAAAGTAAGAAGCCAAACAGGTATCAAGGGTACTTAGTTGCTATGAGTACTATTGTTCAATTTGAACCTTGTACGTTCGAAGAAGCTGTGAAACACCAAGTATGGAAGGATGCGATGAATGAGGAGTACGAATCAATCATGAAAAATGATGTCTGGGATGTGGTTCCTAGACCCAAGGACAAGTCTGTGGTCACTTCTAAATGGATTTACAAAATCAAACATGGAGCTAATGGGATTGCTAAAAAATACAAGGCCAGGTTCATTGTTCGAGGCTTCTCTCAAAAGGAAGGAGTGGACTATGATGAGATATTTGCACTAGTTGCTCGATATACCACTATCTGATCCATTATTGCCCTTGTTGCCTCTCAAGGATGGAGCCTACACCAAATGGATGTTAAGACTGCTTTCTTGCATGGCTCGCTTAAGGAGGAAGTCTATGTAGAACAACTTGAGGGGTTCGAAGTACAAGATCGAACGACACATGTGTGCAGATTGAAGAAAACCCTCTATGGGTTGAAGCAAGCCCCTATGGCTTGGTATGAGAGGATGATAGCTATCTTATGAAGTTAGGATTTACAAGGAGTGAAGCTGATCCTAACCTATATTTCAAGGTTAAAAAGGACATGCTTCTCATTTTGGTCCTTTATGTAGATGATCTCTTTCTGAGAAGTGCATACCCTCTCATTTATCAATGCAAGAGGGAGTTGGCTTCCGAGTTCGAGATGAAGGCCCTAGGTTTGATGCACTACTTCTTAGGCTTGGAGGTCTGGAAAAAGCTAGGTGAGCTTTTCCTTTCTCAAGGAAAATACATTGTAAAGCTACTCAAGAGATGTGGGATGGTGGTTTGCAAGTTTGTGTCTACTCCGATGGAACTCAACTTCAAGAAGCTATTTGGAAGTGTTGTTGGGCCCGAATTGGTAAATCCTTCTGAACATAGACAACTTGTGGGGGCCTTGATGTTCTTGGTAAACTCTTATCTTGACATATGCTTCGGTGTGAATACGTTGAGTCAATTTACGGTCGAGCCTCATCACATACATTGGATTGCTTCTAAGAATCTCTTGAGATATCTCTGTGGTACAATAAACTATGGATTGAGATACACTGCCGGGAATTTGAGGCTACATGGATATACTGATGGTGATTGGGCTGGCAGTGTGGTGGCTCGTAAGAGCACGTCTAGATATTGCTTCTCATTGGGGTCTGCTTCAATTTCTTGGGTGAGTAGGAAGCAAAAATCAATTTGGTTTAAGCACCACCGAGGCCGAATACATTGCAACGTGTATGGCCTGTTGTGAATTTGTTTGGTTGAGGAAGCTCTTTAGTGAGCTATTTGAGCATGTGTTGGATACCACCATGATCTACTGCGACAACCAAAGTGGGATTCACCTTTCAAAGAATCCCGTGTTCCACGACTACTCCAAGCACATTGATATCAGGTACCACTTTACCCGAGATATGGTACAATGAGGAGCAATAAGGCTCCAACACATCAGGACTGATGAGCAGGTCGCAGACATCCTCATGAAGCCCTTAGGGAAGGTTAAATTCTTAGCCTTCCGAGCAAGACTTGGAGTCATGGAAAGACGCTCCTATGAGGGTCCCACTTGAGTTGGACACTGAGCTTTGGGAGCTCATGGGGGCTTGGGGTACTTCTTGGAGCTATGAGCAACCACAGGGTGAGTGGTTCACCTTCCCTTATTGGTGTGCTATGTACAGGGTGAGTGGTTCACCTTCCCCTGTAATACCCCATGATGGTAGACATGTCTGTAGGGTGAGTGGTTCACCTTCCCCTATGATTACGAACACATGTATGTAGGGTGAGTGGTTCACCTTCCCCTACGATTCACATATGCATAGGATGAGTGGTTCACCTTCTCCTATGGCATATGAGCAGGATGAGTGGTTTTCCTTCTCCTGGTGATGCCCCATCATACATCCTATCCATGTAGTCCAGGAGTCATGGGAAGTACCTCTCATCTGGCCAATGAGTTGGGAAACGTGGATAGGGACCATAGCACTTCCGATCGACGCATCGTGTACTGCCGTACTCCCTGTGTCTATGATGGATGGTGTTCAATGTTGATTTCTGGTAGCATCGAATGTGCTCTAAGCCTCAAAATGTGCAGGGAGGCTAGGACACATGTATTCCAGAATACTCAGAAATCGTTTTGGAAAATTCCACTCAGAGACAGTTTTACAAAAATAATTAATTATTTTTAATGGATGTCTAAGTCTAAACATAGGAAATTAAAATAATTAAAGGGTATTAATAAAACTGGGTGTGAATCTTCTAGAAAAAGACGGAGATCGAGTCAATATGATCTGAGCCATTGATTAGAAATTAATCTAGGCTGTTGATTACTCAACGAGAAGATTATAAGAAGGACTTTGATGGGCATTTGGAAGACACATCGAGTGAGATCAACAGATCAATTTCTCAAGAGAGCAGTGCAATAGTTGCCGGAGAAGTCATCGAGGAGATTTCTTGCAATGAGGGGCAGGGATAGTTTTCCAGTTGGTGAGCTTCCTGATTCGGGTATACATTGCAGAGAAGGTAGAGAGAGATCCAGAAGAGGCAGCATAAAGCTTCAAAGGGAGTCCAAGATTCAACTGGAAGGTCGAGTTCCAGAGCCAGAAGCCGGGGTGTGAGACCAGAGGGCCAGAGGAACAAAGTTACAGACAACAGAAGATCCGTCGAAGAGGTGACCCAGACCCGAGAGAGGCTGACACAGATCTGTGTAGGCTGAGGCAAAGGCTCACCAACACCCAGTCTGTCCCACGAAATCCTTCCAGCGCTACCTCTTGGCCCTGCGTCAACTCTGCTAGCCTCTGTGTCAGCTTTTGGAGCTTCTATGTCAGCCCCTAGACCCTCTGCGTCTCACATGCTGGCCTCTCCTGGCTCTATGCAACTCCTGGTTGCCTCTGCATCAACCTCGCCGGGCTCTGCGCTTTCTCTCTGGTACCAACTCTGCCTCTCTGCTATGTATTCATTGCCCCTCGCTGCTGATCACTGATTCTATCTCTCTTAGCAAACTCCGCTTTAGAGAATAGAATGACTGATCACTCTGGTGTGTCCTCCAACTGACCCTCAAGTCTCTTTTTATACTTTTCTCGTTGGTCCTTCAACAACCAAGATTAAATCTCTAATCAATGACTAGGATTAGATTTGGCTTGATCCATGACTTTTGGAACCTTCTAACCCAGTTTTATATTAATACCCATTAATATTTTATTTTTCCTAAGTTTAGACTTAGGAACTCCATTAAAAATATTAATTATTTTAATATCTCCCAAACCGGTTAGAATCTTCCTAAACCATTTCTGGGTCTTGGAGATCTCATGTGCTTTAGCCTCTCCACTAATTTTCATGGCTAGAGCACATCCAATGGTACCCCAAATCAACATTGTAGGAAAGCAGAATGAATCTCCCACAGATGAATCGATAATCGATGTTGAAGGCCTGATGGATCCCATTGATCCACCTCCTGGTGATCCGTCTACCTCAAGGAAAAGACCTTTGTGGCTCAAGGATTCTTTCGAAGATGTTGAAAGACATATTGCTCCAAGAGGGACATTTCGTGAAAGTAAGAAGCCAAACATGTATCAAGGGTACTTAGTTGCTGTGAGTACTATTGTTCAATTTGAGCCATGTACGTTCGGAGAAGCCGTGAAACACCAAGTATTGAAGGATGCGATGAATAAAGAGTATGAATCAATCATGAAGAATGATGTCTGGCATGTGGTTGTTAGATCCAAGAACAAGTTTGTGGTCACTTTTAAATGGATTTACAAAATCAAACATGGGGCTGACAACTTGTGGGGGCCTTGATGTTCTTGGTAAACTCTCGTCCTGACATATGCTTCGATGTGAATACGTTGAGTCAATTTATGGTCGAGCCTCATCACATACATTGGATTGCTTCTAAGAATCTCTTGAGATATCTCTGTGGTACAATAAACTATGGATTGAGATACACTGCTGGGAAGTTGAGGCTACATGGATATACTGATGTTGATTGGGCTGGCAATGTGGTGGCTCGTAAGAGAACATCTAGATGTTGCTTCTCATTGAGGCTTGCATCAATTTCTTGGGTGAGTAGGAAGCAGAAATCGGTTGCTTTAAGCACTGCCGTGGTCGAATACATTGCAACAAGTATGGCGTGTTGTGAATATGTTTGGTTGAGGAAGCTCTTTAGTGAGCTATTTGAGCATGTGCTGGATACCACCATGATCTACTGCGAAAATCAAAGTGGGATTCACCTTTCGGAGAATCCCGTGTTCCACGACTGCTCCAAGCACATTGATATCAGGTACCACTTTATTCGGGATATGGTACAACAGGGAGCAATAAGGCTCCAACACATTAGGGCTGATGAGAAGGTCGCAAACATCTTCATAAAGCCATTAGGGAAGGTCAAATTCTTAGCCTTCCAAGAGAGACTTGGAGTCGTGGAAAGACCCTCCTATGAGGGTCCCACTTGAGTTGGACACTGAGCTCTGGGAGCTCTTGGGGGCTTGGGGTACTTCTTGGAGCTATGGGTGACCATAGGGTGAGTGGTTCATCTTCCCCTATTGGTGCGCTATGTGTAGGGTGAGTGGTTCACCTTCCCCTGTGATACCCCATGATGGTAGACATGTGTGTAGGGTGAGTGGTTCACCTTCCCCTACGATTACGAACACATGTATGTAGGGTGAATGGTTCACCTTCCCCTACGATTGCAATATGCATAGGATGAGTGGTTCACCTTCTCCTATGGCATATGAGCAAGATGAGTGGTTTTCCTTCTCCTGGTGATGCCCCATCATACATCCTACTCATGTAGTCCGGTAATCTTGGGAAGTACCTCTCATCTGGCCAATGAGTTGGGAAACGTGGATAGGGACCATAGCACTACCGATGGACGCATCATGTACTGTCGTATTCCTTGTGTCTAGGATGGATGGTGTTCAATGTTGATTTCTGGTAGCATCGAATGTGCTCTAAGCCTCAAAATTTGCAGGGAGGCTAGGACACATGTATTCCAGAATACTCAGAATTCGTTTTGGGAAATTCCACCTGGGGACAGTTTTACTAAAATAATTAATTATTTTTAATGGATGCCTAAGTCTAAATGTAGGAAATTAAAATAATTAAAGGGTATTAATAAAACTGGGTGTGAATCTTCTAGAAAAAGACGGAGATCGAGTCAATATGATCTCAGCCATTGATTAGAAATTAATCTGGGTCGTTGATTACTCAACGAGAAGATTATAAGAAGGACTTCGATGGGCATTTGGAAGACACATCGAGTGAGATCAAGAGATCGATTTCTCAAGAGAGCAGCGCAACAGTTGCCGGAGAAGTCATCGAGGAGATTTCTTGCAACGAGGGGCAGGGATAGTTTCCCATTGGTGAGCTTCCTGATCGGGTATACATTATAGAGAAGGCAGAGAGAGATCCAAAAGAGGCAGCGCAGAGCTTCAGAGGGAGTCCAAGATTCAGTTGGAAAGTCAAGTTCCAGAGCCAGAAGTCGGGGTGTGAGACAGGAGGGCTAGAGGAACGAAGTTACAGACAATAGAAGATCTATGGAAGAGGTGACCCAGACCCCAGAGAGGCTGACGCAAATCTATGTAGGTTGACGCAAAGGCTGCGTAGAGCCAGTGTGGGGCTAGCCATCCCGGGCCTGGATCGGTGTCGGTTTGTCAGTGATAGTGTGAGGTGTTTCTCACTAATTTCTTTGCCAGTCAGATTCTTTGTATCGAATAGCCAACAAGGTATCCGAAGATTGTATTCAAAAGCTATTGCATAATAATACAAACCCTCAGCTGCTGCACCGGTTTTCCTGCATTGGATTTTTCTGGGGACGTTTGTCCAAAACAACGGTGTCAATTGTGTGTGTGGTTATTTCTTCTTGCTCAATTCTTGTTTCCGCATATAATTTAATTAGTGAAGGCTGCAGTCGTATTTACTTCGATATTTACAGTGTAACACAGTAAATAACTTGCATGAATTAACAAGTAGGAGAAGTAATATGAGTTTGCTGCAGTAGGGATTTGGGTCTCCAAATTTTTACATTCAACAACTTGATCTAGGATCAATTGAGGTTTTACCTCTGGACTGACTTTTGTCAGTGGAGAGTGGTAAGGTCCTGTGACTCACTCTCGATTAATTCTTCTTCATTATTACTTCATGGTTCAACAAAGCAGAGATGAGATGACAGAGATGGTACATGACGACATGATGACATGATGGTTGACGATGATGATGGATGGATTGGCAGGTGGAATTCTCCCTAGTTGAGAGGAAGTGTTAAAATTGGAAACTAGGGCCAAATTCCAGCTTAGGACATCTCATTTTATGGAGATGATGATTGCGTTAAATTACTATTTTCGAGAGGAACAAAATTGATATAAAGATCATCTCATTTTGACAAGCAGAAGTGTGATTTTGAATTTATGCCCACACATGTGCAAATTGTCAAGGTCGCCACATATCATGTAGGCTTAGAAAGCCTAATGGACCTTTCACCTCATTTGGCATCTTCTTCACTCACACATTCTCTCTCCTTCTCTCATTGGTTTGTACCACATTGGGCATTCTTCTCTCTCACACGTGTGGATCAAGAAGGACAAATTTCAGAAGCTGAATTACAGGGCTGAAATTACAGAAATGACTGCAGTTTGACCAGCGTTGACCAACACCTTCTGTGCATTATTTGAATTCAATCTTTTGGGGATATTTTTGTCTTAGTAGGCCGCAACTTTTGGCACAAAAACTGAGGTTTTCAGAGCACTTTGATTGTGGATATCAAGACAACAGTTTGACAGAGTTTGATTGTTGGCTTTGTCACTGTTTTGGGCTGAATTTGACCTCCTGATCAGGCCGAGTTTGATTGGGGAAGACTGAGCTATTTTGAGGACATTCTATTGCTGCTTTGACCAACGTTGACTTTCTAGTAAGGGCTGAAGTTTGACTGCAGATATTGACAAGGCTATTTTGACTTTGAATTGGGCAAGTCAATTTAATCTTTGTACTCTCTCTGTGCTGAACATTTTGATATAAAAATAAGAAGAATTGATCCAAGGGTTTTCCCCATCTTGGGGTTTTTCCCTAGCATCCGCCAAATATGGTGTCCTCTTGTCTTGGCTTGTCTTCTGCATATTGTTTTATGTTCTATCTACTTTTACTGTCAATGTGATTAATGGTTAATGTGATTGCTACTGGAAATCTAAATTGGAAATTGCTATTGGGCTGCTTAAGGAACATTGAAGTAATTGTGCTAAGCATTGAACATACCATTGTCAACTAAATTTAACACCTCAACTATTGTGTTTGGCTTGGATTGGTTTAGGAAGAAATTGAATGTTCCCTGAAAGGCATTTATGTAGTATGTCAATGTGGCTCGAGCAGTTGGTTGATGTTGTTGGAAAATGTAACTGTGTTCGGTCTTCAATAATGTACTTGAGTCATCACGTAATGTACTTGTCAAAAGAATAAAGAAAATAATTTATTACTATTATTATTGTGACTTATTAAAGCATGGGTTTCATGCTTGGGTCACCAGGTTTTAATTCAAAGTCCCCATTGAGGACTTATAGGATATATTCTGAGACTATAGAGTCATTGTACATTTCAAGAGACCCTTCTTGGGCTTTTGAATCATGTAAAAAGGTTAAGTATTGAGTCAAATATGAATTATGTAACCTCCACACCATGTTGTCCTAGAAGAAGATCAAGTCGGCCTAAGAACCCTATTCGACCCCACAAGAAGCCTATAAAAGGAAGCTCATCGAATTCATTTGGAGTATCAATCTCACACACAAGTTCGAATTCTCTTGTAGCTGGGAAGAAGTGCAAAAATCTCTCGTAGTTGGGAAGAAGTGCGAAAATCTCTTGTAGTTGGGAAGAAGTGTGAAGTTGTCTTGTAGCTGGAAAAACGTGCGAAGTCGGTTGCGGGGAAGATGAAGTGAATGTGAGTTTGGGGAAGTATAACGAGAAAAGGAAAATCGAAATTTTGGTGTTTCTATTTCTCTGTTTTGTGTTCTGGATTGGGAGATCGAAGTTTTCCAAGTTTCACTGTTGCTAGAAGCTGTCAGTTGCCGTAAGCTGCTGCGTAGTCGAAGTTGTGGGAAAGAGGTCGAAATTCTGGAGGCTGACTTGGTGTGGAGGGAAGATCTTGTCTTGGTTTAGGGTGAAGAGTCTCAAAGAATACTATTGAAAGGAAGAACTATCTTGATTGGGTTTTCCCCTCGAGGGGGGTTTTTGCCCTGGCATGTGCCTACATCTGGTGTCTATTGTTTTATGTGCTGTTGCTTTTGGTAATTGTTTGATGAACGAAAGAAAGAATATATAAAGAATCGTAATAATAAGAAACATCACAAGTAATTATCAAGAACAAGAAAATCTTTCTGCCTTTCTGATTTTGTAACAGATGTGTATGTAGGATTTCCCAAACAACCTTGTCGAACCTATCATTGAACTCATCAATAATCTCATTATCCTTCCTTTTAATGTTAGTGAAAGCATTGAATAAAAATCAAACATCTTTCTTGGAAGTCCATCTATTTAGAAATGTATCTCGCAAACCATCAATTGTACTAATGTTATTGTCAAAGAAACAATTCAAACCATCTTGATGCATATTTAGTCATAGAAACAAAAAACTGCTTAAATAATACATCAAGGTGAGGTATACACAAAACCATCATGCTTTGAAGGAACTCATCCTATAATTCTTTGGCTCCCTCTGAGTGATCACCATTAAAGGTGGGTGTATCCTTCAAAGAATATAGAAGAGCATGAAATTGCCCTGTAATATTTGTGAAATCAAAAGGTTTATATGCATATGTAAGTCATGGAGTAGCCATTAAATTTGGGTTAAATGCTCTGTTACCTCAAAATCTAGCAGGTTTTGTGATAGGCCTCACAAGACAAGGGCTAGGCCAAGATACAACAATTATGTGGAGGCCACTTTCACCTCAACACTCCACCCCCCACTCTTTAGTGGAGTTTCACCACACGGCAAGCTTCTTGGTGTAAGTCACCTAATATATATTCTAAGGTAATAACTCAAAGGTGACAAGATGAATAGGCTTAGGAAAGGCACTAGGAGTCTAGGACTAAGAACAAGGCTCAATTTACTATGACAAGGAATAGCATGCCCTCTAAGGAACCTACCAAGAGTACTTATAGCCTAGGGTTTGAGTAATATGGTGCAAAAGTGGCACACTTTAGGCATATATGACCAAGAAAAGGTTTGTAAAATTAGGTATAATCAACAAGTAGGAGCCATGAGCCTTCAACAAGCCTTAAGTTGAAGCTTTAATGCTAGATTAGGGTTTCCTAGGGAAAAATTGCCTAGGGTTTGTGATGTTAGTCCTAGGGAGGCTATTTCAATCATGTAAAAAGGAATATTTTGATGTTACGAGGTCCAATCACCAAGAAAAACCTCAAAACAAGCCAATGACTTGACCCTAGTTGAATTCGACCCTATGCCTTAGCCCTAACGGCTTGCCTTGAAGGGCCGAAATTGATTAGGAGAGTGAAAAAATAAAGTTTTTGTAATTTTTGACTATCTATGTGAAAGCTAGTGCCTAGTACTTAGGTGATGGAGTATAAGGGAAAATTTACTATGGAGATATCAAATCTTGGAAGGGAGTAAGGGGGGGAACTCTAAGTTTCCACTTTCAAAACACTAGCTATCACTCAATATGGGGATAAAGGAAAGAGAAAATAGCTCTCTAGGAGGTTTTCAAGGGATGTTCAAGATTCTTAATCAAAGCATGCAACATTTCACCAAAGTTTCATATAAAGATATACATTTAGACAAGGAAAATGTAGAACCCCAAATTAAGAATTGACAAATTTTAATCATATTAATCCTTTGATACCAGTTTGTAGAACCCCAAATTCAAAAATTGACAAATTTTAATAATATTAATGCTCTGATACTAGTTTGTAGAACCCCAAACTCACAAATTGACAAATTTTAATAATATTAATGCTTTGATACCAGTTTGTAGAACCCCAAATTTAGAAATTGACAAATTTTAATAATATTAATGCTCTGATACCAGTTTGTAGAACCCCAAATTCAGAAATTGACAAAATTGGTCACAATCGATGCTCAAAATTCAGACAATGATATTTTAAAACAGAATATGTCAATTTAATACACAAATACATGCCTGGTTTTCACGTTTGAAGTCGATTCCAAGCTATCGTAGCTCCAAACTTGCTCCCGTTACCAAAAGACCAAAACCTCCCAGCCAAATTGGGCACAATCTCGGTACCCAACTCCAAAGTACTTGAAAATTTGAAGTAATTTGGCCCCCGTGCCAAAAGCTTCAAGAACAATCAAGGCTTCATTTGCTTTCTCTGTCTGTGGCTCTCTATTGTAGATTCGTCCTCTGTTTATCCGAAAATAAACTCCCTCGAATACCTTCTCCAAACCCCTCTTCCTCTCTTAAATAACAGCGGTTCCTTCACCTCTATGCATTTGTTCACCGTCTTTATAAAAGAATATTAGTTTCTGTCAAACAATGGTTGCCTCATCATGTTTCTTGCATTTAATTGAATCGGATGACTTTATAACATAGAGTGAAATCACTTTTAACTATGATGGTTAGTTTTTCTAATGATTTAAATATTATTTTATTTTTATAACATATAAGATTTAATAATAAAGTTTATGGATTTAGCTTATTTAAAATATATTTTGGGTTATATACAGGGTGGTAAACCTATGAATAAATTCAATATATTCATTATATTTCTCAATATATATTCATTCTATCTACGAGAGTTAGGTATTTAATTATCACCTTTGATAATTAATTCATTTATCCTATATTTAGACATTCTTCATGAGTAGTTGATATATATACTAGTGCAATGTATGTGATGCATGCATATGTAACTATCATATGCATGCCTTGCATGCTAATATTGCTATGCACTTGTGATTTGAGATAGGTTGTTACAGAAAATAGAAACCCTAGGAAAAGATATTGCATACAATAACCATAAAAGATATTCAACAATAAAAATACTCACAAGATATCAATGAACAATCCTTTATTGTCCAAAAGTGACATCTCCACAACAAGGACTAGTCTCCAGTAGCAAAAATGTACACAAAGATCACATCTCCACAAGAGTAGTAGGCCACAAAAGCTAGGCCATAAATCTTTAAGAGGGTCGAAATAGTCCACACGTGATGATGAAATGAAAGAGTGTGGTGATATTTATTTATATGAGGTATAGCTCACTTAATTTTAGCTAATGAAGTCCCTAAACAAGTTTGATAATGAGTAAAAACAAAATAATCCTTGGGCTACAAGTCAACCCACTAGCTTAATGTGAAAATATGCCAAAATAGACCCACATGTGTGAGCCATAAGCCTCCAAACGATGACTTCATGCCCTTTATGGGCTTTGAATGCCATGTCACAGTGAGGGGAAGGCTGGAAGTATCTTCAAACATCATGATCATCCATAATTTTAGGAGTAATCCTGAATGGGGGCCCCAAATCAAGTTGTGGTGCCCTCACGTCATCCCCATGGGTCTCCAATGGTCAAGGCCAGCCTCATGGCATGCTGGGTCCAGTGGTGCAATCATCAAGAATCTTCTGTGCTGGGCCAAAGAAGATTAGCGTCCTCGGTCCTGGGGGTGCTCTGGGATGTGCATCATCTGCTCAAGTCATCATAATGCCCAATGCTATGAGTAGGTGGGTGACGCTGCATCTGCTAAGTCATTAACCTCTCTATAAGTCCTGGGTACCTGTGGAGTGGGTGCCCTCAAGACGGTGCTGCTGTGGACCACCAGGCAAGGCCAACTTAAACTCAAGTGAAAGAAACTATTCATTAGAGACTAAGATCACATAAGCATCTAAGTAGACGAACCTTGTATGTTAAGGGCATATTAATATTTCAAACTGGGATCATGGTTGCAGGGGAGTGCTCCCCCCCTCGAATCTGCGTCTGAAGCAAGCAACCCCGGGAGCGTGCTTCCTAAAAAAAATTCGCTCCCTAACTTTTTTCATATTTTTTTTGCAAACATGTTCCAAACACAATTGTTTTTCAAAGAAACAATAATTTTTGAGTGGGGCAGCCTAATGATCAAGCCTATGGCCCTAGTATTGATATGCAATTCATGGTAATGTTAAATTCTTAAAGTAAAAGTGACATTCTCCTTTATCTTTCATTTTCATCCTTTCACTTAAATTTTTAACATTACCATGAAATGACTCAAGATGTTTGAGAGTGGTTTTGACCTCATTGGATTTCATATGGAGAAAGTAGAATTTTTTATCTCACTCAAAATCTTGCAAACTTATCAGTTTTTCAGGATTTCAGGATTGCGGGGATTGTAATGTTTACATTGGATGTTGTCATGTAGTAGGGTATGAAACTAGTATTTAATCAAGAGCACCAATCCCTCTATGTACCTTGATGTTAGTGACTTTGGTTGTCAAACTCCTCTATCATGACCCTACTAAAAATGTACCCATCACTCAAACAAAATCTTGACTTGACTTGCTACGCTTTTTTCTATCTATGTTAATGCTTAGAGGGTGATATTAATGACAAAGATCCCAAGATAGGCAATGATTTTGATGATATGTAGGTATTTGTTATAGCATGATTTTTTTGGATGTTAGCGGCCATCTAGAGCTTGTTTGTTGATGTTTTTTTGGTTTAGAGATGGATTGCACTTGATGCTATTTTGGTTATGTGCACCCTTACATGCTATATAGATCAAAACTTGTAACTTGTGGACTTGTGGTTGATGAAGATTGTAACTACTAGATGATTGATGTTATATGGTTTAATCCATGTTTTTATGCTTTTTATAACTAATTCATCATTCTACTTGCTCTCTTAGAAATTAGACATTTCTCGTGGTGGCAATAGGCCCAAGCATTAGTGATAGATAATAGATTTACTTGTCTTTTCTAGTTTCTAGCAGTTTTTATAATTGTTGACTCTTTCATATTTATTATGATATTTTTTGTAAACAATACATGACAATTTAAGTTTGAAGTTGGCAATTATAACTCATTGGTAATGAATTATGAATATGATGCTTCGTGAAAGTTGAAACATTTCATTTCATGCTAGATATTCTTTGTTATCATTTGGTTACTTGGTAATGGTAATATGAAAATTCCTTGAAAAAACAACAACTGGAAATATTTCTTCTAACTGATAAATTAATTAACAGTGTATTTTGTTTGTGGAGAAATATCGAAAATTCACATTGCAATTCCTTCAGTAAAATAAATACTGCGGAAAGTAAATTGGAAACTAAGAAAATACTGGCACACACACACAAAAGAGTGACAATTATTTTTGGACAAAAGTCCCTGAAAAATCCATTGTGGGAAAACCGGTTGCAGCAACTAAGGGTTTTTATTATTAAGCAACAGTGAGAAAATTCTAAGTACATATGGATGTTGAAAACTGGCAATCCTATAGAGAAAATACTGGCAAAAATTTTGTGAGGAATATTCCTCACCCCACAAGCAATCCTGGCTCAATCAAGCCCCACTTGAACTGGTTCTCCAACTATCTTTGCGCAGGCCCTGCATCACTTCTGCGTAGGCCTGAAACTCACTGGCTCGAAACTGCCTCGAATCAACTACTAACTGACTGCTGCTGGTCTGGAAGCCTCTGGCTTGGCTCTTTGGAATATCTCCCAACCATTAGCACCTGAAACGACCCTTCCTCTAGCTAAATTGAATTTCCCTTTAGAGGCTACTGTGCAGCCCCTGTGCAACCTCTCTGTGGCTATCTTTGCCTCTCTGCAAGCTACTCTTCAGAACTGGAAGACTTCCTCCAAATTCACTGTCTCTGCCCTTCTCTGTCTCTGCGTCCCCTCTCTGGCTCAAACTCTTCCAACAGAATGCTGCTCTCTGGAAAATCAAACTGCCCAAGGAAACTCGTTCTCTAAGTGTGTTCTGTTGAAAAATGATACATTGTAATAACACCAATTGTATAAGATTTTCTGAAGACCCTGTTGGATGGTGTTGTCATTGATGTCAACCCATGGAGTTGACTGGGTTTGACTTTGACTAAAACCACTAGTCATTTATGTCAAATGGTTAATGAACGCTTCCTAGTAATTTTCGGATTACATCAAGATGGAAGCTATATTGTGGATGGTTGAAAACCCAAGTCCTAGGGTTTGGGTTCCCTGGACTGAGGATGTACCCCGACCTTGTCAAGGGTTTTTGAAGGATCAAACCATTGAGTTTGTGTTGGAGATCTAGGTCATTAGATTCTCCTCGAAGAGATGTCTCTGTTGATATGTGGTACACCTCGTGGTTCCTCGTGGTTTAAGAGAAAATTAAGTTTGAAATTGAAGACCCAATTTTGTGGGTTAAAACCCTAGGGGGTAGTGACATGACACCTCCTCTTACGTTGTCAATATATGGCATTGTTTATCACGTAATCTCATCACGTATAAGTTGAATAACTGCAAGAACCAAAGGCAATAAACCAATCATTGACTTCACAACTAGGTAGGACCATATGCATTAAGCCAATCATTGATTTCAAACTTTAAATAGGGTATTTAAGGGTTAGTGTAAAAATTCCTTAGAGCTTAAACAAACAATTTATTAATAACTATTAAATTAAATTAATTTTATTAAAAAGGAAATTGTTTTTGAAAAATCCTAAAAGGCCTCCTCCAACATTTCCATAAAACCCCTCCTATACACTATAAAAGAAGCATCTCCATCAATCATCTAAGTCATTAATTAATCAATGAATTTTCTTGAATTAGATCTCTGAAATTTTCGGCCAGCTTGTGGAATCTGAGGCAAAACTTTTCGGCCTAGCTTCTAAGGAAATTAACAAGGTTCAGACTATTTGAGGGTTGTCTTTAGTACAAAGGAGTGAAGGATTCTTCTTGTCTTCAGTCTTAAGGTAAGTTTTGTGCATTAAGTTTTGTGTACAAATCTTTGCGGCTAGGGCATGCATCCTCTAAGTTTCAGTCCTCCCTCTAAAGCCTGTGGATAAGGGTGTTTTGGCTTGGGCATTTTTTGGTGATTTGATTTCTATTAAGGCATAAACGCCTAATTAAAGTTAGATCTGTCTGTTAGGGTTGTGCGACCTTCCTTTTATGCCTTTAAATCATTGGTTTTTGTAGCATCGAATGTGTTCTAGCCACAAAATTTTGTGGAAAGGCTAGAATACATGATATCTCCAAAACCCATAAATCTTTTCTGGAAATTCCGCCTAGAAATGTCTTAATTAGATTATTAACTAGTTTTTTTTAATATTTCCTACGTCTAAACTTAGGGAATATGGTTAAGTAATCAAAATTAATTAAGTCGTGTGAATGTTCTAGAAACTCACACAGATTGACAGTTAATTGACTTCAAGTTAATCCTATCCATCGATTAAGATTTAATCTTGGCTGCTGGAGTCCTGATAGAGGATTAGAAACTCACACAGATTGACTTCAAGTTAATCCTAGCCATCGATTAAGATTTAATCTTGGCTGCTGGAGTCCTGATAGAGGATTAGAAACTCACACAGATTGACTTCAAGTTAATCCTAGCCATCGATTAAGATTTAATCTTCGCTGCTGGAGTCTTGATAGAGGATTATAAGAAGAAGTCGATGGGCACTTGGAGAGTACATTGGAGCAGTAGTTCCTTGTGTAGATCGGGCTAGCAACAATAGAGTTTGAGCTAGAGTGGGACGCAGTGTCAGTGAGGGGCAGGGACAGTGATCTAGTGGAAGATTCCAGATCCAGAGAGGCAGTAGCAAGAGACTGAGTTATTCCCAGTGCAGGCTGGAGCGTTTCGAGAGGAGAGACCCGGAGGAGCATTTGGGAAGATGACAAAGCTCAAACTGACGGGAAGCATTGAGGCCTACATTTCAGAGTTTTTGAGGTTGTCCGTGATGGTGCCTGATCTGTCAGAGGCCAGGAGGGTCTTCATGTTTATAGAGGGGCTAACAGAGCCACTGAAGGGACTGGTGAGGTCCAATAGGCCCACTACCTTGCAGGACGTAGTAGGGAGGGCCCGAGATTTGCAGGATGCCCTACCCAGGGCTAGAGCACTGTTTCCACCTAGACAGGGATTCCAGCAGAGGGAAGAGACACGAGGGCTCCACCACCAAGAGCCAACCAGGGGCGAGGGCAGTTGGATGAGGAGACCAGGAGGGACCTCCGGAGGAGGAAATTGTGTTTCACCTGTCAGGAACCATGGGCACCAGGCCATAGATGTACAACAGGCAAGGCCCATTACATTGAGGTCTTTTTTGACAGTGACATGGAGGACGAGCTAGAGTTGGAAGTGGGTGGAGATGACAGTGCAACACATGTGGAAAGGGGAACACCACCACCACCACCCGGGGGAGTTTCTTTCGCACCATCGGGAGGGGTCCTTACATCATTGCGAGGGGTACCCAAGTTTTTGACCTTGAGGATCAGGGGCATGGTGCAGGGGCAGCATGTGTTAGTTTTGGTGGATAATGGGGCTACCCACAACTTCATTGATGCACAAATGGTTCAGAGGAGGGGCATCACAACCGAAGGGATTGAAGGATTTTCGGTTCTTATGCCGGGAGATAGGACCATGCAATGCACTCGCTATGTTCCCGCCTTGACAATCACCATGGCGACTTATTCAGTGACAAACCACTTTTTTGTGGTAGATGTACTGGACACCAACGTGGTGATGGGTGTCCAATGGCTTTATTCACTTGGCTGAGTCACTACAAATTGGAGGAAGCTGGAGATGGAGTTCACAGGGCTAGATGGAAAATTGGTTTTGCTGAGGGGTATGCACTCTTACCCTCCACAGACTGTTTCGGCCCATAGGATGAAGGTTGATTCGAGGAATGGAGATATTGAGTGGGACGTGGAGTTGAGGATTTCTGAGGGTAAGGGTTAGCCCAATCCACCACATCCAGACATACATGCTATTCTGGACAAGTACTCGGTGGTGTTTGGAGACATACCACTTGGGCAACCTCCTGATCGGGGTTTTGAGCATACCATTGACTTGGAGCCAAGGGTACAGGCCGTGATCACTACACCATACAAACATCCCAAGGCATACAAGGATGAGATTGAGAGGGCCATCCATGATTTGTTGGCACTTGGGCACATCAGACCTACCTCCAGCCTATTGAAATTTCTAAGTCTAACACTTCATAAATTCTCCCTGCATTATTTGGTTTATTTCACCTACTTGTTTATTTCTTAACAAGTTATTTTAACCATATAAATACTGAAAATAAACACAAATGCAGTCTCAACTCATCTACAGATCATCAACTGAAATAACAGACAAACACAGAAGGGACACCATTATTTTTGGACAATCGTCCCCGGAAAAACCCAACTTGGGAAAACCGGTGCAACAATTCTGAGGGTTTTATTATTAAGCAACTTTCTTGAGTACAACTAGGGTGCCAAACTGGCTCACCCAACAAATATATCTATTTGGCAGTAATACCTCTCTTCGAAAGCAGATATTTAGCAAGTCTGCTCCACGAAAATCTCTCTAACGCTTCTCTGAGGCTCTGCGTCAGCCCTCCTGGCCTCTGCGTCACTCTGAAACCCCCTCCGTCAACCTTCTGCTGCTCGGCGCTGGCTCTCTAGCCCTCCGTGTCACCCACGCAGGCCCTGCTAGCCTTTGCGCAACCACTTTGGCCCTCTGCGTGGCTCCTGTTGGCTCTGCGTAGCCTCCTCAATCTCTGCGCTGGTCCTTTGGCACTATCGCTGCTTCTCTGCTATGCACTCACTGCCCCTCGTTGCAACTTAGATCACTTGTTCGAATTTTCTCAACAAACCCCGCTCCAGGAAATCGAACTGACTGATCAATCTTGGTGTGTCTCCAACTGACCCTCAAGCCTCCTCTTATACTTTTCCTGTTGAGTCTTCAACGGTCGAGATTAAGTCCCTAATCAACGAATAAGATTAAATTTGGCTTGATCCATATCATTTAGAACATTCTCACCCAGTTTTATATTAATACCCATTAATATTTTAATTTTCGTAATTTTAAACTTTAGACTTAGGAACCCCATTAAAAATATTAATTATTTTAATATCTCTCTAACCAGGTGGAATTTCCCCAAACCATTTCTGGGTCTTAGAGATCTCATGTGCTTTAGCCTCTCCACCAATTTTCATGGTTAGAGCACATCCGATGCTACCCCAAATCAACACTCCCTCTTAGCGAGGAATGTGCTCTAGTAATGCTCCACTACTGAATATCACCCTGATCATCCGACACTGGTACCTGTGCTGATGCTTGGCCTGCTGCCCAACATCCTCTGCACTGCTGCCTCCTGTATTGCTACCCATGGCTCTGCCATTACCACTACTACATCTATACTACAACTCTCTCTGCATCCGTGTTGCTGCTGGTCCCTCCTCCCAACACTGCATCTGCACTGCAACTCTCTCTCACCATGCTGCATTGTGCTGCCCATAGCACTACCACTGCTAATTGCTACACTGCAACTCAGTTACTGAGAAGTAAGTAACTGATCTACCCAACTACTGACATCCTTGTCAGGCTAAAAGCCTCCATATGCTGAAGCTCCCTCTGCTGCTATCCTGTGCTCCCTTTGCTGCCTCTGCGCTGTTGCAACACCTCTGTGCCTCTCGCACTACTGCAACCCCCACTGCGTTGCCACAGACCACTGCACTCTAGCACTGCCTTGTTGCTCCATCTGCATCTTGCTTCTATCGACATCTGTCATCCTGCTACTGTCTCTTGGGGCTCATGTAGCCGGATATGATCTAAGAGTTTGGGTACCTCAAGGATCCTGCCCCACATCTTTTGTAGTCCTCTTGACTATAGCTCAATGTCTCCCCACATATTCTCTAGAGGTGCATGAGCACTCATGACATACTCGTCATCCGTCTCGACTTCCTTCTCCGCCTTAGCAGGGGCTGCCTTGGAGTCAGAAGCCTCTCCCTTATTCTTCTTCCTGGGACACTAGGTTGCATAATGACCCAACTCCCCACAATGGAAGCACTTCAGCTTGGAGATGTCCTTCTTTTTCCTCTTCCCCTGCTATCCCGCAGATGCCAGAGCCGCATCCTCCTCCTCTTGTTTCTTGATTCGACATCCTTTGCTGCTACTTCCCATCTTGGTCAGCCGTCTGATCTCTTCTTGGCGAGGAACTGCCTACATCTCTTCCCAACCTGGAAGAGTAGCTTTGCCCAAAATGCTTTGGACAAATGTCTCCCAATCCTCGGAGACTGCATTCAGGGCGGTCCTCACCATGAACTCTTGATCCGGCGTGGCCCCTATGGAAGTAAGTTGGTCCCGAATCTCTTGCAACTTGCTGAGTTATAGATCTATCTACTCCCCCTTCTGCATTTGATACGACCACAACTGATTCTCTAGTAGCATCTTCCTCTGCACGGAAGTGCCTTGATACAATGTCGTCAAGGTATCCCACATCTTCTTTGCGGTGTTCTTATCGGCAATATGCTGAACTACATGATCCTTGACCCCATCAAGGATTATGCACTTTGCCTTGGCCATTGCATCCTCATACCTTCATTATCAGCTGGGTTGACTGGGATAGCCACGGTTCTCAAGGCGAAGCCCTTGATGTGACGTCTATCTAGAACAAACATGATCCTGGCCTTCCAGATGACAAAGTTGGAGGCCTCGTCCAACCTGTCTCGATTCCTTAGTCTGTTCATTGCCATCTTTGCTCTTCTCCTGGACACCCTTTGAGTCTCGATTTCCCTTATAGAAATCCTCCTGCTAACTGTCGAACTGCTCCTCTCCGATCCTCTTTGCACCTGCAACACGGATCTGGATTTCTTGGTTAGAAATCCCTCAAGGCACCGACTCCCTCTACCTTGGTTCTGTCCCGTTAGGTACTGTTTTGCTTCGACAACAACAACACCCCACCAGCTTCCCAATCCACAATCTACTCACAGCTCCCTAGGCCCCAACAGCTAAAGAAACTGAGCCTCTTAGCTTTGCGTAATCCTGGCAAGACTGTATCGCTCCTCTGGCCAACTGCGTCACTCCTACCTGGCTGAGTAGGATGGCGTGGCTCTTCGTGAGCCTCTTCTACCTCTCATTGCCTCTATGTTGGCCCTTTCTCTGGCTCTAAATGATGACGCAGGCCCTCTGCATCACTCCTTCTCTGCTGCCTTCTACTTAGGAACAACTCTGTCTTTCGGGATAACTATTTCTGTTGCAAATTTTCTGATTTCAGCCGGTGCCTTTAGTTCTTCTGTGATTTACAATCCTTTGATACCATGTTGAAATTTCTAAGTCTAACATGTCAGAAATTCTTCTTGCATTATCTGGTTTATTTCACCTACTTGTTTATTTCTTAACAAGTTATTTAACCATATAAATACTGAAAATAAACACAAATTTAGTCTCAACTCATCTACAAATCATCGACTGAAATAACAGACAAACACACAAGGGACATCATTATTTTTGGACAGTCGTCCCTGGAAAAACCGAACTTGGGAAAACCAGTGCAGCTGTTCTGAGGGTTTTATTATTAAGCAGCTTTCTTGAGCACAACTAGGGTGCCAAACTGGCTCACCCAACAGAGATATCTATCTGGCAGTAATACCTCTCTTTGGAAGAAGATATTCAGCAAGTCTGCTCCACGAAAATCTCTCCAACGCTTCTCTGAGGCTTTGCGTCATCCCTCCTGGCCTCTGCGTCACTCTGAAACCCCCTGCGTTAGCCTTCTGTTGCTCTGTGCTGGCTCTCTGGCTCTCTTCGTCACCCACGCAGCCCCTGCTAGCCTCTGCGCAGTCACTTTGGCCCTCTGCGTGGATCTTACTGGCTCTGCATAGCCTCCTCAATCTCTGTGCTGGTCCTCCTGTGATTTGTGTAACCTCCTCAATCTCTACAGTTCTCCTGTGATCTGCAATCCTTTGATACCATGTTGAAATTTCTAATTCTAACACGTCAGAAATTCATCCTACATTATCTGTTTTATTTCACCTACTTGTTTATTTTTTAACAAGTTATTTAACCATATAAATACTGAAAATAAACACAAATGCAATCTCAACTCATCTACATATCATCAATTGAAATAATATACAAACACACAAGGGACATCGTTATTTTTGGACAATCGTCCCCAGAAAAACCCAACTTGGCAAAACTGGTGCAGTAGTTCTAAGGGTTTTATTATTAAGCAACTTTCTTGAGTACAACTAGGTGCCAAACATGCTCACCCAACAGAGAAATCAATTTGGCAGTAGTACCTCTCTTCGGAAGCAGATATTTGGCAAGTCTGCTACACGAAACTCTCTCCAACGCCTCTCTGAGGCTCTGCGTCAGCCTACAGATGCTCTGTGCTGGATTTCTGGCCCTCTGCATCACCCACGCAGGCCCTCTGGCCCTCTGCACAGTCACTCTGGCCCTCTGCGTGGCTCCTGCTGGTTCCGCGTAGCCTTCCCTGCCTCTGCATTGGTCTTTTGACACTATCTCTGCCTCTCTGCTATGCACTCACTGCCCCTCGCTGCAACTCTGACCACTGGTTCGATTTCTCTTAGCAAACCTCGCTCCAGAAAATCGAACTGGCTAATCAATCTTGGTGTGTCTCCAACTAACCCTCAAGGCTCCTCTTATACTTTTCCTGTTGAGTCTTCAACGGCCGAGATTAAGTCCCCAATCAACGGCTAAGATTAGATTTGGCTTGATCCATGTCATTTAGAACATTCTCACCTAGTTTTATATTAATACCCATTAATATTTTAATTTTCGTAAGTTTAGAATTAAGAACCCCATTAAAAATATTAATTATTTTAATATCTCTCTAACTGGGTGGAATTTCCCCAAACCATTGCTGGGTCTTGGAGATCTCATGTGCTTTAGCCTCTCCACCAATTTTTCATGGCTAGAGCACATCCAATGCTACCCCAAATCAACACAACCCTTTTGCTTCATTAGTTGTCCTGGTGAAGAAGGATCGGTCCTTACGCATGTGCATAGATTACCAGACCCTCAACAACAAGACCATGAAGAACCGCTACCCCATACCACTGATAGATGAGCTGATGGATGAGTTGAGGGGCGCTAAGTTCTTCTCAAAGATTGACTTGTGCTCGGGGTACCAACTAGATCAGGGTGAGGGACCATGATGTCCCTAAAACAGCTTTTAGGTGCCACTATGGGCACTTCGAGTTCTTGGTTATGCCCTTCGTGCTGACCCACTGACCAACCACCTTCTAATCATGCATGAACCACATATTTCGTGTGTAGCTGCGGAAGTTCGTGTTGGTGTTCTTCGATGACATACTGATCTACAGCTGGACCTAGGAGGAGCACTTGCAGCATGTTGAGACAATGTTGCATATTCTGGAGGAGCAACAATTCTACGCTAAGCTGTCCAAGTGCGAGTTCGGTTTGACAAAGATGCTCTATCTAGGGCACATTATTGGAGAGGATGGCATGAGAGTTCATGAGGAGAAGATCAGGGCCATCCAGGATTGGCCAGAGCCTTGAAATGTGACAGAGTTGAGGGGTTTTGTGGGCATTTGCACCTACTATCAGAATTTTGTGAAGGGCTTCTTGTAGCTAGCAACTCCTCTCACTGATTTGATGAAGAAGGGGGCGTTTGAGTGGACAAATGGGGTGCAAGAGGCTTTTGAGTGCCTCAAACAGGTCATGAGCAATTGCCTGGTGTTGGCACTCCCTGATTTCACACAACCCTTTGTGCTTGAGTGTGATGCATCAGGGGAGGGTGTAGGAGCAGTTTTGATGCAGGGGGGACACTCGATAGCTTTCGAGAGCTAAAAGCTACTACCCCACGAGAGACTGTACTCCATCTACGATAAGGAGATGCTAGCCATCATGCATGCGCTAGCCAAGTTCAGGCAATATTTGGTGGGGAACAAGTTCAGGGTCAAGACATACCACAACAGTCTCAGATTCTTCTTAGAGCAGAAGCAGTTGTAGGAGAGACAACAGAAATGGGTGAGCAAGCTCCAGGCATATGAATTTGATGTTGAGTATGTCAAAGGGAAGCACAACGTGGTAGTTGATGTGTTGTCTAGGAGGCCAACTACCCTTTCATTGATGAGCATTGCACTAGATTGGTAGGCACAGTTGCTAGTAGAGTAGTACAAGGACCGTTTTGCATGTGAGGTCCTTGATGGTGCAGTGGTTGATGAACAATACTGGGTGATGAACGAGGTGATCTACTTTCGGAATCGGATTTATTTGGTACCCAACTCCAAGTTGAGGGAGAAGATCTTACAGAGAGCCCATGACTCACCATTATTAGGGCATCAAGGGTTTACCAAGACTTACAGGACCATCAAAGAGTGCTTTGCATGGAAGGGCCTCAAGGATGATGTTCTGAGGCATGTTCGAGAGTGTGACACATGCCAGAGGAACAAGGGTGAGCAGACACACCCTGCTGGGCTACTACAACCTCTTCCTATTCCTGAGGGGAAGTGGGAGAGCATGTCGATGGACTTTATCACCGGGTTGCCCACAACGCAGGGCAAGGACTGCATATACATGGTGGTGGACCGATTGACAAAGTTTGCACACTTTTTCGCCATCTCAGCCCAGTCCTCAGCCTCACAGGTGGCTGAATTATTTTTTAGGGAGGTATTTCGACTTCATGGTCTTTTGAAGACCATAGTCAGTGATTGGGACAACAGGTTCATGGGAGGATTTTGGCAGGAGTTGTTTCAACTAGTAGGCATAGAGCTCACTCCGAGCACTAGTTATCACCCCCAGACAGATGGGCAGATGAAGATTGTCAACAAATGGCTGGAGGGTTACTTGCGTAACTACGTGACAGGGCAACAACGTGCATGGATACAGTGGTTGCACTTGGGCGAGTACTGCTATAACACCACGTACCACATGTCCATAGGTATGTCCCCATTCAGAGCCCTGTATGGTTATGATGCATTATCTTTTGCTGACGTGATGTTTGGAGACAGCAAGGCCCCTAGGGCCAAGGATTGGATACAGGAGAGCCAAGATATCTTGAGGGCTCTCAAGGATAACTTGCAAACTGCGCAGAACCAATAGAAGCTCTACACAGACAGGGGCCAAGTAGAGAGGCAGTTTGAGGTTGGGAACTTAGTCTTATTGAGGCTCCAACCGTACAAACAATCATCACTCAAGAAGAACAAGGCCGAGAAGCTCAAGCCTCGCTTCTATGGGTTGTACAGAGTCACCAGGAGGGTAGGGGAAGTAGCATATGAGTTGGAGCTATCCCCGGGGAGTCGAGTACATAACAGTTTTCATGTGTCTTGCCTGAAAAAGGCACTGGGACAGCAAGTGACAACGGCTACAGAGCTACCACCTATGGATGATGAGGGGCACCTAGTTCTGCAGCCAAAGGCTATTTTGAACACCTGTGAGAGGCACTTCAGAATAGGGTCATCAAGGAGTTTTTGACCAGGTGGAAGAACCTATCGAATGAGGATGCCACTTGGGAGGGGGAACAGATACTTCAGCATCCTTCATTACAATTGCTTGAGGACAGGCAATGCTTTAGTGGGGAGGACTGAGATATTCCCACTTAGAAACATTGTTAAGGGAAATATCCATTTTTGGCCAGTTTTGAATTAATTCGCTTTAGCACTTAGGAAGTGTGGGTTTAGAGGCCCCACATGTATTTTTGATCAAATGTGAGCCCAAACATTAGAGGATGGAGGAGAAAATCGCACCACTAGTGGTACGTGGGGGTCACTCATGGAGAATTGCGACCCACAAGGGAAAAACGCTCTCATTGGAGTGAAGTTGGTGGGGGGAAATTTAGCTAGACCCACATGGGCATTTTGGAGGCTCTTTGATAAAAAGAGAAAGAGGCACTCATTTAGGTCATTCATGCATATTTGAGAAATTGTCTTAGACAACAAGCTTGAGCTGAAGCCAAGTTTGCAAGTGTTGTTTAGCACACGAGTGTTTCCGAGCGGAAATCTCAACCCTTGCTTCGGTGGACTTCGAGTGCCAACCCAAGGAGGGAGTCCCATCTATTCCAGTTCGTACCAGCAGCAGGGAGTGCGAGTTTGTGGAGAGGTTCAACAACAACAGCGCAGGGATTGCGCAATTCTTGGAGGAGGCACACTTGGAGGTTGAGGAGTGAAGTGATTTTGGGGTTGAGACTTGAGGAGGAGTCCGAGGAAGTATTTTGTTGGAGATTGCAACTATTTTGGGGGCCTTTTGCAGTAGGATTGACAGGTGGGTCGAATTACCTAGCAGCAGAGCCATTGAGGGAAAATAGGGCTGAAATTCCAAGGTCAACCATTGGCCAATTCCTTCGTGGGTTATTCTGGGTATTTGGTGGAGAGGTCGGGGTTAATTTCCCAGAATTTTCTGAGCACCGGAGGAGGCCCTAACAACGATTCTACACAGCCAAAAACTCATTTTTTGGGCATTCCAACGCAGAGCCAAGGAGAACCAGCGAGCACGCTTGGAGGAGATCTCATATTCATCACTTGGGCTTAGCTAGCTTTCCTTGGGCAAGCCCAGGTGCATAATTTCCAAGCACCCATTGTACTTTATGATTTATCAATAAAATGGCTAAGGAATGTAGTTTTTGGCTCTAAATTGGTATTTTGATGTTTGAGTAATTTTTCTGTGTGTTTATGTCTATGCACACTTTGATTATTTATTGTAAAATTTCCTTAGGGTTATTACAATTGCATCCTTGAAACTCGATTAAACATTGTCATCAAAGTATAAAATCCTCTTGTAGCGGTGTTGTTGCCTCCATTAGGGCTAGCGAAGTTGCATAGGTATCCTTGATAGAGCGAAAATCATCAAATCAAAGTAAGCCTTGACCCCATATTTCCCAATAGACAGGAATGGTCTAGAAATCCTTAGTGATCATATCACTTAAGGAGACATCGTTATTTCACCTTCTTTCCTTCTCCTCATTCTTCATCCCTTCAAGAATAGGTAGCCCCTCTAGGGCTTGGTATGAACTTCCCTAGGAGTGAGATCTCGCAAAAGTAATCTGATAGTCTTCTGCGCTGGTGTTTCTTCTAGGCCTCCTCCGGTTTTGGGGTCATTCTCACGGTTAAATTTCAATATATTTGATGCCCTAGCCTTTGTACCAGGTGGGAATCCTTGAAGCTGCTTTGACTTGGGGATTTCTGGAAGGTTCATGCTTAACTACTTGTTGAAGTACATCATACAAAACCTTTTCTTTTAACTACTTTGGCCTTGGATGAATCCATACTTTGGCATATACGTCAACCCTAGGTCTCATGTAGCTATCTATTACAAGGGGTTTTTCATGGATAGCCTTTTCTAGCTTCTCCCAAAGCTTGCATCTTTGTTGAGCCTTTCCATTGAATGAGAAATCATGCCTCACTCCAAGCTTATCCTAGGAATATCTGTCACAAGTGAGGGATACTGGGATTCCTCCCATTGGTGAAAATCAGAAGAGAGAAGGGAACATAGGCTGTGGTGATAGTGGGCCTTTGTCCCAAATTGTTGTTGTGCCTTCTAGCTCTAGCCTACAAACTAGGCCTGCTAGTTTGTGCAGCAATAAGTCCGACATTTTTTTTTCTTCATATGATGGTGTGATTAAGGCGTACAAAGGAAACCATTATTTGGTGCGTTGATTGATGTTTCCCTGCATCAAACCATTCATTTCTAGGCAAGGTTACTGAAAATATTCCTACCATTATTTGAGGAAAAAAATTGTTTGTAATGCATGCACTATACTTCTTTTTTATTTTTTTAAATACGTCTTATATTTACAGAAAAATATTTGCAAACAGTAGAGCAAAAAGTGGAAGGTTATATACAGGGGACATCATAACCTCTTCCATAAAGCTACTAGGGCTGCGGAATATTGTTCGTTATGAATGCACTATGCTACTTGTTACAGATACTTCCACAGTTTGGTGTTTTTCATGGAGTCCTACAATTTGTAATTCTTCTTGGGTGATTACTGTGATTCTTTTTGCAATCAGTGTAGATGCAGTTTGAAATTTTAAAGTTTCTGCTGGTTTTCTTTCTTTGTCATGTTTTAAATTTAAGCATGTTTTTCATGTTGGCAACAGTGACCCTACATAATTCAAAGGCAACTGATACTTTTCAGGTGGCAACCGATTTCATAAAAAGCATGTGTGACAAGAAATCAAGAATGTGCAAGATCATTGTTTCGAATCATAATTTTGAAAGTACTCCATCAGTTGAGGAACTTCGTCATCTTGTTGAAAGATTACAATCTACAGGAGCTGACATTGTAAAATTTACGACAACTGCCACTAATATTACTGACGTTGCTCGGGTTTTTCAAGTGTTTCCTCACTCTCAAGTGAGTTCACAGACATTGTTGAAATACAGTTTCCGATCCTTTTTTTTGATGGGAAAGTTAAAAGAGTTGAGCCCTTCAATTCTATAAGCATGTTGGTGCATTTTGTCTTTTCATTCCCCATCTTCAGGTTCTTTCTTTATTTTTCCTCATTCATGGTTGATTTGTTCTTTGCGTCCTTAACTGTCTTGCTTTGTTTTCTTTCCAGACTTTTTGCCATGCTTATGATGTGCTGCTTTTTCATATAAAACTTAATTCCAGACATACTTCCTTTGTTTACGCAATTTTGTCACCTGTGTTTTTATTATGTTAAACAAACAAATATATGCATCATTATATTGGGGTTCAGGGCTGAGCTTTTTTATTGTGATAAGTTGATTGTTGAAAATAAATCCTTGGCTGCCCATTCAATTATTAATCAGAAAAGGCTTTCAGAAAATACATGCATGCTGAAAGTTCAAACCCACCACTTGAAGTATAAAAAAGCAATCCAGCACTTGTAACGGCTATTCTCTCGAGTTTACCACCATAAGCTATATGCACAGATTACTAATTCTGCACTTCTGATATGTGCTTCATCTTTTCATATTTCCGCTATCCTTCTGACATCCATCAAACTTCACATTCTTTGGGTAGAAGATTTGTAGCATCAGGGGGGCAATTCATTTAGTTCAAGATGTTTTCAAGAAACCCTCCTTACCACTGCTGAAATATCATAAAAACATATTTGAAGTCATATTCTCAGAGGAAAGAGTTTGTAAAATAGGAGATAAGCTTCTCCTTGTGTCATTTTTTCATTTCAAAGGTGAAATTGTGTGTAGGTTCCCATTATTGCATCGGTGATTTCTTCCAGAGGGCTAATTAGCTCGATTCTTTGCCCAAAGTTTGGTGGATATCTTACGTTTGGCTCCTTGGGACCAGGGAAGGAATCAGCTTCAGGTCAACCAGCATTGACGGATCTAATAAACATATACAGGATAAAGAACTTGGGTAAAGATACCAAGGTTTTTGGAATCATAGGAAATCCAGTAGGTCACAGCAAAGGACCAATTCTGCACAATCGGGCATTCAGAGAGATAGGACTTGATGCAGTCTATGTACCTTTTCTTGTTGATGATCTTGCAGAGTTTCTAAGGGTTTATTCCTCCCCTGATTTTTCTGGTTTCAGGTACACTTTTTCCTTGTGCAGGATAATGATTAAGATTTTATTCGTACCATGATGTTCTTTTTTACTTCTTTTTCCCCAAGTTACCAAGATACGGATACGGATCCCGATCCGGATCTGTTGGTTTTTTGAAAAGCCAGGATCCGGATACGGTGAGTAAAAAAAAATATAATACTATTTTTTATATTTTAAAAACCATAGTTCTAAATCAAAACCATTACTAACTCACAACATTATAATTAAATCATTAAATAATTTATGAATTTAAACACTGAAATAATGCGTGTTGTCTCATACAAAAATGATAGCAGTAATACAAAAATGAGTGCCTCGTGAGTGGTCACTCTACTAATATGATAATATAAAGTAGGTCCAGACTCCATACTAACACACCTATTTTAATTTGCCATGTGAGATGGGCCTTCACCCTAGTGTATGAGCCATTTGGAATGCTATTGTTTTCACTACATCTCCATTTGTATGAACCATCCCCAACATTTCTGCCAAGAATTTCCACATACCATCACAAAGGAGATTTTGGGTCTTTATTGATATTTGTTTCTTCACTCTGCTTTATAATTAGATATAAATTAAAACCATACAAAAGTAGCAACATATGTTTTTTAATCTCAAATTAAACATTAATTAATTAATATATAAAACTATAAATTAAAACACTAATATTAATTAAATATTAATAAAACTATATATAAATTAAATATATGTTTTTAAAATTATAAATTACACACTAATAAATTAGATGTGTATAAATTAAATATTAATAATATTTAATTTATAATATATATTATAAATTAATATTATAAATATAAATTAAATATATTACTATTTAATATTATATTAAATGATAATGTTAATATTTAATTTTTAATATTATATTTGATTTATAATTAACATTATAAATTAATGTAAACAAAATATTAATAATTCTATATATTGAATATAATAAAAAATTAATTAAAATTATTAAAAAAACGTAATAAAAAAACTTTCGCCAATGCCTACGCCCTCTCCAGCTGGCATCACCATCGTTGTGCTGCCCACAACCTCGACCAAGCGACCGTTGTTCTGCTGACCGTGTGATGCGCTGCTGACACCCTGACCATGCAACATCTCATAGTTACACCTCCTGCATTGTGTTGCTGCCCCAACCACGCGAAGTCTCACAGTGGCTCGACTAGCCAACCTCCCGCAGTGCGCTATGAACACCTATTCTGTCTTCAAAACCACCGAAATCTGCCACCAAACCAGTTAAATAGTCTCCAAAACACACGACAATGTTCCGTTTGACGCTGAAATGCCACCCTGGTGGATCGTACACGTATCTAGGCGGATCTGGATCCGGATCCGGTTCGGTGTGGGGATATGTGTTTCCTTCTCTTTACCCTCGCGGATCCAGTAACATAGATTTTTTCCCATCTGTCCACATTCTCGTTCTTTTCTTGCATCCTTTGAAATGCAACAACAGTTTGTAAACAGTAAACAAAGTCTCCAATTCACTCCTTGAACTTCCACTTATCCATTTTTTAGAAATAAAAAGAAATTCCAATGCCCAAAGGTGATGGGAAAGTCATAAATAGGGCTACTGAACTCTGGATATATATAATGATGTATATCATCTCCATCCAAAAGTTAAAAAAAAGAAGTACAAAGTGGAGATCTCACAAAGTTATTCAAATTTCAAAGGCCTTTATTCATATTCATCAGTCTAAAGTGCTAATGAGATTTCAGAGTTACATTTACTTTTTGACAGCGCTTCCAATTTTGAGTGATGACGAGTGACGATAGACAACATGCCAGATTAATTTATCCACATCATAGTCAATTGTCTTTTGCTTTATAATCATCCATAGCAGAGCATTTAATGACCCTTTATGTTTCATAATAATTAAATTTAGTAGTAGCTCGTTTAAGGCTTAAGTCCTTGCAACAAAGAAATTGGTGATTGTCTCTTGGTACAAGTTGTGCATGTCTCTCATGTTTATAACTTTACCCTACATCGCTTGATATAGACTGTTTTCCAACATTCAAAACAGGCACAAAAGCAAAGTATGTTATAGCATTGCACTTTATTATATGGGAATGTGATAATCAAGCATATTATTGTTTGTGTATTTGATAGTCACCCTGCCTTTAGGAAATCATGAGACCAACCTAAAGCTCACATGGAGTTGCTTCTCCAATGGTTAGTGCCACATGGTCACGATCTACCCATCAACTACCAATCAAATGCCTTGTATCTGGCTCCACCTCATCAACATATAACTAGAGGCACCGAAATACACCATAGTGCCTTGAAGCCTCTTGATATAAATGGAGGTAACAATTAGGGTTTGTGCAATCATGCACAACCCATTCCTTTGACCATTCATAAATTTCCATTACCCCTATGCATAGTGACATTGGTATATGTTTCCCACCACTTGTGGGTAGTGTATTATTGATTTCTGGTAGCATATTCCAGAATATCTAGAAATCGTTTTGGGAAATTCCACTCAGAGACAATTTTATTAAAATAATTAGTTATTTTTAATGGATGCCTAAGTCTAAACTTATGAAATTAAAATAATTAAAGGGTATTAATTAACTTGAGGGTGAAACTTCTAGAAGAAGACGAGGATCAAGTCAAAATGATTTGAGCCATTGATTATAATCTAATATGGGCCATTGATTGATCAACGAGAGGATTATAAGAAGGACTTGGATGGGCATTTGGAAGATGAACCAGGTAGATACTCAGTTGCCCAAGCTGATCGATTTTCTCACTGACTGAAGTTCGGCAAGAGAAAATCGAATCAGAGGGAGAGTTGCAGGTTCGAGAGAGAGGGCATCAACAAGAGTCGGGACTGCAGGAAGCAAATAGAAGAAGCAGAGAAGAGGAGGGACAACATAGAGGCAGTGATGGTGGGACTATGCAGAAGGTGATGCGGAGAGACCTAGTGAGGGCAGTAGGTCCTCTCTAGAGTCAGAATTTCACTGTGAAGCGTGAGAAAATTGTCTGTAAAATTTCTCACAGAAATTTCTCTTCTATTCTGCTGGTTGTACCTCATATATGAGATTTTGCTGAAGATCAATAAAGAAACCCTCATTTGCTGCACCGGTTTTCCCACATTGGGTTTTTCCAGGGACAATTGTCCCAAAATAACTATCATTGTGATTGTACTTGTGCTAGTATTTTTCCTTGCATTTACTTTCCGCAGTATTTAAATTGTGAAGGCTGCAGTAGAATTTATTACGATATTTGCTCCAGAAAAACTATGAATAACTTATTTCTGAATTAATAAGTAGAAGAAATAATATTAGTCACTACAGTTGGATTTCTATATAGGAATTTTCCCAGGGTATCAGAGCTAAGGAGAAACAAGAGAACGAACCCAGAAGAGCCAGTGCTGAACAAAAGTGGGAGCTGCATAGGCAGCAGATCGAATCCCCAGAGGGATTGTGCAGTCCAAGAGGGCAAAATTTTCGTGGGAAAATCTCTCTCTAAGTGAGTCAACAGAGAGAAAGATTTCCAGATTGAAATTTGCTAGTGACAGAGGGAGCGGCACAACAGTCTGAGCGCAAAGCAATCTTCAGGTGGGACACAGTTTTTGTTGGGCAGAAAAGTGTCAGAAATTGATAGGAAAAATAGCACAAATAAGGATGGAAAATCAAGATGTCTCTGAATTATCTTCCAGATTGGAAGAAGAATTCACATGCTTGTCAAGTTTAGCATCAGCAAATGTTTGGTATATTGATAGCGGGGCTTCAGCTCACATGACTGGAGTACGAGAATACTTCTCGAGCTATCAAGAAGAGCAGATGGACTTCCAGATCACTACGGGAAACATAACGAAGTGTACTCCAGTAGGGAGAGGCACCATAGCATTTCAGACAGAAGCAGGGACCAACATCCGAGCCACTAATGTTTAGCATGTGCTTGAGTTAGGAATGAATCTGATTTCAGTGTCCCATTTACAGGACAAGGGATACAATGTATACTTCATTGGAAGGAAAGTATACATCAAACATCCAAGTTGGAAAAAGATGAGACAAATTGGAGCTCAAAGCAACATATTGTATAGATTGCAACTTGAGTCTCCAATAGCACCGATAGACAACAATCATAATGGAAAAAAGGAACTCAATGAACTGTGGCACAGGCGAATGGGACACTTACACCATGGAGCACTGAGGATGCTCAGAGAGACTGTTACAAGAGTACCAGTCCTCAGCAATGAGCATGATGATGTATGCAAAGGATGCGTACTAGGGAAGTATGCTAAGGCAACTTTTTCCAGAAGTAACAACAGAGCAAAAGGAATATTGGGATTGATACACTCAGATATTTTTGGCCCAATGTCCACGAGAGCTCTTAGTCGTGGTGAATACTTTGTCACCTTTATTGATGATCACTCTAAGAAAACCTGGATCTATTTCTTAAAGACCAAGGATGAGGTCTTTGATTGGTTCAGAGAGTTTAAGGCTCTCGTAGAGAACATGACAGGGAAAACTATAAAGGTATTGTGTTCAGATAATGGTGGAGAGTATACGGACAAAGACTACACAGATTTCTGTGCAAAGGAGGGCATCAAAAGAGAATGGACAACTCCATATAATCTAGAGTAGAATGGAGTAGCAGAGTGAAAGAATAGAGCTATTGTTGGGGCAGAAAAGGCTATGTTGTATGACTAAGACTTGCCTAGATTCTTATGGGAAAAGGCATGCAACACAGCAGTGTATATCCAGGATAGAACTCCTCACAGAGCGTTGGGGAAGAAAATGCCTGAGGAGTCTTCACAGGGAAGAAGCTGGAGGTAAGTCATCCCAAGATATTCAGAAGTGTGGCATATTGTCACATTCCAGATGAGAAGCGTAGTAGATTGGATCAGACTGTAGAAAAGGGGTACCTTGTAGGATATAGCGAGACCTCGAAGGCATACAAAATCTACATTCTTGGCAGCAGGAAGATTGTAGTAAGATGGGATGCAAAGTTCATCGAGGATAGATATTTCAGGAAATATCAAGAGATGCCAGCGAAAGATCAGCCAGTGGATGTTCCATTAGTCCAACAGTAGTAGGGGCAACACGGAGGACAAGCAGGAGGACAGACACCAGGATTGAGCACAGTGACCGGCATTAGTATTTCCTCAGAACTAGGAAATCCAAGCAGTTCTCAACAGATGGAACAATAGGAACAGGAGGAGGATTTGATTGAGCCTTCTGCCACCAGTGGTAGAACCAGCATGGAAGTACGACAGACACTGAGGGACGCATATGAGTATGTTGGTTCTCCTAGAACCAAGAAAAGGCAACGTAGACAACATGACAAGTACCAAGCCTTGGTAGCACAGATTGAAGAACCCTCCAAATTTCAAGAAGCCGTACAACACCAAGTTTGGGTGGATGCCATGGTAGAAGAGTATAGTTCTATCATGATGAATGATGTCTGGGAAGTGGTACCTAGACTAGAGGATAGATTAGTTGTAGGATCAAGGTGGATCTACAAGATCAAGTATGCTGCAGATGGTAGTATAGAGAAGTACAAGGCAAGGTTTGTGGCAAAGGGGTACGTACAAAAGGAAGGAATAGACTATGAGGAGACCTTCGCCCAAGTAGCTAGATATACATCTATCAGATCTGTTATATCCTTAGCAGCTCAAATGGGATGGGAGATTCATGAGATGGACGTCAAAGCAACATTCTTGAACAGGGTGATAGAAGAAGAGGTGTATATAGAACAGCTCGAAGGCTTCGAAACTCATGAAAAGAGGACTCATGTATGTAGGTTAAAGAAAGCCCTGTATAGGTTCAAGTAGGCACCCAGAGCATGGTATGGTCGAATTGATAGTTACTTGCAGCAGTTGGGATTCATCAAGAGTGATGTTGATCCCAATCTCTACTATCTAATGGTGGGGAATGAGCCACTTATTTTGGTATTATATGTGGATGACATATTTCTAATAGGGTCATCTAAGCTCATAAAGGACTGCAAGAAGAATCTTGAAGCAAAATTTGACATGAAGGATATGGGGTTAATGCATTATTTTCTAGGGTTGGAAGTATGGCAGAAGAATGGGGAGGTCTTCCTTGGGCAAGGAAGATATACTACAAAGATTCTGAAGAGATTTAGAATGCAGGATTTTCGGCCCATTGTTATGCCTATGATCACCAACTGGAAGAAAATATATGCATCAGGAGACAAGGAAGTGGACCCCACCTTGTACAGACAACTCATTGGGTCGCTCATGTATTCGGTCAACACTAGGTTAGACATTTGCTTCATTGTCAACACCCTTAGTCAGTTCATGGTGGAATCGAAAAGGGTGATTGGGCAGCAGCTAGGCACATTCTTAGATATGTGCGTGGAATAGTCAGATATGGGTTGAAATACACTCGAGGAGATGACGTCAGATTGAATGGATTCACAAACGCAGATTGGGCAGGTAGTTCAGTAGACCGGAAAAGTACCTTTGGGTATTCTTCAGAGTTGGATCAGGAATGATCTCTTGGTGTAGTAGGAAGCAGAAGTTGGTAGCTCCGAGCTCAACAAATGCAGAATATATGGCGGCCATCACAACTATGTACAAAGCTATATGGCTTAGAAAACTTCTTGTGATTTTGTTCAGGAAGAGAACAAAAGAGGATGGAAGCAACTAGTATTTTCGACGATAATCAGATTTGCATCAAATTCTCTAAGAATCCAATATTTCATGATTGGTCGAAACACATTGATATTAGATGTCACTTTAACAAAGACTGTGTTCAGCGTGGGGTAGTACAGCTGTAGTATGTCCCCACAGGAAATCAAGTAGCAGACGTACTCACAAAAGCTCTAGGAAGAGCTAAGTTCATCCAGTTCAGGGAGCAGATGCGTATGGTAGACAACCCGTTTCAATAGCAGAAACAGGTGGTTTCTCAGTTGTAGCAGCAACAGATGAGAGGGTTGTAGTACAGATGCAACATTTGCGCAGTAGTTGGTGGGTAGTGATGTTAGACATCGGCAACGCAGAGGCTGATATTACATAGAAGGGTGATGCTTCAATAGGTTGCATTACTAGAGCACATTTCTCGCTAAGAGGGAGTGTTGATTTCTGGTAGCATTAGATGTGCTCTAAGCCTCAAAATCTGCAGGGAGGCTAGGACACATGTATTCCAGAATACCCATAAATCGTTTTGGGAAATTCCACACAGAGGCAAATTTATTAAAATAATTAATTATTTTTAATGGATGCCTAAGTCTAAACTTAAGAAATTAAAATAATTAAAGGGTATTAATTAAACTAAGGGTGAAACTTCTAGAAGAAGACGACGATTAAGTCAAAGTGATTTGAGCCATTGATTAGAATTTAATCTGGGCTGTTGGCTGATCAACGAGAGGATTATAAGGACTTCGATGGGCATTTGGAAGATGAACCAGGAAGATACTCAATTGCCCAAGCAGATCAATTTTCTCACTCGTTGAAGTTTGACAAGAGAAAATCGAATTAGAGGGAGAGTTGCAGGTGGGAGATAGAGGGCATCAGCAAGAGTCAGGAGTGCAGGAAACAAGGAGAAGAAGCAGAGTAGAGGAGGGACAATGCAGAGGCAATGGCGCTGGGATTGTGCAGTCACTGCGCAAAAGGTGATGCAGAGAGACGCAGTGAGGGCAACAGGTCCTCTCCAGAGTTAGAATTTCACTGTGAAGCGTGAGAAAATTGTCTGTAAAATTTCTCACAAAAATTTCTCTTCTATTCTGCTGGTTGTACCTTGTACATGAGATTTTGCTGAAGATCAATAAAGAAACCCTCATCTGTTGCATCGATTTTCCCACATTGGATTTTCCAGAGGACAGTTGTCCAAAAATAACTATCATTGTGATTGTACTTGTACTAGTATTTTTCTTTGCATTTACTTTACGCAGTATTTAAATTGTGAAGGCTGCAATAGAATTTATTTCGATATTTCTTGTGGAAACACTATGAATAACTTATTCTTGAATTAATAAGTAGAAGAAATAATATCAGTCATTGTAGTTGGATTTCTATTTTGGAATTTTCACATGTATATGGGAGAATTTTTTTCTCCCATATGGTCCTCAGCCGACAACCAACAACCCCTTGCAGCTCCCAGATAGCTCAATGTGCCATTTTCTCCGCCACCTGAGCCAACCATGTGGTCCCTCACCCATCTGTTATGAATGTATGTTTGAAGGTAGGCCTACTGACCCTAAAGGTATGTCTTTTCATTGCTATAGTTGAGTAGTTTTCCTTACTTGTCATGGGCACTTTTGGGCATGAATTGGTGGGGGGATTCGGTGGAAAGAGTGGGTTAGGCTTGTATTCTTGTCTCCATTGCCCGATTTCGTGGTTACCCTTGTATCCTAGTCCCGTGGGATCTCCTTTACTGGCCATTAATTAGCTTTAGGGTTGACACTACATGGGAAATCCCGATTTTGGTTGCATGGTCCCGCTTCCCGATACCACCTACATTACTCCCTTTCCACTTATTTGAGCCCCATTCATCTCTTTTCCCATCCGGGTCCACATCTGTCCACTAGGTCCACATAGAGTTAGCCTTCCCCTCCCCTCATCCACACCTTGGGTTGGGCCTGGAACGATGCCCTAGAGGTTGATGCAGCTAAAAAGAAAGTAAAAAGCATAATTTGTTCACTTTCAATCGGAAATGTACCACAAAATTCAAAAAATGGTTGAGGCATACAAATTTAGCACGTGGCAAAAGCCAAACATGACCTCTACCCTTATTCATGTCCATCACCTTGGTTCCTATGGGCCCTAGATGAGCCCCATCCATCACTAAGGAACCCATGATTGTCCCAACCACTGGTGGGTGATGAACTGCCCCACCTCAAGGGGGTATCCACTGCTATATATTACACATCATGGTCTCCATTTCCTGGAGCCCCGAGCAGTTATGAAGAAAAATCAATAAAAGGCAAAATGTTGAAATTTCTAGGTATTACCCATTAGAAATTTTATCTGTATTCTCTGGTTTATTTCACCTACTTGTATAATTACTAACAAGTTATTTAATGATATAAATACTGAAATAAACATAATACAGTCTCAACCATCTACAGTTTAGCAACTGAAAGAAATGAACAAACACACAAGGGACACCGTTATTTTTGGACAATCGTACCTTGAAAAACCCAACTTGGGAAAACCGGTGCAGCAGTTCTAAGGGTTTTATTATTAAGCAGCTTTTCTTGAGTACACTGGGTGCAAAACTGGCTCACCCGACAGAGATAAAAAAATCTGGCAGTAATACCTCTCTTCCGAAGCAGATATTCTGAAAGTCTGCCCCACGAAACCCTCTCTAGCACAATCTGAAGCACTGCGTCAGCCCTTTGAGGCTCTGCGCAGTCACTGTTGGCCTTTGCGTGGCTCCCTTTGGCTCTGCGTCTGCTTCTCTGCCTCTGCGCTGGTCTTCCAGCACTATGTCTGCCTCTCTGCCTCGTACTCACTACTCCTCGTTGCAATACTGATCACTGGTTCAATTTCTCTTAGCAAACCCCGCTCTAGAAAATCGATCTGACTGATCACTTTGGTGTCTCTCCAACTGACCCTCAAGCCTTCTCTTATACTTTTTTTGTTGAGTCTTCAACAATCGAGATTACATCTCTAATCAACGGCTAAGATTAGGTTTGGCTTGATCCATGTCATTTAGAACCTTCTAACCCAGTTTTATATTAGTACCCATTAATATTTTATTTTTCCTAAGTTTAGACTTAGGAACTTCATTAAAAATATTAATTATTTTAATATCTCCTTAACCGGGTATGTTGATTTGGGGTAGCATTGGATGTGCTCTAGCCACAAAAATTGGTGGAGAGGCTAAAGCACGAGATCTCCAATACCCAAAAATGGTTTGGGCAGATTCTAAACAGTTTGGGAGATATTAAAATAATTAATATTTTTAATGGAGTCTCAAGTCTAAACTTAGGGAAAATAAAATATTAATGTGAATTAATATAAAACTGAGTTGAATGGTCCAAAATTCATGGATCAAGCCATAACTAATCTTAGCCGTTGATTAGGGGCTTAATCTTGGTTGTTGATTTGTTAACGAGAAAAGTATAAGAGGAGGCTTGATGGTCACTTGGAGAACACACCAAGAGATCAAGATTTCAACTTTCTAGGGCTGGGTTTGCTGAGAAAGTTGATAGAGTGATTAGAGTTGCAACTGAGGGGTAGTGAATACAAAAGCAAAGAGGCAGAGATAGCACCGGGAGGATCAACGCAGTAGCCGGAGAGAGGAACGCAGAACTAGCCAAGGGTTCATGCAGAGGCAGCCAGGGCTCACGTAGAGGCAGCCAGGAGCTGCGCAGTGCCTCAGAGGGCCAGCGTGAGTGACGCAGAGGGACAGAGGACTGACGCGGTGCCTCCAGAAGCTGACACAGGCCAAGCCAGAGTGACGTTGGGCTAACGCTAGGCCAGAGAGAGCTGACAGAGTCCCTAGAGGCTGACGCTGGGGTTTCGTGGGGCAGATTGGAGCTACCGGAGTGTTTATCCGAGGTTTCAGCTGGAATATTTGCTTCTGAGTAGAGAGGTACTACTGCTGAGATTTTTCTCTGTTGGGTGAGCTGGATTTGGCACCCAGATTGTATTCTAAAACTGCTTAATAAATCAAACCCTCAGATCGCTGCACTGGGTTTCCCGTATTGGGTTTTTCTGGGGACATTAGTCCAAAAACAATGGTGTCACTTTGTGTGCTTGTTTCTGTTTCTTTCAGTTGATGATCTGTAAAGTGTTGAGCATGTACTTGCATTTATTTCCAGTATTTTCATGGCAAATAACTTATTAATTAATAGAACAAGTAGGTAGGAATAAATCAGTAAAGTACATGAAGGGTTTCTAACAGTTAGACTTAGAAATTTCAACATGGTATCAGAGCATGGTTGTAGATCACAGAAAAACTGAGGACATCAGCTGAGCAGAGCAGCAACAACAAAAAACATCTGTCCCGAGTGATAAAAATTGTTCCTAACAAAGAAGCAGCAAGAAAGGGGTGGCACAGTGCCTGCGTCATCAAGTTTGAGCTAGGAAGAGGATTAGCGCAATGGCAGAGAGGAGCAAACTCGACCTACGCAGTGCCCGGTCATCTTTCTCAGCCAGGAAGGATTGATGCCCGTGGCTAGGAGGTGCGGATTTTGCTGGTGTCGGGATTGTGCAGAGCTTAGAAGCTCTAACCTTTAGTTTGTTGGGGCTTAGGAGGCTGTGGGTAAGTTGCAGAGTGAAGCTGGTGGGGTACCGTAGTCAGAACAATACCTAACAGGGCAAGACCAAGGAGGAGGGAGTTGCTATCGAGGATTTCTAGCCAAGAAATCCGGATTAGTGGTGTAGCTGTAGTAAGGATCAGAGTGGGGGCATCTCGACATTGGCAAAGGGGTTTCTAGGAGGGAAATTGAGGCTCAGAGGGAGTCACACTGAGAACTTCTAGAAAGGAAGTGGAGGAGGAGCGAGATGGCAGTGAACGGGGTAAGAGACCAGGACAGACTGGACGGAGCCTCAAAATTTGTAGTCTGGAAGGCCAGAATCTTATCCGTTCTAGACAAGAACCGTCTCAAGCACTTCGCCTTGAGGACAATAGTAGTCCCAGTTGACCCGATTGATAACGATAAGTACGAGGATGCAATGGCGAGGGCCAAGAGCATCATCCTTGACGAGGTCAAGGAACATGTAGTACCACACATTGCCGAGAAGAATAATGCAAATGAGAGGTGGGAGGCCCTAAAGAAGTTGTATCAGCATACTTCCATGCAGAGGAAGATGCTACTAGAAAATCAGTTGCGGTCATACTAGATGCAGAAAGGGGAATAGATCGACATCTTCCTCGGTCGATTGAAGGAGATCCAGGATCAACTGAATTCCATAAGGGCCACACCGGATCAAGAATTGATGGTGATAACAGCCTTGAATGCAGTCTCAGAAGACTGGGAGGTGTTTGTCCAGAGCATACTGGGCAGGGCGACCCTTCTAGTTTGGGAGGAAATGTGGGCGACTCTTCACCAAGAAGAGATCAGAAGGCTAAGCAAGGTGGGAAGCAGTGGTAAGGGGATCAGAATCAAGAAGGAGGAAGAGGAGGATGTTGCCCTAACATCTGAGGGAAAGTAAGAGAAATGGAAGAAGGACCTCTCCAAGGTCAAATGCTTCAACCGTGGGGAACTGGGTCACTATGTGAGTCAGTGTCTGAGGAAGAAGAGCAAAGGAGAGGCTTTCGATTCCAAGGCAGTGTCAACAAGGGCGGAGAAGGAAGTGGAGACAGATGATGACTATGCCATGAGTGCTCACATGCCACTTGAGCAAAAGTGGGGAGACATCAAGTTGTAGTCAGACGGACTACAGGCAATGAGGGGCAAGATCCTTGAGGTACCCAACCTCTTGGATTATACGTGGCTATGGGAGCCCCGAAGAGGAGTAGCAGTGCTGGCGGATGTCAGTAGAGACGGATGCGGTTGGAGCGGCAGAGGGAGCTACAGTGCAGGAGTCCTAGGACGGCGTGAGGCAGCAATGCGAGATGCACAAAGTTGATGTAGGAACGCAGAGGTCAGAGAGGACGCACTCGTTAGTGACAGAGGGAGCTTTAGCATCAGGAGTGTTTCTAGCTGACGAAGATTTCAAAGTTGGGAGATCAGTTACTTACTTCTCAGTAACTAAGTTGCAGTGCAACAGTTAGCAGTGGTAGTGCTATGGGCAGCATGATGAGAGGGGTTGCAGTGTAGATGCAGCAGTGGCAGTGGCAGGGCCATGGGCAACAACATGAATGTAGAGGGAGCTGCTGTCCAGATGCAGCAGTGGCAGTGGCAGGGCCATGGGTAGCAGTACATGATGCAGCAGTGCAGAGGATGTTGGGCAGCAGGCCTAGCATCAACACATGGACCGATGCCGGATGATTAGGGTGATGCTCAGTGAGGAGTATTACTAGAGCACAGTCCTCACTAAGAGGGAGTGTTGATTTGGGGTAGCATCAGATGTGCTCTAGCCACGAAAATTGGTGGAGAGGCTAAAGAATATGAGATCTCCGATATCCAGAAATGGTTTGGGAAGATTCTAAACAGTTTGGGAGATATTAAAATAATTAATATTTTTAATGGAGTCCTTAAGTCTAAACTTAGGGAAAATAAAATATTAATGTGAATTAATATAAAACTGAGTTAGAATGGTCCAAAAGTCAGGATCGAGCCAAAACTAATCTTAGCTGTTGATTAGGGATGCAAAGGGCATGAGGATTGATGCAGTGCCTCCAGAAGTTGACGCAGGCCAAGCCAGAGTGACGATGGGCTAACGTTGGGCCAGAGAGAGCTGACGAAGTCCCTAGAGGCTGACGCTGGGGTTTCATGGGGTAGATTGGAGCTGCTGGAGTGTTTATCCGGGGTTTTAGTTGGAATATCTGCTTTCGACTAGAGAGGTACTACTGCTGAGGTTTTTCTTTGTTGGGTGAGCCAGATTTGGCACCCAAATTGTATTCTGAAACTGCTTAATAAATCAAACCCTCAGATAGCTGCACGGGTTTTCCCGCATTGGGTTTTTCCGGGGACATTAGTCCAAAAACAACGGTGTCACTTGTGTGCTTGTCTTTGTTTCTTTCTGTTGATGATCTATAAAGTGTTGAGCATGTACTTGTATTTATTTCCAGTATTTACGTGGTAAATAACTTGTTAATTAACAGAACAAGTAGGTAGGAATAAATCAGTAAAGTACATGAAGGGTTTCTAACAGTTAGACTTAGAAACTTCAACAGGGTAGAATTTTCCCAAACCATTTTTGGGTCTTGGAGATCTCATGTTCTTTAGCTTCGCCACCAATTTTCATGGCTAGAGCACATCCGATGCTACCCCAAATCAACACTCCCTCTTAGCGAGGAATGTGCTCTAGTAATGTTCCACAACTGAACATCACTCTGATCATACGACATCAATACCTGTGATGATGTTTGGCCTTCCTGCCCAACATCCTCTGCACTGATGCATCCTGTACTGCTGCCCATGGCTCTACCACTGCCATTGCTACATCTATATGACAACTCCCTCTGCATTCGTGTTGTTGCTGGTCCTTTCTCCCAACACTGCATCTGCACTACAGTTCTCTCTCATCATGCTGCCCATAGCACTACCACTGCTACTGCTACACTGCAACTCAATTACTGAGAAGTAAGTAACTGATCCAGCCAACTACTGACATCCTTATCAGGCTAGAAACCTTCCCGATGTTGAAGCTCTCTCTGCCATTATTTTGTGCTCCCTCTACTGCCTTTGCGCTGCTGCAACAACTCTGTGCCTCTTGCACCGCTGCAAACCTCTTTGTGCCATCCTGCACTGCTGCAACCTCCTTCGTGCTTCTTGAACTACTGTAACCCTCTTTGCATTGCCAGGGACTACTGCACTCTAGCACTCTTTGCCGCTCCATCCGCATCCGTTTATACCAATATCTTCCATCCTGCTACTGTCTCTTCGGGGCTCCCGTAGCCAGATCTGATCCAAGAGTTTGGGTACCTCAAGGATCCTGCCTACAGCTCGATGTCTCCCCACCTCTTCTCTAGAGGTACATGAGCACTCATGGCACAATCGTCATCATCCTCTACCTCCTTTCTGCCTTCCCTGGCGCTGCCTTGGAGTCAGACGCCTCTCCCTTATTCTTCTTCCTCGGACATTGGTTTGCATAATGCCCCAGTTCCCCACAGTTGAAGCACTTTATCTTGGAGAGGTCCTTTTTCTTCCTCTTCTCCTGCTTCCCCGCAGATGCCAAAGCTGCATCCTCTTCCTCCTCTTTCTTGACCCGGGCTCCTTTGTTGCTACTTCCCGTCTTGGTCAGCCGTCTGATCTCTTCTTGGCAAAGAGATGCCCACAGTTCTTCCCAATCTGGAAAATTCGTTGTGCCCAGAATGCTCTGGACGAATGTCTCCCACTCCTCGGAGACTGCATTCAGGGCGGTCCTCACCATGAACTCTTGATCCGTCATGGCCCCTATGGAAGTCAGTTGGTCCTAGATCTCCTGCAACCTGTCGAGGAAGTGATCTATCTGCTCCCCCGTCTGCATCTGGTACGACCACAACTGATTCTCCAGTAGCATCTTCCTTTGCACGGAAGTTGTCTTCAAGGTATCCCACATTTCCTTTGTTGTCTCCTTTTCGACAATATGCTGGACCAGATGATCCTTGACCCCATCAAGGATTATGCATTTTTCCTTTGTTATCGCATCCTCATACTTTTCGTTATCAGCTGGGTCGATTGGGATAGCCACGGTTCTCAAGGCGAAGGCCTTGATGTGATGTCTATCCAGAGCGGACAAGATCTTGGCCTTCCAGATGACAAAGTTGGACACCTCGTCCAGCCTGTCCTGATCCCTCAGTCTGTTCATGGCCATCTCTGCTCTTCTTTTCTACTTCCTTCCTGGAAGTTCTCTCTTTGACACCCTCTGACTCTCTACTTTCCTCCTGGAAGTTCTCTGCTAGACTCCCTTCGAGTCTCGATTTCCCTCCTAGAAATCCTCTTGCCAATAGTCAAATTGCACCTCTCCAATTTCCTATGCTCCTGCAACACTGATCTGGATTTCTTGGCAAGAAATCTGCTTAGGCAGTGAATACCTCTACCTTGTTTCTGTCCCGTTAGGTACTGTTCTGCCCCGACAGCAACAACACCCCACCTGCTTCACTTTCTGCAATCTGCGCACAGCTTCCTATGCCCCAGCAACTGAAGCACTGAGCCTCTAGGCTTCGTGCAATCTTGGCAAGGCTGATTTGCTTCCCTGGCCAATTGTGTCAACCCTCCTGGTCTCTGCGTGGCTCTTCGTGAGCCTCTTCTGCCTTCCTCGGCCTCTGCGCTGGCCTTTCTCTGGCTCGAACTAATGATGCAGGCCCTCTGCGTCAACCCTTCTCTGCGGCTTTTTGCCTAGGAACAACTTTTGTCACTGAGCACAGTTGTTTCTGTTGCAAATTCTCTAATTTAGCTGGCGCTTTCAGCTCCCCTATGATCTCCAATGCTCCGATACCATGTCGAAATTTCTAAGTATTACCAGTTAGAAATTTTATCTGTATTCTCTATTTTATTTTGCTTACTTGTTTAATTACTAACAAGTTATTTAACCATATAAATACTAAAATAAACACAATACAGTCTCAACCATCTACAGATCAACAACTGAAAGAAATGAACAAACACACAAGGGACACTGTTATTTTTGGACAATCGTCCCCGGAAAAACCCAACTTGGGAAAACTAGTGCAACAGTTCTGAGGGTTTTATTATTAAGCAACTTTTCTTGAGTGCACCGGGTACCAAACTGGCTCACTCGATAGAGATAAAAAAATCTGGCAGTAATACCTCTTTTTGGAAGCAGATATTCTGAAAGTCTACCCCACGAAACCCTCTCCAACACAATTTGAAGCACTGCGTTAGCCCTCCTGACCTCTGCGTCAGCACTTTGAGGCTCTGCGCAGTCACATCTGGCCTCTGCGTGGCTCCCTCCGGCTCTGTGTCTGCCTCTCTACCTCTGCGCGGGTCTTTCGACACTCTCTGCTTCTTTGCCTCGTACTCACTACCCCTCGCTGCAATACTGATCACTGGTTCGATTTCTCTTAGCAAACCCCGCTCTAGAAAAATGAACTGACTGATCACTCTGGTGTCTCTCCAACTGACCCTCAATCCTCCTCTTATGCTTTTTTTGTTGAGTCTTCAACGGTCGAGATTATGTCGCTAATCAACGACTAAGATTAGATTTGGCTTGATCCATGTCATTTAGAACCTTCTAACCCAGTTTTATATTACTACCCATTAATATTTTATTTTTCCTAAGTTTAGACTTACGAACTTCATTAAAAATATTAATTATTTTAACATCTCCTTAACCGAGTAGAATTTCCCCAAACCATTTCTGGGTCTTGGAGATTTCATGTGCTTTAGCCTCTCTACCAATTTTCATGGCTAGAGCACATCCGATGCTACCCCAAATCAAAACAAAAGGCATATGAAGAAGGGTGGGAAAACAAAGGTCGGAGTAACTCATGTACCACGATTTTTTCCCTCCTACACTCATATACCCAGGTGTAGGCTTCCCTTATTATAGCTACCTTTGCACCTTGACATGTGGTCTGGATGATTCCCCTGATCCCCCACTCCATTCCATTATTACATCATTTGCCACCTACCTATTAAAGGATGTACCATGGACATGACACTCCCTTTAGAGGTTGAAACCACTTAATAGGGTCCTTGGTTAACCCCCTATTGAGCTTGGAGACACTTGTACATGCCAAAGCCCACTATGGAAGGGCATGCCACCATGAAGTGCCTCATTGATCCCATGACTTGTAAGCATTATTACTTGATTATTCTAATGTTTTGTTGTATTGGAGGGCAAGTGGAGGCATTAGATCTTATGTAGGATTGCAGGTGGGTCTTCATTTGGGGTTTGGTTTCCTTATACGGGGTCTTAGCCCTCTAGAGAGCCACATTGGCACTTGTAGGGTGAGTGTTGAAGCCATGGGGCTCCACCATAGTAGATATGTTGAAATTTCTAAGTCTATTCGTTAGAAATTTAATCTATATTCTTCTGGTTTATTTCTTCTACTTGTTAATTTCGATCAAGTTATTTAAAACATATAAATATCGAAATAAACACAATATAATCTCAACATCTACAGATCAACAACTGAAAGAAAACAAACACACAAGTGACACCGTTATTTTTGGACAAACGTCCCTGGAAAAACCCAATGCGGGAAAACCGGTGCAACTATTCTGAGGGTTTATTATTATGCTGTATTTCCTTGAGTTAAACTAGGTGCCAAACTGGCTCACCCAACAGAAAAAAACAACCGACAGTAATACCTCTCTATTCGGAAACAGGTATTTAGAACATCTGTCCCATGAAACCCTCTCCAACAACTTTGAAGCACTGCGCTGACCCTTTTGGTCTCTGTGTCAACCTCAGAACCCTCTGCATCAACCCTCGGAGGCACTGCGCAGCCTCTGGGATCCTCTGCATCACTCCTAATGCCCTCTACGTGGATGACGCAAGCCCTCTGGCCTCTATGTTGTCTCTGCTGGGCCCTGCGTGGCCTACTTTGGCTGTTGCTTCTCGCTTTCTGCCTCTGCGTCAGTCTCTCGACACTATCTCTGCCTCTTTGTCCAGTACTCACTGCCCCTCGCTGTTGATCACTGATTCAACTTTACTTAGCAAACCTCGTTCTAGTAAATTGAATGACTGATCACTGTGGTGTATATTCAAACTTACCCTCAAGCCTCCTCTTATACTTTTCCTGTTGGTCCTTCAACAGCCGAGATTGCATCTCTAATCAAAGGATAAATTTAGATTTGGCTTGATCCATGACTTTTGGAACCTTCTAACCCAGTTTTATATTAATACCCATTAATATTTTATTTTTCCTAAGTTTAAACTTAGGAACTCCATTAAAATTATTAATTATTTTAATATCTCCCGAATCGGTTAGAATCTGTCCAAACCATTTCTGAGTCTTGGATATCTTATGTGCTTTAGCCTCTCCACCAATTTTCATGGCTAGAGCACATCCGATGATACCACAAATCAACACTCCCTCTTAGCGAGGAATGTGCTCTAGTAATACTCCATACTGAGCATCACTCTGATTATACGGCACTGGTACCTGTTTTGATGCTAGACCTCTCCGCCCAACATCCTCTGCACTGTTGCATCCTATATTGCTGCCCATGGCCCTACCACTGCCACTACTGCATCCGTACGACAGGTCCCTCTGCATTCGTGCTATTGCTGGTCCATCCTCCCAACCTGCATCTGCACTGCATCCCCCCCTCATCATGCTACTACTAACCGCTACTGCATTGCAACTCAGTTACTGAGAAGTAAGTAACTGATCCACCAAACTTCTGACATCCCTGTCAGGCTAGAAACGCTCCCGATGCTGAAGCTCTCTCTGTCGCTATCAAGTGCTCCCTCTACTGACCTCTGCGATGCTGCAACAACTCTCTGCATCTCGCACCACTGCAAACCTCTTTGTGCCATCCTGCATCGTTGCAACACTCTTCGTGCCTCTTGCATTGTTTCAGCCTGTTATCCTTGCACTACTTGGGGACTCCCTCATTGCAGCACTCTCTACCGCTTCATCCACATTCGTCTCTACTGACATCTGCCAGTCTTGGTACTCTCTCTTCGGGGCTCCCATAGTAAGGTATAATCCAAGAGGTTGGGTACCTCAAGGATCCTGCCCCTCATCACCTGTAGTCTTCCTGACCACAACTCGATGTCTCCCCACCTCTTATCCAGAGGCACATGAGCACTCATGGCGCAATCGTCATACTCCTCAACCTCCTTCTCTGCCTTCACTGGCTGCCTTAGAGTCAGACGCCTCTCCCTTGTTCTTCTTCCTCGGACACTGGTTCGCATAATGACCCAGTTCCTCACAGTGGAAACACTTGACCTTGGAGAGTTCCTTCTTCTTCCTCTTCTCCTTCTTTCCTGCAGATGCTAGAGCTGCATCCTCTTCCTCTTCCTTCTTGATATGGAATCCTTTGCTGCTACTTCCCTTCTTGCTTAGCCTTTTGATCTCCTCTTGGTGAAGAGCCGCCCACAATTCTTCCCAATCTGGAAGATCCTCCCTGTCCAGTATGCTTTGGACAAATGTCTCCCACTCCTCGGAGACTGCGTTAAGTGTGGTCCTCACCATCATCTCTTCATCTGGTGTGGCTCATATGGAAATTAGTTAGTCTCGCATCTCCTTCAACCGACTGAGGAAGTGATCTATCTACTCCCCTTTCTGCATCTAGTATGACCGCAGTTGATTCTCAAGTAACATATTCCTCTGCAAGGAAGTATGCTAGTACAATGTCTTCAAGGTGTCCCACATTTCCTTTGCCATCTCCTTCTTGGTAGTATTTTGGACCACATGATCCTTGACCCCATCAAGGATGATGCATTTTGCCTTTGGCCATTGCCTCCTCGTACTTCTCATTAGCTGCTAGGTCAACTGGGATAGCCATTGTTCTCAAGGCGAATGCCTTGATGCGATATCTATCTAGAATGGACAGGATCTTGGCCTTCCAAACCACAAAGTTGGACGCCTCGTCCAGCCTGTCCTGATCCCTCAGTCCATTCATGGCCATCTCTCTGCTCTTCTGTCGACTCCTCCGAGTCTCTCTACTTCCCTCCAGAAATTCTCTCTTCGACTCCTGTTGAGTGTCTCTACTTCCTGCCTCAAAGTTCTTTGCTAGACTCCCTCTGAGTCTCGATTTCCCTTCTAGAAATCCTCCTGCGAATCATCAAGTTGCACCTCTTCGATCTTCTGTGCACCTGCAACATTGATCCACATTCCGTGGCTAGAAATCCGCCTCGGTAGCAACTCCCTCTACCTTGGTTTTGCCCTGTTAGGTACTGTTCTGCCCAGAATACCCCACCAGCGTCGCTCCCGCAAACTGCCCACAACTTCCTATGCCCCAGCAATTGAAAGATTTAGCTTCTAGGCTCTTCACAATCCCGGCACTGGCAAAACAACTCCCTTAGCCAATTGTGTCAACCCTCCTGGTCTCTGCGTGAGCCTCTTTTTGCCCTCCTTGGCCTCTGCGCTGGCCTTCTCTGGCCCGGACTGATGATGCAATCCCTTTGCGTCAACCCTTCTTCTGTCGTTTCTACAATGATCAACTTCTGTCACTCGGGATAGCTAATTCCACTGCAAATGCTCTGCTTAGCTGATCCGTTCAACTCTCTTGTGATTTGCAACCACCCTCTGATACCATGTTGAAATTTCTAAGTCTATCCGTTAGAAATTTAATCTGTATTCTTCTGGTTTATTTCTTCTACTTGTTAATTTCGATCAAGTTATTTAAAACATATAAATAACAAAATAAACACAATACAATCTCAACATCTACAGATCAACAGTTGAAATAAAACAAACACACAAGTGACACCGTTATTTTTGGACAAACATCCCCGGAAAAATCCAATGCGGGAAAACCGGTCCAACTATTCTGAGGGTTTATTATTATGCAGTATTTCCTTAAGTACAACTAGGTGCCAAACTAGCTCACTCGACAGAGAAAAACAACCGACAGTAATACCTCGCTATTCAGAAATAGGTATTCAGAAAATCTGTCCCACGAAACCCTCTCCAGCAACTCTGAAGCACTGCGCTGGCTCTTCTGGCCTTTGCGTCAACCTCATAACCCTCTGTGTCAGCCCTCTGAGGCACTATGCAGCCTCTGGGACCCTCTGCGTCACTCCTGATGCCCTCTGCGCTATCTCTGCTAGGCCTTGCGTGGCCTGCTCTGGCTGCTGCTTCTCGCTCTCTACCTCTGCGCTAGTCTCTCAACACTATCTTTGCCTCTCTGTCCAGTACTCACTGCCCCTCGCTGCTGATCACTAATTCTACTTTACTTAGCAAACCCCGCTCTAGTAAATCGAATGACTGATCACTCTGGTGTCTCTTCCAACTGACCCTCAAGCCTCCTCTTATACTTTTTCTGTTGGTCCTTCAACGGCCTAGATTGCATCTCTAATCAAAGGAAAAATTTAGATCTGGCTTGATGCATGACTTTTGGAACCTTCTAACCCAGTTTTATATTAATACCCATTAATATTTTATTTTCCCTAAGTTTAGACTTAGGAACTCCATTAAAAATATTAATTATTGTAATATCTCCCAAACCGGTTAGAATCTGCCCAAACCTTTTTTGGGTCTTGGAGATCTCATGTGTTTTAGCCTCTCCACCAATTTTCATGGCTAGGGCACATCCGATGCTACAACAAATCAACAAGATATTACTTCATGAGTCCCTAGCAGCGTCCATTGATTGCTTGTATTCCACCTTTTGGATGAGGATGATGCACCTGGTCCACCATGCCCAATGGGCTCCAAAGTTGCACCATACACATGGAAGATGTTCTAAGATGCCTGTTGCTACAGAGGGAGGGCTAATGTCATTACTCCAACCCTTACAGATGGTCTACATGCACTTGATCCATTTGGAGACCCATGAGAATGTCCTTGTGCCCCCACACCCATTTGGGAGCACCACAGGTTCTTGATTGGATAACAAGGTGCTAACCCTTTGTCCACTATGTTTGGAGTCCGTTTCTAGTATCTACATCATGACACCCCTTGGAATTCATTAGGCCTCCTCAAAGGCCCAACAACTCACTTTATTGATCATTCGACTCTCTTGAGTGGCTTATCTTTACATTATTGAGCTATTTGGTGGGCTTGTCACCAAAAGTTTTATTATTAAGCATATTATTTTATTTTTGGGGCTAAATTTGGCCTAATTAGATAAATCAAATTCATTAGGAAGTGTATAAATAGAAGTGAGATGAATCATTTTGATCGTCATCACTTGGATTGGATCATTCTCTCTTGGGAGATTTTCTCTATTCTTTTTGGAGGATGCAATTGGATGAATGGATGAATTTTGATGTTTGGATGTCTTCATTTTTGTCTTGGAGCTTCACTATTGGCATATAATGATGATTGGATATACTTTTTCTTACATACAAGTACTCTTTTAATGCTATTTTATCATTTTCTTATGCCACATGCATGTTGTTGGGGATTTTTGCTATACTAGGCTGAAATTTACTGCTTTTTGTGAAATTTTTATCTACTGCAGTAACTGAAAATTATTCTTCTAACTATAAATTTACTTATGCATTTTATTTGCTACAACAAACAATGAATAAAATCACAACTGCAATTTTCATCGTAAAAATATTGTGGAAAATAAAATACTGAAAGCTGAGAAATTCTAGCATACACACAAGAATTTTGACACAGTTATTTTTGGACAATTGTCCCTAGGAAAACTGAATGTGGGAAAACCGGTGCCGTAGATGAGGGTTTTATTATTATTCTTCAGCAACAATTCTGAATACAATAATTTTGATGCTCAACTAACAATCTATTATGAGGAAAATACTGGAAAAATTATTGTGAGAAGTTTCTCTCACCCCACAGTTAATTTATGCCTCTGAAATTACCTCCCTAGCCTTTGTGCTGAGCCTCCTGTGCCACCCTCTGCACAGTGCTTACACAGACCCTGTGGGGATTTCGGCCTTGCTTCTTTTGCCTCTTCTTGGAACTGGAAAACTTCCTCTTGGAATTCTACTACCCACCTCTCCCACCTGCTACACACCCTCTGGCTCTATCTTCTCTACTGAATTATTTCCACTGAGAAAATCGAACTGCTTGGGAAACTGAATATCTGCACTAGTGTATTCTCCATCACAACATCGATCTCCTCTTATAATCCACTGTTGGAGCACCAACGACCAAGATTAAAACTTAATCAATGGCTAGGATCATCTCTAGATTGATTCGTGTGAGTTTCTAGATGATTCTCTCCTTGACTTAATTAATACTGATTAATTAACCATATTCTCTAAGTTTAGACTTAGGAAATATTTAAAAACTGGTTAATAATCTAATTAAGTCATTTCTAGGCGGAATTTTTAGAAACGATTCTGGGTTTTGGAGATCTCATGTATTCTAGTTTCTCTACCAAATTTTGTGGCTAGAACACATCCGATGCTACAAAAACTAAAACTTCCTCTTAGCGAGGAATGCGTTCTAGTGCTGCAATCCCTGCCAAAACACCCTGTCTTTGCATCATCTCCTGTCACGCTAATGATGTTTGGCCATACTTCCCACCAACCACTGCACAACTCTGAAATACACTGCATTTGTGCTACTGCTGCCAACACTGCATCTGCATTGCAACTCCCTATCATCTATTGCTACTGTAGCTGAGAATCATCCAAGGTAATCTGCCTCTGCTACTGAAATGGGTTCTCCACCATACCCATCTGTTCTCTGAAATAGATGAACTTAGCTCTTCCTAGAGCTTTCGTGAGTATATCTACAACCTGCACTTCTGTGGGAACATATTGTAGCTGGACTGCTCCACGTTGTACACAATATCTGATGAAATGACATCGAATATCTATGTGTTTCGACTTGTCATGAAACACTGGATTCTCAGAGAGCTTTATGCAACTCTGATTATCACAATAGACACTGGTCGCCTCCATCCTTTGCCTGAACAAGCTCACTAGCAGCTTCCGAAGCCATATAGCTTCGCACATAGCTGTGCTTGCTGCCATATACTCTGCTTCTGCAGAGCTCAGTGCTATTGACTTTTGCTTCTTGCTACACCAAGAAACCATCCTTGATCCAACACTGAATTAGTACCCAGAGGTACTTCCTTGTCCACTAAACTGCCTGCCCAATCTGCATCTATGAATCCACATAATTTAACATCATATACTCAGGTATATCTCAACCCATACTTGACTGTGCCATGCAGATACCTCTGAATGTGCCTTACTGCTACCCAATGTACCCTCTTCGGCTCTACCATGAACTAACTAAGGGTATTGAATGCGAAGCAAATATTTGGCCTATTATGGACTAGATACATGAGAGATCCAATAAGCTATATATACAAGGTGGGGTTGACATCCTTGCCATCTGATGCATCTATCTTCTTCTAGTTGGTGATCATGGGCATAGACACGGGTCTGCAATCCTGCATTCTGAACCTCTTCAGAATATCTGTAGCATATCTTCCTTGCCCAAGGAAGATCTCCCCATCCTCCTGCCACACTTCCAAGCCTAGGAAATAGTGCATCAACCCCAAATCCTTCGTGTCAAACTCTGCCGCCAGATTCCTCTTGCAGTCATTTATGAGCCCTGATGATCCTGTTAAAAAGAGATCATCCACATACAAAACTAGGATGAGTGGCTCACCCTCTACCATCAAATAGTAAAGGTCGGGATCTGTGTCACTCTTGACGAATCCCATCTGTTGCAAGTAACTGTCAATCCTACCATACCATGCTCTAAGAGCCTGCTTGAGTCCGTATAGAGCTTTCTTTAGTCTGCACACATGAGTGCGCCTCTCATGAGTCTCAAAACCCTTTGGCTGTTCTATGTACACTTCTTCCTCTATCACCCCGTTCAAGAAGGTTGTCTTTACGTCCATCTAGTGAATCTGCCATTCCATTTGAGCTACTAAGGATACAACTCACCGGATAGAAGTGTATCTGGCAATTGGGGCGAAGGTCTCCTCATAATCTATCCCTTCTTTCTATGCATACTCCTTTGCTACGATCGCAGCCTTGTATTTTTCCACACTGCCATCTATAACATGTTTGATCTTGTAGATCCATCGAACCTATAACTGATCTGTCTTCCGGCCCTGGCACTACCTCCCAAACATCATTTGTCATGGTAGAGCTATACTCTTCTACCATGCCATCTACCCATACTTGATGCTGTGCGACCTTCTGAAAGATGGAAGGTTCTGCAACTGGAGCCACTGATGCTTGGTGCCTATTAGGTTGTCTGTGCTGTCTTTTGTTCGTCCTAGTAGTTCCAATAAACTCTGCTGCATCTCTCAATGTTTGACGAACCTCTCTGCTGGCTCGACCACTAGTTGTGGGAGGTTCAACTAGCTCCTCCTCATCTTGCCTCTGTTGCTCCATCTGCTGAGAACTCCATGGATTTCCTGCACCTGAGGAAATACTGTTATTGGTCACAGTACTCGATCCTTGTGATTGTCTTCTCACTTGTCCTGTGGCTACCGCTGTTGCTGGACCAAAGGAGCTTTTGTTGAGTGATTCTGATCACTTGCAGGCATTTTACGAGATCTCTTGGAAGCTCGGTCCTCCATGAACTTCACGTCTTGCCTCAGTAAAATCTTCCTATTGCTAGGAATGTAGATCCTATATGCCTTTGAGGTTTCGTTGTACCCAATGAAGAAGCCCTTCTCTGCAATTTGATCCAGTTTGGTACGTTTCTCATCTGGCACGTAGCAATAAGCAATGCTGCCAAATTTTTGAAGTGACTAACTTCTGGCTTCTTCCCTGTGAAGACTCCTTCTGGCGTTTTCTTCCCTAATGCTCTATTTGGAGTCCTGTTTTGAATATATACTGTCGTGTTACATGCCTCTACCCATAGAAATCTGGGTAAATACTAGTCATATAACATAGCCTTTGTAGTTGCAACAATGGTTCTATTTTTCTGCTCTGCTACACCATTCTGTTGTGGATTATATGGAGCTATCCATTCTCTCTTGATGCCTTCCTTTGCACACAAATCTGTGGAGTCTTTATCAATATATTCTCCACCATTATCTGAGCGAAACACCTTGTTCTTCTTCCCTGTCGCATTCTCCACGAGAGCTTTAAACTCTCTTAAACGATCAAAGACCTCATCTTTGGTCTTCAAAAAGTAGATCCAAGTTTTCCTTGAATGGTCATCAATAAAGGTGATGAAATATTCAGCATGCTGAGAGCTCTAATGGACATCGGGCCACAAATATTTGAATGTATTAGTCCTAACACGCCATAAACTCTGTTGTCACTTCTTGGAAATGCTGCCTTGACATACTTCCCAAGTACACATCCTCTGCACACATCATCATGTTCTGTGCCAAGTTTTGGAACCCTTGTTACTATTTCTTCGAGCATCCTAAGTGCTCCATGGTGTAGATGTCCCATTCTCCTATGCCATAACTCATTCAACTCCTTCCCACTGCTACTGTCACTGCCTATTAGTGCCATTGGAGAGTCAATCTGTAACAGGTACAATTTGTTACTTCGAACTCTAATTTGTCTTACCTTTTTCCAGCTTGGGTGTTTGACATACACTTTCTTCCCTACGAAGTGAATATCATACCCCTTATCCTATAACTGGGATACTGAAATCAGGTTCATACCAATCCTGGCACATGTAATACGTCTGTAGCGTTGGGGCTTGCTCCTGACTCCCTCTGAAAATCTATGGTACCTCTCCCCACTAGAGTACATTTCGTCCTGTTTCCCATAGTAATCTGGAAGTCCATCTACTCCTTGTAGCTAGAGAAATGTTCTCTAACCCTTGTCATGTGAGCTGATGCTCCACTGTCTATATACCAGACACCCTGTGAAGCTGATCCTGATAAGCAAGCAAATTCATCCTCCAACTTGGAAGACAAATTTGAAGTCTCTTGAATGTCACTTTTGTCCATGGTTATGCTGAAGAATTTATAGTGTGTTATTCCTCTTTCACTCGACACTGGTTCTGCACTAGCAATCTGCTGCAAAACCTTTTGCGTCTAGCTAGAGATTTACCCAACGAAATAACTGAGCTGCTCCCTCTGCCTCTGGAACCAGTCAAACTGGAAGAATCAGATTTTTCTGCCCCTTTCTCAGAAAAATCGAACGACCTCCTGCCAAGAAAAGACTGCGTCACCCTTGGGAATTTCGGCCTGTTGCTCTTGTTGAGCAGCGAAATTCCTTTCCTTCATTTCTGAGCTATCCAACTAATCAAATCCGCTCTGATGCCAAGTGAAATTTTTATCTATTGCAGTAATAGGAAATTATTCTTCTCACTGTAAATTTGATTATGCAGTTTATTTGCTATGACAAACAACGAATAAAATCACAATTGCAATTTTCACTGTAAAAATATTGCGGAAAATAAATATTGAAAGCTGAGAAATTCTAGCACACACACAAGAATTTTGGCACAGTTGTTTTTGGATAATCATCCCCGGAAAAACCCAATGTGGGAAAACTGGTGCAGCATATTAGGGTTTTATTATTATTCTTCAACAACAATTTTGAGTACAATAATTTAGATGCTCAACTGGCAATCTAATTTGAGGAAAATGTTGGCAAAATTATTGTGAGAATTTTCTCTCACCCCACAACTAATTTCTGCCTCCGAAATTACCTCCCTAGCCTCTGCACAGAGCCTCCTGTGTCACCCTCTGCGTAGTGCTTACGCGGACCCTGTGGGGATTTCTACCTTCTTACCTTTGCCTCTTCCTGGAACTGGAAAACTTCCTCCCGGAATGCTACTACCTACCTCTTCCACCTGCTACCCACCCTCTGGCTCTATCTTCTCTACTGAATTACTGCAACTGAGAAAATCGAATTGCTTGGGCATCCGAGTATCTGCACTGGTGTATTCTCTATCACCACATCGATCTCCTCTTATAATCCACTGTTGGAGCACCAACGACCAAGATTAAGGCTTAATCAATGGCTAGGATCATCTTTGGATCGATTAGTGTGAGTTTCTAGATGATTCTCGCCTTGACTTAATTAATATTGATTAATTAACCATATTCCTTAAGTTTAGACTTTGGAAATATTTAAAAACTGGTTAATAATCTAATTAAGTCATTTTTAGGAGGAATGTTCAGAAACGATTTCTAGACCAAATTTCGTGGCTAGAACTCATTCAATGCTACAAAAGCTAACACTTTTCTTATGTGAAATTGTGGAAATTGTCTTTTTATAGTGTTACATCATGTCATGGGCCATGTATGCATAAGTGAACATTCCTAGATATATTTTGTCGAAATTTTATTGTGATAAGTCATCATATATTGCATATCGAAGTATAAATACCTTGAAGCAATTGTCCCATGCCCTAATTGCCATGCGAAATTGTTCTAGAGGCCTCCTTGACTAAGTGAATTCATTCCAAGTATTGAAACATCATTGATCGCATTTCTCCCAAAGGATTAGGCATTGATCCTCCATAGGTGATCAAAAACATATTTTTCTCAACCTTCTCTCTTTCTATCTAGGCTTAGCCTACATAGGTCACCTAGCGCATCAATTATCTCACTATCTAGCCATCCAAACACTTCGAATTTTGGTCCACCACTGCGCTGGAGTTTGCTCTAGAGGCCCTTCCAAATTTGAAGCAAATTCGATAGTGGGATGTTGAGATATAGCAAGCCCTAGCTCCGAGATTGATTCTTGCCCTTGGGTTCCCTTGGCTAGTGACGTCATTCGGATCATTGCATCAAAATTAGTGAAAATTTCCCCTTTGATCCACTTCTCCTACTCAATTAGGTCAAGAACACCCTTGATTGATCAACTCCACCCCCTTGACCTAATTCTTGGTCCACTTGGTCCCATGTGGTCCCACAACTTACTGAAGATAATTTCACAAAGACCATTTTTAAACCAAGTTTTCACAAGGATTTCTAGGACTAGGTCCCTCTTTTACAAGTCTTATTTGCAAACCCTAGCCTTTGAAATTCCCTTCGCCCTTCTTAGAGAGCCTTACACCTTGCTTCTCAAGTAGCGAAACCATGCAATTGAGTCTCTCTTGTGAATAGGCCTTAGGAATCACTCCTTATCCTCTTATTGTCTCATTTATCTAGTGATTCCCTTTATATCGAGTCCCCTCCCATCGATGAAAGTCTGTAAAGTGCAGGGAGCCTTAACTGAGGTGACAGTGGGCTATCCCTCCATTGTTGCCCTTGACCTAGTAGTTTCCCTTTTAGGATTCCCTCCTAGGACCCCTGTTAGTTCGAGCGGTAACAGTATGTAGGCAATGATCTATGCCTAATAATAAAAAATGAATGCATAGGTAAGGACCTTGTAATCATAGAGGCAATAACTCAAATGCACAATAGTATGTAACATTTGTAGCAGCTTGGTGTCTATGTGACCAATATGTCTCATACTATGTGTGAAAATTTCTACGAAATTTCTATTGCAACAACTGGAATTAATTCTTCTAACTATAAAATCAATTTTGCAGTTTATTGCTACGACAACAACAAATTAATCACACTGTAATCTTTACAAATAAAATGTTGTAGAAAATAAAAGCGCTGGAAACTGAGAAATGCTAGCACACACACATAAAAATGACATCGTTATTTTTGGACAAAAGTCCCCAAAAAATCCTAATGTGGGAAAACCAGATGCAACAGGTGAGGGTTTATATTATTATTGTTATGCAGAAATTCTGAATACAATAAAATGTCACCACACTGGCGATTCTACCCAAGATAAATACTGGAAAAAATATACTAAGGGATTTTACCCTCTCTCTGAGCAATCTCGACACCTGACTGCGTCTGAAAAGCAAGTCGTCCACCTGCTTTGCGCAGGCCCTGCATCACCCTAGCGCAGACCCTCACATGCTTGGCTTGGTATTGTTGCCAATCTTATCTGTCTTGCTTGTTCCTGGCAGGGAAAATGCTTCTCCAGCCCCTTGGAAAATCTTCCCGACCTCTAGAATTGAAAACGACCTTCCCTTCAACCCAATCAAACTACTATGTTGAAGCAACTGCACAGTCCCTGCGCTGCTTCCTGGAGAAAAATTTAGGCCTCCTCTTCCTAACTCTCTGGAACTGGAAAACTTCCTCTGGATCACTGCTGACCTCTCCTGCCACCTACTACTCACTCACTGGCTCGACCTCCACTGCTGAATCACTCTTGCTATTGAGAAATTGACCTGCCTGGGAAATTGAGTATCTGCACTGGTGTGTCCTCCATCTACCCATCGACCTCTTCTTATAATCTCCAGTTGGGACTCCAACGACCATGATTAAAACTTAATCGATGGTTGAGATCATCTCCAAGTCGATCCATGTGAGTTTCTAGATGATTCACACCTTTCTCAATTAATTCCTATTAATTAACCACTTTTCCTAAGTTAGACTTAGGAAATTTTTAATTATGGTCAATTAATTTAATTGAGCCATCTCTAGGTGGAATTTCCATAAACGATTTTTGGGTTTTGGAGAACTCCTGTGTTTTAGCCTCTCCACAAAGTCTCGAGACTAGAACACCATTCGATGCTACAAAAACTAACACTCCCTCTTAGCGAGGAAGGTGTTCTAATGTAGCACTGCTACAACACTTTGTCCCTACATCATCCTCCCATACATGCTGCTGATGTTTGACAAGAAACTTTGGTGGAAATGATTACGCTGCTCCCTCAGTCACCGTTCTGCGTCCTCAGTCACTGCGTTGTCCCCTTAGTCACTGCGTTGTGTGCTCAACCACTGTCCATGAACCACTGCACTAACTCTGATTCATCTGCCACTGACTGTAGTTGAACCATGCTGCTGCATCTGTGCTACTGCTGACACTGCATTGTACATCTTGTACCGCTGCCAACTCTACATCTGCACTGCAACTCTACTCCCTCTCAACTGTTGTTGCTGCTACTGCAACTGAGAAGCATCCAAAATACTGAATCAATTGCATTTCTATGTTGCCACTGTCTCCTAAGCATTTGATTGCTACTAGGCTTTCTTACTTCTACTAGTTTGCAACTGTGACTCTTGAATCTGACTACACCAATTGACATTGATCCTCTTGCTGCTAAAGATTGTGGGCCCCTATGGCAAGGTGATGATCCATGAGGAAACACCATCTGATGCTCGCCTCACTGAACCTTGCCCGACTCTCTGTGCAACTCTTGGACTAAAGCTCCATATCACCCCACCTCACTCTTGGAGGTATAGTTGCAAACATGGCGAAGTCTTCCTCTGACCTGGAGGAGAACTTGTCTATCTCTGCGGATGCTGCTGCCTGATCCTGCTTCTCCTGCTTTTCCTTTTTCCTCTGAGGACACTGAGTAATGTAGTGGCCAAACTTGCCACAACTGAAGCACTTGACCTTAGATAGATCCTTCTTTTTCTTCTTCTCCCCCTACGAACCTTGTCCCTCAGTGGGACCCTTCGATGCAAGGGCCACATTATTTTCCTTCTTCACACCTTTCGATCCCTTGCTGCTACTACCGTTGATGGATGTCTTTACCAGTGCTCGCCTCATCTCCTCCTACTGTAGGTTTGACCACATCTTGCCCCACCTTGGTAATGTATCTTGTTCCAGAATACCTTGGAAAAATATTTCCCAATCCTCTGAGACACTAAACGCTCAAGCTTTGTATCTTGAGGCACTTCTCCTACGGCTACAAGTTGATCCCGAATTTCCTGAATTCTAGTGAAAAAGGGGTCAATGCCTTACCCTAATGCATCGTGATGTTCCTCAACTTCTCTTTCAAGAACGTCTTCCGCTACTCGAAAGGATTCTGGTATAGCCTTGCGAGAGCATCCAACATCTTCTTGACCGATATATGCAAGATTATATGGTCTCGGACTCCATCCAGGATCATCCACTTCGTTTTGGCCATCTCCTTCTTCAATTCTTTTAGCTGATCTGCATCAATAGGTTCTTCCACAATGTTCTTTGCGTAGGTCTTTAGACCATGCTCATCAAGGAGAAAGGATGTCTTAGCCTTCCAAATAACATAGTTGGAGGCACTGGCTAATTTGTCTTGATCCCTAAGCCCGACTATGGCCATCTCTGCAAAATCTCAAAACTAGAATCTCGTCATGTTTCCTACTTGGCTTCCTGTTATGAAACTCGCACTCCCTTATGGAATGTGCAAAACTGCTCTGTCTGCCTCACTCTACCTTTAGTTGCTTCCTAGAACTATTCGCTCAATCTTTCTGAATGTCCTCTGGAAAACTGGAACATGAACTGTAATCCCAACAACTCGAATTGGCTAGTTTGGCAAACTCGCACGACCTTTTGCTACTGGAAAAATATGGATCTCCTCCAGAAAACTGGAACTAGAAACTCTCTAGTAAAATTTGGAAATTCCTCCCTTTGTGTATGCACTTTCTCTTCCACCCGACATGGATCCTGCTCTAGCAAACTGCTGCAAAACACTTTGTGCTCAGATAAGAAAATTTGCTCAGCGAAAATATTGAGCTGTTGCTACTCCCTCTACCTGCTGGAATCACTATTCCGTACAAATCGACCTTTCTTGGAACAAATTGATTTTGCTCTAGTGATCTCTAGAAAATTCATGAGAAGGGGTCAAGATGATCTTAGCCATTGATTGGAGTTAGATCGTGGTCATTGATTCGTCAACGCAAGATTATAAAAGCAAATCAATGGGGCACTTGGAGATCACATTTGAGACACAAAATTGTAGTGATAGCAAGGGCACAGTGATAGCGAGATTCGAGAATTTCCAGAGAAATTCTTTACCGATATTTAAGTATTTCGATAAGAGAAAGGAGGCCGAATTATTCTGTAGAGAGAAAGTCAAGTCAGACAGTGCATGCAACCAGTTCAGCCGATGTGAGTTGCCAGTTGCTGTATATCTTTCTAGAGGTAGAGCGAATGGGTTTATCAGGTTGCTGGAGGCAGGATAATACACAAGTTTAATTTTCCCGGAGGCAGTGCGAGTTTCTGGGTGGCGAGTTCGTACTCTTTAGTTTGCCAGTGCAAATTTTTGGACGTGCAAATAGCCTAGGAGAGGTTGTGTGAATTTGCAGAGGGAGACTTATGTTTTCCCAGTTCGATTTTGCCAGTAGGAGTGGAGAACAATATTTGTCGGAGCTTTGCCAGTGTTAGGTAAACGATTGTAATTCTCAATTGCTGAATATTTATTAATAATATAAACCCTCATCTGTTGCACTGGTTTCCCCACACAGGGGGTTTTCCCAGGGACTATTGTCCAAAAATATCAGTGTCTAAATTTTATGTGTGCATTATTTTCTCAGTTCCTATTATTGTTGGTGAAAATTGCAGTGGTGATTTTATTTGTTATTTGCCGTAATTAATTTTGGAAGACAAATAATTTGTATAAGATAGAAGAATAATTTCCAGTGATTGCAATCAAGGAAATTTCACATGAGGCTGTTGCTGCAGTTTGAAGATTGCGTAGAATCCAGAAGAAACCAACGGAGTTTCTGGTACCAAGTTTTCATGAGAATTAGTGTTGTAATCCCCCTTCTCAAGATCATTTAATAAATAAATTGGGGTTTTTGCCTTATTTTCTCTCCATTTTTTTGAATTGGTAATTTAAAGGCTAACAATTTTATTTGTTTTTGGGAAATTTTATGGTATATTTTCATTGAAGAAATTATCCATTTTTTATCATAATTTTTAAAAATGGATATTTCTAGCAAATTCTCTATTTTATTTGTAGTTTAATTTGTTGAGGGTTTACAAGAAAAATTCTTGAAGGAATTTGTTAGAAATAGTACTAAATATTTAAAAAAGGATATTACAGGGACAACCTCATTTATAAGACAATTTTGATTTTTAGAAGCTTCTAGAAATCATGAAAAGATAATTTTTTTGTTTGCTAGTTTATGTGAGTCTTGAGATCATTGGCATGACTAACCTGTGGCTTGGGTAGCTGCGACCCAGGAGCATCTAGGCTGTCAAAATCACTCGGGGATCGCACCCTATCTAGGCCATACCAGCCTTAGCATGGTTGGATTTTTGCCCATGGAGTTTTGAATAGGGTTGCGAGGGAGCGACTCCCCCCCTTCAAATTGCTCCCAGAGCGAATCGGGCGCGACTTGGGAGTGCGCTCCCAAAATTCGCTCCCGTCGCGCTCTCGCAAAAAATTCACTTCCAAATTTTTTCACAAAACTTTTGTCACAAAGATGTTCCAAACACAATTTTTTTCAAAGAAACAAGGTTTTTTTGAGTAGGGCATCCCTAATATTCAAGCTTATGGCCCTAGTACTAATATCCAATTCATGGTAATGTTAAATTATTAAAGCCCTTTTACTTAAATTTTTAACATTACCACGAAATGACTCAGGATGTTTGGGAGTGGTTCCAACCTCATTGGATTTCATATAGAGAAAGTAGAATTTTAGATCTCACTCAAAATCCAATAGACTTATCAGTTTTTCAGGATTTTAGGATTGTGGGGATTGCAATGTTTCCATTGGATTTTTTCATGTACTAGGGTATGGGACTTATATTTAATCAAGAGCAGCATGTTGATTTTGGGTAGCATCGGATGTGCTCTAGCTCCAAAATTTTGTGGAGGGGCTAGAATACATGAGATTTCCAAGACCTAGAAATCGTTTGGAGAAATTCCACCCGGATGAGGAGTTAATAAAATAGTTAATATTTTTAATGGGTTCCTAAGTCTAGACTCTAAACTTAGGAAAATAAAAGTATTAATGGGTATTAATAAAGATAAGGGTGAGAAGCTTCTAAGAGACAAGGATCAAGTTTGTTTTAATCTTAGTTGTTGATTAGAGACTTAATCTCGACCGTTGATTCATCAACAGGAAAAGTAGAAGAGGAGACTTGAGGATCATTTGGAGACACACCAGTAGATACTCAGTATCCCAAGGAAAATTGATTCTCGAAGAGAAGGAGATCGATTTCAGAGGGAGAGTTGCAGGGTGGAGGAAGAGGAGGGCATCAACAGCAGTTAGTGACTGAGGAGGATGTTGAAATTTCTAAGTATTGCCGTTAGAAATTTTTCTGTATTCTCTGGTTTATTTTGCCTACTTGTTTAATTGCTAACGAGTTATTTAACCATCTAAATACTGAAATAAACACAATATAGTCTCAACCATCTACAGATCATTAGTTGAAAGAAATAGACAAACACACAAGGGACACCGTTATTTTTGGACAATCGTCCTCGGAAAAACCCAACTTGGGAAAACTAGTGCAGCAGTTCTGAGAGTTTTATTATTAAGCAAATTTTCTTGAATACACTAGGTGCCAAACTGGCTCACTCGACAGAGACAATAATCTGGCAGTAGTACCTCCCTTCGGAAGCAAATATTCTGAAAGTCTACTCCACGAAACCCTCTTCAGCACCTCTATGAGACATTGTCAACCCTCCTGGCCTCTGCGTCAGGTTGAAACCCTTTGCGCCATCCCTCTGAGGCTCTGCGCAGCCTCTCTGGCCCTCTGCGTCAATCACGCAAGCCCTCTAGGCCTCTTCGCAGTCACTGCTGGCCTCTGCGTGGCTCCCTCTGGCTTTGCGTCTGCCTCTCTGCCTCTGTGCTGGTCTTCCAACACTATCTTTGCCTCTCTGCCTTGCACTCACTGCCCCTCGCTACAACTCTGATCACTGGTTCGATTTCTCTTAGCAAGCCCCGCTCTAGAAAATCGAACTGACTGATCAATCTGGTGTATCTCCAACTGACCCTCGAGCCTCCTCTTATACTTTTCTTGTTGAGTCTTCAACAACTGAGATTATATCTCTAATCAACGACTAAGATTAGATTTGGCTTGATCCATGTCCTTTAGAACCTTCTAACCCAGTTTTATATTAATACCCATTAATATTTTTATTTTCCTAAGATTAGACTTAGGAACCCATTAAAAATATTATTTATTTTAATATCTCCTTCACCAGGTAGAATTTCCCCAAACCGTTTCGTGGTCTTGGAGATCTCATGTGCTTTAGCCTATCCACTAATTTTCATGGCTAGAGCACATCCGATGCTATCCAAAATCAACAAAGGAGGTGACGCAAAGGTATTGAGAGACAACGCAAAGGGAAGACGCAGTCCTCACGTAGGCTGATGCAGAGGGACGCAGAACCACGCAGAGTGACTCAAGAGTGACACAGAGCTGGGAGAAGGGTCTCCAGGGTGTCAGAAAGTTTCCAAGGAAGGGATAAACCTTGTCTCAGGTGTTTTCTCTTAGTAGTGTCTCAGTTTCTCTGTAAAATCATTCCTTGTAAAAACAATTGTTGCTGAAGATTAATAAAACTCTCATCTGCTGCACCAGTTTTCCCACATTGGGTTTTTCCGGGGACAATTGTCTAAAAATAACTGTGTTGAAGTGATTGGTTCTTGTGCTTGTATTTTCTATATGAAATTATGTAATAACTGTAGTAGAATTTATTTTAATATTTGCTAAAGGGATTTCGTAAATAACTTATTGTGAGAAATAAGTAGGTGAAATAAATTAGTTACTGCAGTAGAATTTCGAGTTAGAAATTTTCACACACCAAGCTCTCTATGTACCTTCATGTTAGTGACATTGGTTGTCGAACTCTTCTATCATGCCCCTACTAAAAATGTACCCATCACTCAAACAAAATCTTGACTTGACATGCTACATTTTTTCTATCTTATGTTAATTGCTTAGAGGGTGATATTAATGACAAAGATCCCAAGATAGACAATGATTTTGATGATATGTAGCTATTTGTTGTAGCATGATTTTTTTGGATACTAGAGGCCATATAGAGCCTACTTGTTGATGTATTTTCAGTTCAGAGATGGATTACACTTGATGCTATTTTGGTTATGTGCACCCTTACATGCTATATAAATGAGAACTTGTAACTTGTGGACGTGGTTGATGAAGATTATAACTTCTAGATGATTGATGTTATATGGTGTAATCCATGTTTTTATGCTTTTTATATCTAATTCATCATTCTACATGCTTTTGTTGACATATATGCATCAAAATATATAAAAATATATATTATATAAAAATTCGCTCCCGATTCACTCCCAAACTGGGAGCTTTTGAAAATGTCACTCCCCGCTCCTGCTTCCACTCCCGCTCCCTGCTTCTGCTCCCGCTTCTGCTTCCGAATAACCTTGGTTTTGAACTGGTGACCTTTACACCATGGAGTGACTTAACAGAACACCCTTTCGCTTTCTGCTCTACGCCCTGTCTCGAAAAAAATATTAAAAAGACAATTTAATATATTAAATTATTGAGTAAATGATTAAAAAATTATTTGTGGGTCCCAAGCAAATCTGGGCCCTCATTTCTGAATTTATGCATGGAAACGTGTTGTATGGCACCTGAAACTCATTTCTGTGGGGTTGAAACACATTCCAAAATTGTGAAACACATTTCACCCCTGCGAAACGTGTTTCAGCATTCCCATGCAGAAACATGGGCGGAATGCAGGGCGTTTACGTGTTTCCTGCAACATAGGTACAAATGAAATTACTAGTTGCTATAGATTTATCATAAACATGGGAGGACTGCATTCATGTCCATGCTCTGCTTTTATTGTATATATGGACAGGGAGAGCTGTTATCCAGTGGTATCTGTTAAGTCTGCAGAAGGAACTTCAGTCTGTGTAGTGATGTACTGAGACAAAATCCCATGTTTCTTTGTGGTTGCGTTCCTCTGAAGACTCTCAACTATATCATAACCATTGTCATGACAAGCTTCACTAGCAGAACTACTAGTTCCTTCTTGGTAGGTGTGAGAACTGTGAATCTTCTCACCTAACTGTCTACTGCATTGCTCATCTGTGTCATCCGAATTTTGAAAAATCCTTCCCCATTTTTGAAATTCAGCAAATTCTTCAGAACTCATAAAGCCTTCACTGTTTGCATCTACTGGCTGCTATCAGCTCTTTTGAACCCCCCAATTTTGTGCAGGACAAATTGTGGGTGACAAGTCCTTTAATTGCTAGCTGATAAATGGAATACACAAACCTGTTGCTCTGGTACCACTGTTGGAAAACACATGAATGGAGATAAGCATGATATTGCATTTCATTAACATGATACACGTATAAATACACGATCTTGACCTTTGGATTCATCTTCCAAGAGGTCCCTTGGACTCCCAATATCTGTTCCTATTCAGTTGTGATTTTTCATATTCCTTCTCAAGTGAATAATACAAAATATCACAACCCTAATGGATTATGTTTTCAATATCATTCTGTTTATTGAACTTATTGTTGCTGTAGATGTTTAAAAAAAATAGAAATGAAAAAATAGGATTTGTGTATTTTTTAAGTTTGCCAATATTTTCCCCATTGTTGCCTATAAGTTGCTTTTTGAAGTCCTGACACTTGGGGACACATTCACCAGCATGATGTCTGTAACATTGATATAAATCATAATGCTTTATGATTTGATGTTTGATGAAGATGTGACTTTACTAAATTACTAAGGATTTAATCTCTAAAGGTGGTTAACTGTTTTATTAAAATTACTCATTAAAAATATTTCTGTATGAATACTGCGCACACATATTACTTGTTTTTACATGAATGCTAAAAATGCTTGTCAATCTCCAGTTTTAAGAGTTATTTAACCTGCCAAAGTTTTGCTTTCATATTTCTGAGATGAAGTTTGTTTAAAATCAGTGTTACAATACCTCACAAGGAGGCTGCTGTTCAATGTTGCGACGAAGTGGAACCAATTGCTCAGGTATCATTCCTGCTATTGTTTTTTTTTCTGATATATTGTTGAATGAAAGAAAAGGAATGTCAATTAGATGAAGACCTGATGGTGTCATATGTTCTATGTTATTCAGTCTATTGGAGCAGTAAATACAATAGTGAGGAGGCCAAGTGATGGAAAACTTATTGGGTATAACACAGACTATACAGGTGCCATTTCTGCAATTGAGGATGGACTAAAAGGTACCCAATTTCCCACCTTTGTCTTGTTTCTTACACCATTCTTCTTTTCTCCCTTTTGAATGGGTCTATTGTTATTGAAACAATAAAATTAGCCCATATAGACTGATTGGTTAGTTGCTTATGGTTGTTTCTCAATGAGCTTTGGCATTTGTCTCACAGGTAGACTTAGCAGTGGAGATTGGGGAAATACTTCCCCTCTTTCTGGAAGACTCTTCGTGGTTGTTGGAGCTGGAGGAGCTGGTAAAGCCCTTGCATATGGGGCAAAAGAAAAGGGAGCGAGGGTTGTGATTGCTAATCGTAATTATGGTATCTTCTTTTCCCTTAAGTTACACGGAATAACATAGATATTATGTGTTTTCCTCAAGGAGATTGCATGTTGTTATCTTAATTATACTCTCACACTACTGTATTTAGTTTGATTCTGTTTGTTATGTCTATTCAACCTTTAAGAAAGGGCAAAGGCACTGGCGAATTTAGTTGGAGGGGAAGCTATCCCTCTAGACAAGTTGGACAGCTTTTGTCAAGAGAATGGAATGATTCTTGCAAACACTACTTCTGTTGGAATGCATCCAAATGTGATGGAGTCACCTATATCGAAGGTTTTCCTCTATTCACTGACATAAGTATTTTATGGTTGCATTAGTGGAAGCTGGAATAATTTCTTAAATTCAAGTAATGATAGGGTTTAACCTGTTTTGTTATGTAAGCTTATCATGGTTGATCTCCATTATGTTTAGAGTCTACATTATTTATTGTTATTCTATATTTACAATAATTGGATGTTAAGATGAACAGAATTTCTATGTAGTTTTAAGATGCCCTAATCCTTAGTTGGAAAACCAATATCCCGGAAGATAATGTTCCTGCACATCAACTGGAAATAATAATTTGCACAACCACATGTCAAGGAAACCTCGCATGTAACCAACGTGAACCACCTTCAACATCTTGGGAATCATAATGGAGAGTGGTAATCTACAGTTGCATGAAGAAGGGAAAGCAGTTATGTAGTCACCTGACACGGGGATTCGGGATTCGTAGGATTCAGGATTCGTGGTGTCGGATTCGAACACGTTGACCCCCCGGAATAGGACACGTAGGATTCGTTATATATTATTTTATTAATATATATATATATATATATATATTTAAAATATATATATATATATATATATATTAAAAATTAGATATTTCTTACACAAATTTTAATTAATGATACAAATTTATTGATTTCAAATATAGGTCTTCATCTATAGCTATTAGCATGCATAGTACATACAAAATTCAAATACATGTCAATCTATTATCTATTTCTTATGCTTGGCCCTCTTGCCACCATGAGAAATGTCTAATTTTTTAGTCTTGTTGGAAAATCAGGATCTTTGTTATTAATATCACCCTCTAAGCATTAATATCCAGAGGTATCTTTGTCATTACCTCTGTATCTGTATAGGGATATTTGTCATTAATATCACCCTTTAAGCATTAACATAAGATAGAACAAGCATAACATGTCAAGTCAAGATTTTGTTTGAGTGATGCGTACATTTTTAGGAGGGTCATGATACAGGAGTTCGACAACCAATGTCACTAACATCAAGGTACATAGAGGGATTGGTGCTCTTGATCAAATACGAGTTCCATACCCTAATACATGACAAAATTCAATGGAAACATTGCAATCCCCCAATCCTAAAATCCTGAAAAACTACTAAGTCTGTTGGATTTTGAATGAAATCTAAGATTCTACTTTCTCCATATGAAATCCAATGAGGCCGGAATCACTCTCAAACATCCTGAGTCATTTCATGGTAATGTTAAAAATTTAAGTAAAAGTGACATCACTTTTACTTTAAGAATTTAACATTACCATGAATAGCATATCAATACTAAGGCCTAGACTTGATCATTAAGCTGCCAAAATTCTTGCCAAATGAAAATATGCGTGGCTGTAATGACCAAATGCGGCCTTTTCATACCCATGCAGGTCACTTTTGCTGCCTAACGAGTCCTGGAAAATAGGACACGTTGCCAAAATTGTGACACGCAATCGGATTCGACATGTCAAAATAGGACACGACGTGTCATGGTTTTTGGACACGAATCTCGAGAGAATCGTGTCGGACACGATGGATTTGGGATTCGTGGGGCCTATAGGACGAATCCGGTTATCTAGAGGAACAATGATGACTAATGAGTAAATTTCCCTGAAACCAGAGGATACAGTTTCATTGTAGAGGAAATATTAGTCATCATTATTATATTGTTGTTTTACACATATTTCAGCCATAAAAAGTCAATTGCAAACTCTAAAGGTTGCATATCTAATTAATAGTCTTGATCCTTTGTTGATTAATTATTGTAAGACTTTCTTTTGGCTATTATATGACATTGCATGCCCTATCATTGAAAATCTGTCAAACCCTAACTTATAACAACCCTATAATTTGGTTAAGAGGTATAGGGATAGAGTGATTATAGTTTCGTAAAGATTATCTTAGCCCTCTAGGCTCTATTAGCACCCTATCCCAGTGATTAGACCTCACCCATCACCTTGAACCCTTATTGAATATCCGTAGGTGATCTATATAGGGAAACCTCTTTTGTACTGTAAATACCATTAAATAGCTGGAGAAACACTGTTGAGTTGATAGTGGTAGCCGATCTCTTGTTTCCCCAAGGTTTGGACATGCTTAGTGAGGCTTTGCACTAGGCTTGCTATTTTTTGCAGTAACATTTTTGGCACTGTTACTGGGGAGGAGTTGAGTCCACCTCCTCGTGATCCGAAGTCTATGCTTCAATATTAATTGATGAGAACATTCCAAATCCCGAGTTAGAATTTCTCATCTAGCGATTCCTAACACCAATTCCCCCTCTCAACCCTCTGGTAGTAGGTCAAAAGGAGCCATTCCTCCTAGGAAGAAGACTAATCATAAGATTACTATCTCTTTTACATCATCTATAAATTTTCCCTCTCCTATAATCAAGAATCTCTTTGGTAGTCCTACTTCAACCACATTGGCCAAGTCATGGCTTAACATCGAATACAAGCCTCTTGACATGAGTGCCATTTAGGGGTACCCCCCATAAGCTTCATGTCAAGTATGAAGAATGTGTTGATTTGGGGTAGCATCGGATGTTCTCTAGCCATAAAAATTGGTGGAGAGGCTAAAGCACATGAGATCTCCAAGACCCAGAAATGGTTTGGGGAAATTCTACCCAGAGAGATAGATATTAAAATAATTAATATTTTTAATGGGTTCCTAAGTCTAAACTTAGGAAAATAAAAATATTAATGGGTATTAATATAAAACTGGGTTAGAAGGTTCTAAATGACATGGATCAAGCCAAATCTAATCTTAGCTGTTGATTAGAGATGTAATCTCGGCCATTGAAAACTCAACAGAAAAAGTATAAGAGGAGGCTTGAGGGTCAGTTGGAGATACACCAAGTTGATTAGTCAGTTCAATTTTCTGGAGCAGGGTTTGCTAAGAGAAATCGAACTAGTGATCAGAGTTGCAATGAGGGGCAGTGAGTGCATAACAGAGAGGCAGAGATAGTGTCGAAAGACCAGTGTAGAGGCAGAGAAGGCTATGCAGAGCCAGTAGGAGTCATGCAGAGGGTCAGAGTGACTGTGCAGAGGGCCAAAAAGCCAATGCAAAGCATCTGTAGGCTGACATAGAGCCTCAAAGAGGCGTTGGAGAGAGTTTCGTGGAGCAGACTTGCCGAATATGTGCTTCAAAAGAGAGGTATTACTTCCAGATTAATTTCTCTGTTGGGTGAGCCAGTTTGGCACCTAGTTGTACTCAAAAAAAGCTGCTTAATAATAAAACCCTAAGAACTACTGCACCGGTTTTCCCAAGTTGGGTTTTTTCGGGGACGATTGTCCAAAAATAACAGTGCCCCTTGTGTGTTTGTCTATTTCTTTCAGTTGATGATCTGTAGATGGTTGAGACTGCATTGTGTTTATTTAAGTATCTATATGGTTAAATAACTTGTTCAATAATTAAACAATTAGGTGAAATAAACCAGATAATGCAGGAAAATTTATAACAAATTAGACTTTGAAATTTCAACATGGTATCAGAGCATTGCAGATCACAGGAGAGTTGAAGGCACCGGCTGAATCAGAAAATTTGCAGCAGAAACAGCTGTCCTGAGAGACAAAAGTTGTTCCTAAGCAGAAAGCAGCAGAGAAGGAGTGATGTAGAGGGCCTGTGTCATCGTTTCGAGCCAGAGAGAGGCCAACACAGAAGCAGAGGAAGGAAGAAGAGGCTCACGAGGAGCCACGTCATCTTTTTAAGCTAGGTAGGAGTGACGCAATTGGCCAGAGGAGCGATTCAACCACTACCGGGATTGCGCAAAGCCAAGAGGCTCAGTTTCTTCAGTTGCTGGGGCCATTATGCCCCAGCAACAGAAAAAGTATAAGAGGAGGCTTGAGGGTCAGTTGGAGACACACCAAGATTGATCAGTCAGTTCAATTTTTTGGAGCGAGGTTTACTGAGAGAAATTGAACCAGTGATCAGAATTGCAGCGAGGGGCAGTGAGTGCATAGCAGAGAGGCAAAGATAGTGTCGAAAGATCAACACAAAGGCAGAGAAGGCTACGCATAGCCAGCAGGAGCCACGCAGAGGGCCAGAGTGACTGTGCAGAGGGCCAGAGGGCCTGCGTCCTAGCGCAGAGCATCTGTAGGCTGACGCAAAGGCCAGGAGGGCTGACGCAGAGCCTCAAAGAGGCGTTGGAGAGAGTTTCGTGGAGCAGACTTATCGAATATCTGCTTCCGAAGAGAGGTATTACTGCCGGATTGATTTCTTTGTCGAGTGAGCCTGTTTAGCACCCAGTTGTGCTCAAGAAAAGGTACTTAAGAATAAAACCTCAGAACCGCTGCTCCGGTTTTCCCAAGTTGGGTTTTTCCGGGGACGATTGTCCAAAAAATAATGATGTCCCTTATGTGTTTGTCTATTTCTTTCAGTTGATGATTTGTAGATGGTTGAGATTGCATTGTGTTTCAGTATTTACATGGTTAAATAACTTGTTCAGTAATTAAACAAGGAGGTGAAATAAACCAGATAGTGCTAGAAATTTTTTGACGGTTAGACTTAGAAATTTCAACAGAATGGCTGCCCAAATTTAATAGGACTGATGCAATCATGGCTGAGAAACATACAAATGAGTTTTATTGGTGTGTTGTTGGAAGGATGATTGAAGAGGAAGAGATCAGTATGATGTTGTTTGCCCTCTCATTGGAAGGAAATGCTTGAGATTGTTTCCTAGACTTGCATGCAGGGGGACTTAAAGACTTCGTCTAGCTCCACGAAGCATTTAACAAAAGATGGGCCATTGTCAAAGAAGGCTTGCAACTCCTAGCCAAGTTCCAGAAGACTAAAAAGAATGACATTGTGTTAAAATTGGCAACTAGGGCCAAACTCCATGTGGGTCATCTTATTTATGGCAGCTGATATTTTTCTATTCCTCCCTTCTAGAGGTGTAGGATTGATCAAAGAACATCTGATTCTGACATATATTTATGAAGATATGAATTTATTTGTATTTTTGACAATTTGTCAAGGTCGGCCAACAACCAAATTACCTCGAGCTCAACCTCAACGTGGCATTATAAATAGAGGAGGCCTCGAGTCATTTGTTACACACACTTCTCTCATGATCTCTCTCCACTCGTTTGGGTTTGGTGGCAAGAGAGGTCAAGAGGAAGTGGCCCTAGCCGCAGGTGAAGAGGAGACTAAGGGAGAAGCCCTAGCCGCAGTCTTGAAGGAGATCTGGCCGCAGATCAAAGGAGCTCTTATACGCAATAGAGGAGGCTCTAATCTGCATCAAAGGGAAGGCTCCATCCGCAGTTAAGGTAGGCTCTATATGCTGTCAAGAAGAGCTCTAATCTACACTTAAAGGGAGGCCCTAATCCGTTGTCCAAGAGGCCGTTATAAATAGTCAAGGAGTAGCCTTAATGTGCTGTCAATGAAGGCCCTAATACGCTGCCTGAAGAAGTTCATATATGCAGCCTAAAGAAGCCCTAATCCGCAGTCATAAAGGAGCCCTAATTCACTGTCAAGAGAGCCCTAAAGCCACAGACAATGGAGCCCTTATACACAGCTAAGAAGGAGACCTAGCACAGCAAGAGGAGCCCTCATCATAGCGTGTAGAATTCTTGATGAACAACGCTGAAACCTTTGTATGCTGTTGGTGACAGCAAGGCAAATAAGCAGCCTTAAGGCTTGAATTAAAGGGCTGTTAGCAAGGTTGGAAGTTACAGTCATAAGGAGATGCATTGCGATGAAGAAGTCTGTCTTCAAGACAGCGTAGGGCAGAATTGGTTATGCATTTGGGTGCTGCCAAGAGTAGACAGCTAGGCCGAGATCTTCTGGAAGGAAACACTGCCATTTGAGTGTCATTTGGGCAGGGTGAAAGCTACAGCTAGCTGCTTTGCTAGGCTGCAAGCCATAGCAAGCAGCTAAGGCTGTTCCAAGGCAGCATTGAGGTGTACATTGCTTGCAGGAGGCAGCGTGGATAAAGGGGAGTCTCTCCTAGGTGGACCACAACCCTAGAAGACTTAGTTTGTTGATTAAGGGCTGCATATTGTGCCCTAACCAGAATTGCAGGAGCAGCAAGCAATCAGAGGAATGTTGCAGCAGTGTTATGTGGAGGGCTACTAGATTGATGATCTACTCAAAGGATTTGCTTCAGCACTCTTAGTGATTGGATTCAGGGCTGCATCTTTGAACAGTCATCATTAGCAGAATGATGGACTTTCTACTGCTGTCATAAATATCATTTTTGTATATTTGTACTATCTCTCTCTCTACTGAACTATTGAAGAATATAAGAAGAATTAATCAAGGATTTCCCCACATTGGGGTTTGTCCTTGGCTGGTGCCACATCTTGTGTCCTCTTGTCTTGGCTTGTCTTCTACTGTTTATGTTTATGTTCTATCTGCATTTTACTATCATGCTGATGTGATTGCTAATTTGGAAATTGATATTGGACTAATAAGAAATTTGAAGTAAATTGCTCTTGAGCATAGAACATACCAAAATTTAACATGGTATCAGAGCTGAGGTGAAGGCAAAGCCCAAGCAAGAGTGAAAGAGCAATCACCAAAGACAGTTGGACAAGGTCAAAGGCTCAATGGGTTCCTCATCCCACTTCCCGGCTGAAGACAAGCTCCGTGAAAAATATGACTATCACGGATGGAAGATGTCTCTTGATCTAACATTGGAAGAACAAGAAGTGTTGGATTATGTGAAGGGTAAAATCCCTGAGCCTCCATCAAATGCACCAATTGCTACAAAGAACAAGTACACCAAGGTTGAAGTCAAAGTGAAGAAGATTATCAGAGATTCCATTGACAAGCGTCTGGTGGCCTACATCTCCAATCTAAACACCTCCAAGGAAATAAATGATAGGCTGGTCAACATGTTCAAGGTTAGTGATGTAATCAAATTTTATTTCTTAAAAATACATTGAAGGATATTAAGAAGGGCAAGGACGAGGATATTCAATCCTACTTCTTACGGATCACCGAAATCAAGAATGATCTTCTATCGGTTGGAGAAATCATATCTGACAGGGAACTTACTATCACTACTCTTGGAGGACTCCCACCCGAGTGGTATATATTCAGAACCAGTATTCTCAATAATGATCGAATTCTGGGATTTGAAGAATTAATGTCAAGATGCATTCAGGAAGAAACAAGAATGGTGGAGCAAGAAATGCCTTCTAATAGAGGCAACCCCACTGCTTTCTCTGCTCATGCCAAAAGGAGAAATAATGCAGGGTCTAAAGGTCATTTCAATGGAAAGCCCAGATCTAAGGGTGGAAGAAAGGGCAGGTGCTTTGTTTGTAATAAGTTTGGCCATTATGCAAGGGAGTGTCCAACTAGAAGGGACACATCACATGATGATGATCATAATCATTCCAGGGGCAACTTCAACAACAATGATCAAAGTGTTGATTTGGGGCAGCATCAGATGTGCTCTAGCCATGAAAATTGGTGGAGAGGCTAAAGCACATGAGATCTCCAATACCTAGAAATGGTTTGGGTAGATTCTAAACAATTTGGGAGATATTAAAATAATTAATATTTTTAATGGAGTCCCTAAGTTTAAACCTAGGGAAAATAAAATATTAATGTGAATTAATATAAAACTGTGTTAGAAGGGTCCAAAAATCATGGATCAAGCCATAGTTAATCTTAGCCGTTGATTAGGGACTTAATCTCGGCCGTTGATTTGTCAATGAGAAAAGTATAAGAGGAGGCTTGAGGGTCACTTGGAGGATACACTGAGGGAGACCAGTCAGTTCAATTTCTGGAGTGGGGTTAGCTGAGAAATTCGAACTAGTGGTCTAGTGAGCAGTCAGGAGGCAACAAGTACAGAAAATAGAGAAGGGATCAACCACTGGAGACCAGCGCTGAGGCAGGAGAGGCAAACGTAGGGCATTTCAGGCAGATGTAGAGGCAGCAAGAGACTGCGCAGTCACTAGAGGGCTTGTGTGGGTGATGCAGAGAGGCCCAGGGCTGACGCAGTCAAGTAGGGGCTGACGCAGAAGTGTCTGGGAGCCACGCAGAGTGTTGAGCCTTGAAAATGTCATTCATTTCCATTACACTTTCACTATTATGTCCATTATATCACCTCCACTTCACTACTATGTCACCACATTCATCCCACTTTTCATTATAATTGGGCCACATTTATGTTTTTCCAATCTTTATTAATTCTAAGTCTTTTAAGTGAATTTGTGGTTAAAAATTAGAAAATAATGTGCATATGCTTATACCTAACAAATGGGTTGAGGTTGTTGACATGTGTAGGTTGAAAGGAGACTTCTAGAAGACCCTTATGTGGCACTCTAAGGCTAAATTCGAATTTGGTTGGAAAGAATCATGGGATCATGAGGATATGTGTCACATCTCCTAATTGTATTGTAACTCTAAGAAGACGTGTCTTATCAGTGCCTATTTTGATTAGGACTCTAGAGGTAGAGGGAGAGATTCATGGACTCTCATTAATAAGATGGCTCTCATCTTTTTGTATAAATAGGAGATCTCTCTCCTTCATTTGTTAGTCTTTTTAGTCCCTAGTTCTTAAGTTTGTAGTTCTTCCTTGATGGCTTTTGAAAGCTTTGGAGAACTTTGTTGTACTTTGTACTTTTGAAGAAATTGAATAAAGCTTTGATGTTCTCAACATGGAAGGAGATGTGAAGTAGATGTCATGGAGCATATTAGAATGTAAGGTAGAGTAGATTTCATTTTGTAAATATTGCTTTGATTTCATTATGTTATTTAATTGCTTTCAAGTTTGATAGATTAGATTTTTCATTCATGCAATTTTAATTCATGCAAGTGGCAGAGGGCCCCTGCACACTAAAGCCTTGTATAGTTGTCATTTAATTCTGCATTTAATTTTGTTATGCTTCTGTATATTAGCTGTACATAAATTGCATTCTATTTTGATTGTAGATTAGTGATGCACATAACCTTTTAATGACTAATGACATGATAGAATCATCTTGTCCTTTTGCTGAAGCAGCAAGGATACTGGGTCTCATAGTCACTAGCTCATTGTTTGGTTGTTGCATTTTATTTTGATTGTAGATTAGTGATGCACATAGCCTTTTAATGACTAATGACATGATAGAATCATCTTGTCCTTCTGCTGAAGCAGCAAGGATACTGGGTCTCATAGTCACTAGCTCATTGTTTGGTTATTGCATTTTATTTTGATTGAATTAGCTGTATATTTACACTTTTGTTTAAATACTAATTCCGTCAATAACATGTTTTAAGTTCTTTTGAAGTGCTAAGTTTTGGAAGTTAGCATTAGGGACATAGGCCTTGTCTTGAAATCTTTATCCATACTTGTCCTTTAAAAGTATTCTTAAGACCTTAGAATAGGATTTCCATTTGCATTAAACACTTTAGAAAACCAACAAGAACAAAACCCCAAAAACAACATAAACTATAAAACAACGAAGTAAGAGAAAGGTTAACTAAGCACATATGGTGCACCACACTTCATCAGTTTACGATACCCGGATTGATAATTTATGTAAAGCAATTTAAGACATTAAATTGACTAGACACAGAGGTCAGCCAAGCTGACGCTGGGACTAGGAGAAGTGCTGGAGAATTTTTCTCTCTGTGGGTAAGCCAGTTTGGCACCCAGTTGTATTGAAGAATTGCTGAATAATAAAATCCTCCCTTGCTGCACCGGTTTTCCCACATTGGGTTTTTCCGAGGACTATTGTCCAAAATATCTGTATCAATATGTTGATTCTTATACAAGTGTTTGTTTCTGTATTACGGTGTGATATCTATAGCCGAATTTATTTTAATGTTTATTGAAGGAATTTCATAAATAACTTATTGAAGAATAAGTAGGAAAAGTAAATCAAATGTTGCAGTGATAGAGTTTTCACACGAAGGAATGACAGGTACAATGGCAAAGGAAAAATGAATGCAGGACATCAAGGAAATGGTCAACCCTCTAAGAAAGCAAGGAACTCCAGGTATGAAGAATCAAATGTTGTTAACAATAAGCAAAAGGAGTATTGTCTTATATCGGCCTGGCTCCACCACCTCTTCTCCGGACACTTTAGGAAATTGGCTTATTGATAGTGGTGCTTCAAGGCACTTCACCGGATACAAGGAAGCTCTCTCTAATTTGATAGAGAAGGAAACAAACTTGGAGACGATGCCACCTATCCCGTAAAGGGTGTAGGGAATGTTACCCTTCAATTGAATCAGGGTAACACGATTCATTTACAAGAAGTTCTTTACGTACCTGAACTCAAGAAGAACCTGGTATCCATTTTGGCGATGGAAGACAAAGGTTACAAGGTGGCATTCATCGATGGAAAGGTACGTGCTTGGAAAAGGAATTTTAAAGATGCTTTTACTCTTGGGTTCAGGGTTGGCACTTTGTATCAAATTGCAGGAAGTCCATTGGGGACCATGTCGTGTGACACATCTCTTCAACGGCACCGGAGGTCTGCCCATCTTCATTGTAAGGCCCTACCCGATGTGAGATAGATAGTGACAGGGATGCCTGAGTTCAAAGAAGAGCATGAAGGTATATGTTCGGGATGTACCGAGGGAAAACTTACAAGTAATAGCAAGACCATAGATGTGGAACAACCCGAGGGGCTTGAGGTTCATGATCAGGAATCTCGTATAAGAAGGTTGAAGAAATATCTCTATGGTTTGAAGCAAGCACCCCAGGCTTGGTGTGAGAGGATTGACAACTATCTGATGTAGCTGAGAATTTGAGATTCACTAGGAGTGTGATGTATGGCAATGTTACTCGTGCTTTTTGTGAGTAGAATGTTGTGAGACCAAATGACTAAGTGCAATAGAACCTTGTGGGACAGAAGTGGACAGAGATAGTAGCAACAGTGGACAATAGTGGCAGCAATGGATAACAATGGTAGTAGTGGACAACAATGGATAGCAGTGGCTGTGAAGTGCAACAACATAGGCAATAGCTTTATGAAAAGCAGATTGTAGTTGGGTCATTGCCCCTAGTACGGGAGCCCAAACTCATTCAGGGAGCATTTCTTCTTTCAGCATTGCTGGTAAAACCCCTTGGGGAGTCCTGTACTTCCTTCCAATTTATCTGGTAAATTTGTATGTAAACCATACATAACAAACCCTGTTGAGTGACATCTTCTGTGTATTGATGTGATGTTATTTTGTTTTATGTTTGATGCTCTGAATGTTTAAAAGGATAAAATAATCAATTGTGAAAAATAAGGGAAATATTGATTAACCCCCCTCTTAGTATTTCCAATAGTTATTGCATATATTCTATATTTTGCATGTTATATTCTATAAATTAGGGTTTATACATGTGCCATGGTTAAAATTATTAAATTTATCTAGAAATATTGACCTCTATGCCATGCAAAATTATTTTTCTTGAATCCATTAAGAGAACTTTGAATTGTGCATCTCTTGATATTAAGGAAGTCACTAGTGTTTGTAAAAAGAAGTTTTATCCCTCTCACCCTCTTCAAAAAGGCCATCCTCATTGCATTTACCCTAGGCAACTCCATTACCCATTTAAATCAAGGCACTAGTCTAGGTGGTGGTGATAAAACCTTCTGCTTTTACTAATTTCTCTTTCTTCTCTCTTAAATTCTAGATATCTAGGGTTAGGGTTTCTTTGAAATATTGCTAAAAGTAATTTTATTTGATGTGTTATTTCCCTCTAAGTAGGAATTGCATTAAATAATTGTTAAAAAAGCAAAATCTAACATTTTGATTTATTGCATGTTAAAACCCTATTTCTAGGGCTGATGTCATCATTATGTTGTTTTATGCATGTTTCAGCCATAAAATATCCATTGCAAACCCTAAACCTTGCATATCTAATTGATAGTCTTGATCCTTTGTTGATTAATCATTGTAAGACTATTTCTTTTGGTTGTTATATGACATTGCATGGCCTATCGTTGAAATTCTGTCAAACCCTAACTTATAATAGCCCTATAATTTGCTTAAGAGGTCTAGGGACACAGTTCTTGTACTTTGGTAGAGATTATTTTAACCCTCCAGGCTCCTCCAGTATCCTCCCAGTCATTTATCCTCATCCATCACCTTGAACCATTCTTATTGAATATCCTTAGATGATCTATATAGGGAAGTCTCCCTTGTGTAAATACCATTAAATAGTTAGAGAAAGGTTGTTGAGGTGACTATGGTAGCAGATCTCTTGTTGCGCCAAGGTCTGGACCTGCCTAGTGAGGCTTTGCACTAGGCCTACTAGATTTTGCGGTAACGAGTCATAAATTGTAATTTATAAAAAAATAAATTTTTAATTTCGAAATATTTAACTTGTTGCACTTCTTGGTGTGTATTTTTTTCAAATTCACTAAAGTTGCGCTCAACACCTGAAGAGGTTCCTATTTGACTAAGCACCCAAATGTGAAATGATTGTAAATTGGGTACTATTTTTCTTTAGCAACTAGAATGAATATGAGAAGAATAATAAAGGCGTTGAAATTTGAAACAAAGAAATGAGAGACATTGAAATTTTAATCTATTTTTTCCTAAACATGCACTCAAAGATACTTCAAGTCTCAAAAACTAGTGCAACCCTAGAGGCACTTAGGAAGTTTTCTGATTGTCACCATAGCAACTCTTCTTGTCACTTTAGGTTGGCTCTCATCTAGCTCAAGTGGGAATTCCTCAAAAAAAATTGTAAGCTATGCTTTAGAAATAAAAGGGATGGTGAATTGCCAAGACTAGTGCCTATCCAATGGGTGATGGAGTCAAGATGAACAATCAAGAGGGTTTAAACAATATGGAAGAGGCACGTTAGGCTGCTACAAACATGATTAAATTAACCATACGGATTTACCTCAATATGCCAAAGATTGAAGGAGAACTCTTCCAAAGATACTCCCGAGTCTCAACAATAGGTGCAAAAATCAACCAAGTAATAATGTGTAACCATGAATCATTAAATGACAACCACAAATGAAATCATAAATAAAGTAGATTCAAGTAAGAATCTCTCTTTATGGGATGATCTGTCAACCATACATATGTCCTCAAATATAATTTCACCCAAGATCAAGAGAGCCTAGACATGCCACACTTAACCTTGAAATCCTAGCTAGGGTAACCCTCAAAATAAGGTGAACAAACCTAACCAGACAATACAATAACAAATATCCATCAATTAAACCCAATAATTACAACAAGATGAAGTGAGAGTTTCATCTCAACCCTAACATCTTATTGGAACAAAAATGCCTTTCTACAAATATTATTCTAGCAAATATGTGCAAGTACTTTTTGTCCATCAAGTCAAACCAATAAAACAGAAAAAAAAAATGGATGAACCTCATTTTAAATGCCCCTTGACATTTTTGTCCCAATATACCTTCAACTAAGCTTGGAGGGGATCTCCCACAATTCCAACCACACCTCCAGCGAATGAATCTTCTACTCTATTTATATTTTCAAATCAAACCCTAGTTCGTAAGATAATATTTCTTTTTAGAATGCCCTAGAATCTCCCTTGTGTGTAGCGCTCCATTTAGTTTTTGAACGAATAAAATGATTCCATGTTGCCACTTGTCATCTTTTTATTTCATGACATCCTTTCAAAGAATGTATTTATTATTCATTTGAGGGTCAACAATGCCACATGGCATCTCCTCATGCAAAGATCTTTAAGAAATATGTAGAAAATTCCTCAAACAAAGCGTTCTCACCCAATATCCCATTGCAAAGGTGAAGCATGCCTCCAAATATGTAGAAAAGGCCTTAGAGAATTGTCCTTGAGCTCACATACCCCAGAAGTGGAAACATGCCTCCAAATATGGGGAATATGCCTCCAATAATGTGTAATGCACGATAAAGTCGCTTTATCATGTTTTGAAAGCCCTTTTTTCATTGAATGCCCCTCTTGCAAGGGGCAAGTTCATAATCAAGCTACCATGATGCTTCCTTGAAGTGGATCTTGTTAGTTTTTCTAGCATCGGATATGTTCTAGCCACGAAATTTGGTGGAGAGGCTAGAATACATGTATTCTCGAAATCCTAGAAATCGTTTTAGGAAATTCCACCTAGAGACGAATTAATTAAAATAATTAATCAGTTTTTAATATTTCTTGTCTAAACTTAGAAAATATGATTAATTAAAGTGTATTAATTAAGTTATGGTGAGAATCTTCTAGAAAAAGACTTGGGTCGAGTTCTAGTTAATCTTAGCCATCGATTAAGTTTTAATCGTGGCCGTTGATGTCTCATCAAGAGATTATAAGAAGAAACTCGATGGGGCTTGGAGAACACACACTAGCAGTTTGATTTCACTAGCAAATCGATTCCCAGAGTAGCAGCGCTGAGTTGCCGGAGAGAGAGCGAATGAGCTCGAAGTAGTGAGAGAGGCGCTGGGAGAGTAAGGTCGGAAGAAGTTTTTCTAGTTCTAGTGAGTGCACTACATAGAGGCAGTAAGTGCCATAGAGAGGCAGCGCAGTGCTTCAGATGGGATTCTGTATTTTGCTGGGGAGAAGTCATGATTCAGTGCCCAAAGCCGAAGAGAGAGTCCAGACTCTAGGAGGATCCATCTTCCAGACAACAATTGATCAGATAGCGAGAGGGAAAGTAGTTCTAAGTTGTGAGGACGCAGTACTGCATAGGCTAGCACAGTGACTACATAGAGGCAGCAAAAAGCAGCTCAACTTGAGCGAAGGTTGGTATCGGAGTGCCTGTGGAAGTGAGATTTTTCTTAGTAGATTTATTGTCAATCATTTCTCTGTATGGATTGCTAGATTTGAGCATCCATAGTCTTGTACTTAGATTTACTACTGCATAATATTAAAACCCTTAGCGGCTGCACCGTTTTTCCCGAGTTGGGTTTTCCAGGGACTTAGTCCAAAATGTAACTGTGTATTTGTGTGCGTGTGTGTGCATCAATTCTTCCAGCATTTTTATTTCTTCCGCAATATTTATTTTATGAAGGTTGTAGTGTATTTGTTTCGATATTTGCCATAGCACACAACAAATAATTTGTTTAAGTAAATTAACAAATAGAAGAAATAACATCAGTTGCTGCAATAGGATTCGAGTTTAGCCGAATTTTCACATGGCATCAGAGCATAGGTTGAAGCTGGAGAGCTCAGTTGCAGGCTGGAAGAAGGAGCTTTGAAGCACCATGTATCCAGCTGTTTGAAACCTCAGGGCCTACACTGTCCCTTTGGCCAGGAGGGTCAATTTTTGAGGAAAAGTTTATTTCTCTGAGAGAGTCGACAGAGAATAAATTTTCCAAATCAAAGATTACCAGAGGCAGAGGGAGAAGCAATATTTTCCTTGTAGAGAAGATCTTCAGCTGGGACGCAGTTATTTTGCAGCAGTTTGTTGGTGCAAAATAACGTCAGGAGGAAGGAAGAGCACACACTGAGGGAATTCTTTCCTCAGGGAACTTCTAGTCTAGAAGTTCAATTTTTCACTGCAGAGCAACAGTAGTTGTGAGCAGATTTTCCCACTCCAGCAGGGAGTGCGTAGAGCCAGTCAGCGGTTGCACGGAGGAGTTCAACTTTTTGCAGAGATGGCATCAACAAGGCTGAGAGATCAGGATTGGTTGGACAAAGCCTCCAACTACGTGATCTGGAAGGCAAGAATTTCCTATCTTCTAGATGAATACGAACTCAAAGCCTACATCGATAATGTGGTAGTTGTACCCACGAATGCAGATTAGTTGAAGGCCTCCAAGAAGGAGATGGCGAAAACAAAGAGGCTGATTCTCGATGGGGTTCGAGATCACATGGTGTCTCACATAACTGGCAAAGATACTGTTAAGCAGATGTGGAAAGCTCTCGCTACGCTATACTAGGGATCTTCCAAGCAGCGGAAGATGTATCTTGAGGAAAAGTTGAGTTGCACCAGGATGCAGAAGGGGGAACGCATAGACCCCTTCCTCACTAGGATTCAGGATGTCCGAGACCAACTGTCTGCAGTAGGATCAATGCCCCAGCCTACATAATTGATGCGGTTAGCTCTAAACAACCTTTCCAAAGACTGACAGGTCTTCGTCCAGAGTATTCTGGGCATAGACAAGTTGCCAGAGTGGGATTGAATGTGGGCTGATCTGCAGCAGGAGGAGATGAGGTGAGATTTGGTGACGAGCACCATCAGTGGCAGCAACAACAACAGCCATAGTGCGATTGAATGTGGGTTGATCTACAACAGGAGGAGATGAGGCGAGATTTGGTGAAAAGCACCATCAGTGGCAGCAGCAGCAGTGGGACGAAGCAAGTGAAGGAAGAGGAGAATATGGCCCTCGCATCAAAGGGGTAGCAGGAGCAGCGCAGGAGGAAGAAGGACCTTTCCAAGGTCAAATGCTTCAGATGTGGTGAGCTTGGCCACTACAGTACCCAATGTCTATTGATTTCTGGTAGCATCGGATGTGCTCTAAGTCTCAAATTTTGTAGGGAGGCTTGGGCACATGTATTCCAAAGAACCCAGAAAGTGTTTTGGGAAATTCCACCCAGAGACAGTTTTATTAAAATAATTAATTATTTTTAATGGGTCCCTAAGTCTAAACTTAGGAAATTAAAATAATTAATGGGTATTAATCTAACTATGGGTGTAACTTCTAGAAGAAGACGAGGATCAAGCATAAATGATCTTAGCCATTGATTAGCTTCTAATTTGGGTCGTTGAATGTCAACGAGAAGATTATTTAAGGAGGCTTGAGGGTCATTTGGAAGACACACCGAGAGTTGATTAGTCAGATCGAATTGTTGAGCCAGAGAGCAACGCAGTGATTTCGTGGTGATCACGTAGAGGGGCAGAGAGTTTTGGCTAGAGTATCTTCTCCGGAGCCAAGAATACACATCAGAGAGACAAATATAGACGCAGAGGAGGCAATGCAGTGCCCCAGTGAGGGTGACGCAAAGCCAGGAAGGGCTCACAGCCTCACGCAGAGTAGCGCAAGGCCTTCCAAGCAGAAGTCTGAGATTTTGCTAGGGGTTTGACGTTTTGAGCCGGGAGGGCTGAAGTCGAAGCTCCTGAGAGCAAATCGATCCAACAGAGAGGTGATGCAGTGCCTCAAAGGCAGTGATGCAAGCCCACGCAGTGACTGTGTAGGGGCAGCGCAGAGGTAGCCGGGGACTCATTGGTTCAGCTGCCGGATCAGTCGGGACTTGCAGTGTAGAGTGAGGTAATCTCACTAATTTCTTCTGCTGAGTGATATTCTCTGTACTGGATAGCCAGCGAGGCATCCAGAGTTTGTATTCAAAAATTACTACTGCATAATAATAAAACCCTCAGATCTGTTGCACCGATTTTCCCGCATTGGGTTTTTCTGGGGACATTTGTCCAAAAATAACGTTGTCATTGTGTTGTATTTTCTTTCTTGCTCAGTTTCTTGTTTCCGCATTATATTTATTGAGTGAAGGCTGCATTGTATGTATTTCGATATTTGCCGTAGTAAACTACAAGTAATTTGTTTAGAGGAAATTAACAAATAGGAGAAATATCATCAATTGCTGCAGTAGGGATTCTGGTTTAGGAATTTTTACATGGTATCAGAGCAGTGAGGTGAAACAAGAAGAGCAGTCCGAGACAACCCGGATTTGAGCAGAGAAGGAGGTCGAATAGCTGCAGGGGGCAACAGTTCGGATCCCCAGAGCGATTGCACAATCCAGGCTAGGAAGGCAAAATTTTCGAGGAAAGTCTCTCTCTGAGTGAGTCGACAGAGAGGGAAGACTTCCAGATCGAAATCTTGCTAAGCCAGAGGGAGCAACGCAGAGCCTCAGCGTTGAGGAAGGAGCTGGTGGGATGCAATTTTCTACTGGTATTTTGCTGGGCAGAAAATCGTCAGAAGAGAGAAGAAGCACAATGAGAGAATTTTTCCTCAGTAGACTTCTCGCCAAGAAGTCCGTTTTCTTATTGGCTGAGCAGCATCAGTAAAAAACAGAGAGGAGCAGTTCGACATTTTCTGGGCAGAGATGGCAGCCAGTGGGTTGAGAGATCAGGACAGGTTGGATTGGGCATCCAACGATGTTATCTGGAAGGCAAGGGTGTCGTGCCTTCTAGATGAGCATTTTCTCAAGGCCTATGTCGACAGCGTGGTGGTTGAACCTGTAGATCCAGATCCTCTGAAGAATTACAGGGGAGAAATGGCGAAGGCCAAGAGGGTGATCCTTGATGGAGTAAAGGATCATGCGGTTTGCCACATCGCTAGCAGAGGGACTGCTAAGGAGATGTGGGATGCCTTGGCAACACAGTATCAAGGATCTTCCGAGCAGCGAAAGATGTACTTAGAGTAGAAATTGAGATCTGCACAGATGCAGAAGGGGGAGTGCATTGATCCATTCCTCACAAAGCTCCAGGAGACCCAGGACGAGTTAGTAGCTGTGGGGTCCACACCTCAAGGTTCCGAGATGGTGAGGCTAGCCCTAAACTCAGTGTTAGAAGAGTGGCAAGTCTTTGTCCAAAGCATCCTGGGCAAAGGCAGCTTTGCCAGACTGGGATAGTATGTGGGCAACTCTAAAGCAAGAAGAGTTGGGGAGAGATCTAGTCAAGTGTAAGCTTGATGGAAGAAGCAGCAGTGGGTCGAAGCCCAAGGAGGAGGAAGAGAATGCAGCCCTTGCATCCAAGGGGCAGTAGGAGCAGCGGAGGCGTAAGAAGGACATCTCGAAGATCAAATGCTTCAAGTGGTGAAATGGGTCGCTATACAACACAGTGCCATCTCAGGAAGAAGGACAAAGATGAGAAGCACGATTTGAAGGCTGCACCCGTGAAGATCGAGGGGGAGGAGTTTTCCATGACAACTGAGATACCTCCAGGAGGGAGGTGGGTGATTTAGAGCTGTCGTTTGAAAGAGCTACAGATGGGTAGGATCCTTTAGGAGCCCACCTCTCGGATCAATTCGTTGCTACGGGAGCCCAGATCAGAAGTAGCAGGATGGACCAGTGTAAGTTGGTGTAGAGGAGTGTTGGAGCGACATATGCAGTGGCTAGAACGCCAAGTCTGAGCAGCGTAGTGTAGAGTTGCAGCAGTGCAGGGAGGCACAGTGCAGTAGCAACAACAACGCAGTGGCTTCAGAGGGATAGCATGGGACTAGCAACAGTCAGATCTTCAACATCGAGATGCATCTATGCTGAACACTTGTTCAGATTTTGGGATGTTTTTCAGTTGCAGTGCAGATGAGTGTTAGTAGTGGCAGTGCTAGCAGCAGTACAGATGCAACACTTAAGAGGGAATTGTAGTACAGACGCAGTGTTGACAGTAGCAGTGTCAGCAGCAATACAGTTGTAGCAATAGTGCAGTAGTTGGTGGACAGCATGTTAGACGTCACCAATGCAGAGGACCATGTTATGAAGTCAGGGTGATGCTTCAGTGGGAGGCATTGCTAAAGCACATTCCTCGCTAAGAGGGAGTGTTGATTTTTGGTAGCATTGGATGTGCTCTAAGTCAAATTTTGCAGGGAGGCTTAAGAAAATGTATTCCAAAGAACCCAAAAAGAGTTTTGGGAAATTCCACCCAGAGACATTTTTATTAAAATAATTAATTATTTTTAATGGGCCCCTAAGTCTAAACTTAGGAAATTAAAATAATTAATGGGTATTAATCTAACTGTGGGTATAACTTCTAGAAGAAGATGAGGATCAAGCATAAATGATCTTAGCCATTGATTAACTTCTAATCTGGGTTGTTGAATGTCAACGAGAAGATTATTTAAGGAGGCTTGAGGGTCATTTGGAAGACACACGGAGAGTTGATCAGTTAGATCGAATTGCTGAGCTAGAGAGCATCATAGTGATTTCATGGTAATCACACAGAGGGGGAAAGATAGTTTTGGCTGGAGGATCTTCTCTCGAGCCAAGAATACACAGCAGAGAGGTAGAGAAAGACATAGAGGATGCAACATAGTGCCCAGTGAGGGTGACACAGAGCCAGGAAGGGCTCACGCAGAGCAGCACAGTGCCTTGCAAGTAGAAGTCCAAGATTTTGTTGGGAGTTTAACGTTCTAAGCCGAGGGGGATGAAGTCGAAGCTCCTGAGAGAAAATCGATCTAGCAGAGAGGTGACGCAATGCCTCAAAGGCAGTGACGCAGGCCCATGCAATGACTGCGTAGGGGCAGTGCAGAGGTATTAGGGGACTCGTTGGTTCCGCTGTCGGATCAGCTAGGACTTGCAGTGTAGAGTGAGGTAATCTCACTAATTTCTTCTACCGAGTGATATTCTTTGTACTAGAAAGCCAGCAAGGCATCCAGAATTTGTATTTAGAAATTACTACTGCATAATAATAAAACCGTCAGATTTGGTGCATCGATTTTCCTGAATTGGGTTTTTAAGGGGACTTTTGTCAAAAAATAATGGTATCATTGTGTTGTATTTTCTTTCTTGCTCAGTTTCTTGTTTCCGCATTATATTTAATTAAGTGAAGGCTGCAGTGTATGTATTTCGATATTTTCCGTAGTAAACTGCAAGTAATTTGTTTAAAGGAAATTAACAAATAGGAGAAATATCATCAATTGTTGCAGTAGAGATTTCGATTTAGGAATTTTCATAGTGTCCTCTCAAGAAGAAGGACAAGGAGGAAAAGAAAGACCAAGCTCATGTAGAGATCGACAATTTGTCCTCTAGATTGGAGGAAGCGTTTGCCATGATCACCGATATACCTCTAGGAGTGAGGTGGGGGATTTGTTTTTGTAGCCCCAGAGAGCTACAGGATGGGCATGATTCTTGAGGAGGTCCACCTCTTCAATCATAACCTTGCTACGGGAGCCCGCAATATTTCAGTAGCAGGATGGATCAGTGGCAGATGGTGTAGTCAGATGCCAGAGTGACAGATGCAATGGCTAGTAGCAGTCAGATACTGGGCAGCACAGTGCAGAGTTGGTAGTAGTGCAGTTGGCATAGAGTAGACTCAACAGCAGTGTAGAGGCTTCAGTAACAGTGCAAAGACTAGCAGCAATCAGAGACTTGGGAGGTAGATGCATCATACTGATCACAATTGATTTAATATTTTGGATGCTTTTCAGTTGCAGTTGTTTCAGTTGCAGCAACAACGGATGGAAAGGGAGTTGCAGTGCAGATGCAGTGTTGGCAGCGGTTCAACAGCAACACAGATGCAGCATATATCAGAGTTGCATAGTAGCTGGTGAACAACGATGGTCAGACATCAGTAGCGTGATAGGAGGTGGCACAGAGACAGGGTGTTTCTTCAGTGGGTTGCAACGCTAGAACACATTCGTCACTAAGAGGGAGTGTTAGTTTTTGTAGCATCAGATGTGTTCTAGCCACGAAATTTGGTGGAGAGGCTAGAATACATATATTCTCCAAAACCCAAAAATCCTTATTCGAAATTCCACCTAGAGATGACTTAATTAAAATAATTAATTAGTTTTTAATATCTCCTAAGTCTAAACTTAGGAAATATGATTAATTAAAGGGTATTAATTAAGTCATGGTGAGAATCTTCTAGAAAAAGACTTGGATCGAGTTCTAGTTAATCCTAGCCATCGATTAAGTTTTAATCGTGGTCGTTGATGTCTCAACGAGAGATTATAAGAAGAAACTCAATGGGTCTTGGAGAAGTCACACCAACAATTCGATTTCACTGGCAAATCGATTTCCAGCGTAGCAACATTGAGTTGCCAGAGAGAGAGCTAGTGAGAGAGGGGCAGGGATAGTAAGGCCAGAGGAAGTTTTTCCAGTTGCATTGAGTGCACTGCAGAAAGACAGTAAGTGCCACAGAGAGGCAACACAGAGCCACATAGAGGCAACACAGTGCTTCAAAGGGGATTCCATATTTTGTTGGGGAGAAGTAGTGATTTAGTGCCAGAAGCCAGAGACATAGTTCGGAGGCTATGAGGATCCATATTCCAGACAACAGTTGATCAGATAATGAGAGTGAAAGCAATTCCGAGTTGTGAGGACGCAGTACTGTGTAGGCTAACACAATGATTGCGTAGAGGCAGCAAAGAGCAGCTTAACTTGAGTGAAGGTCAGTGTCAGATTGCTTGTGGGAGTGAGATTTTTCTCACTAGATTTATTGTCAGTCATTTCTTTGTATGAATTGCTAGATTTGAGCATCCATAGTCTTGTACTTAGATTTACTACTGCATAATATTAAAATCCTCAGCTACTGCACCGGTTTTCTTGAGTTGGGTTTTTCGGGGACGTAGTCCAAAAATAACTTTGTATTTGTGTGTGTGTGCATCTATTCTTCCAGCATTTTTATTTCTTCCGCAATATTTATTCTGTGAAGGTTGCAGTGTATTTGTTTCAATATTTGTTGTAGCACACAACAAATAATTTGTTTAAGTAAATTAACAAATAGAAGAAATAACATTAGTTGCTGCAATAGGATTCAGGGTTAGCCGAATTTTCATAGATCTTTGTCATCAAGTGGCGTCGTTTGATCAAACAATGTTCCAAGCTAGGACATACATGTTAGATTTTGGTAGCATTGGATAGGTGTTCTATTCTCAATTTGTGTCTAAGAGGCTAAGGAACATGAGATCTCCAAAACCCAGAAAAGATTTCGTAAGATAAGCTTGTGAAATGCCTTAATTAAATTAATTGATCAATAATTAAAAAATGCCTAAGTCTAACTTAGGAAAATTGATTAATTAATGAGAATTAATTAAGGATGATCGAGAATGCTCTAGAGACTCACACAGATTGAGTCTAAGATGATCTTAGTCGTTGATGAGGATCTAATCATGTCTGTTGAAGATCCAACGAGATATTGTAAGAGCAGATCGATGGGATGGAGATAGATATAGTTTTACATAGTTGTGTGAGAGAGAGCTTGACAGATCGAGCTACCCAATGCGTAGAAATTTAGCAAGGGAAGAGTTCGAGCCAGAGGGAGAGCATCAGAGAGAGGGAGCGGCAAAGAGAATTCCGGAGGAGTTTCCTAGCAATTTTCTAGTGCCAGAGAGGCAGGAAAAGGGAGGCCAAAATATTCTATAGAGAAAGTTGTCCAAGCAATGCGAGTTAGCCAGTCCAGCTGAGCGAGTTGCCAGGAAGGGTTTGTATCATTTGTCGGTGTTAATTTTCTTGGGGCTATATTGTTCTTTGCTTTAGATAATTGTATTAACGTACTTTTCATCCTTTATATCTTGCATTCCCATAACATCATAACCTCAGTAGCAATTATGTAGAAAGAACAATATCAACAACAATGCAGCAGAACATAAAGGAACAACAGAAGAAAAGCAAGCACACATAGAGACACCAGGATTTGGTCTAAGACTAGGGAAAAACCCCTCAAGGGGGAAAAACAAGAATTCAATTCTTCTACTTTTATTAGATGTTCATCAATTGTTCAGTTGAGATACAAAGTACAATTAAACATATTAGGCCTCCTAGGGCCAACCAGAAATATTAGCTATCATACATCCCTACCTTTGTCGAATTGATACATCGAGATCCTTGTTGTAACGAGGTCACTGTCATAACGGAGCAAAGCATTACTACTATCATCATGTAGAGACATAGGTGTGCTAAGTCACTTAAGTACATAAGGATTCCTACATTAAAGGCAATTCTACAAGTATAGGAATGACTTTTTATGTCACTGTCATGATGACAGTTACATAGACTGCTTTCTCACTTTCTTGATGATCACTATAATATGTCAAGAATATCATTAGCTGCCAACCTGAATATCACTGATATAGGGTTCCTTAGGGTCACTGTTCATATGTCCTTTAGAGCTGCCATCATATCATATGTGTCATAGAAGAGACAATCAGGAAAATCTTTGTCATTTGAATGTTTGAATCAGGATTACAAGCCTCCTTAGGGTTTCACTTTAGGGTTCCTGATGACAAGATCTCAACATATATCCTAGAAAGAATATGAACCATGATATTGAGAAAATACAAGGTTTTGATGCCATCAATCAAATCATAGATTGAAGACTTGCAACTGTAAGTCAATGCCATAGAGAAACATACCAAACAAATTGTATATTGAAGTCATACGAACTAGGTATAGAAGCCACAATTCTCAGAGAAGACATACCATACGAGTTGTATACTGTATGTAAACTTCCATCGTAGAGCCATACGTACTATAGGATACCATACAATAGTGCATACGAATTGTATAAGGATAACACACAACAATGCAATCCAAACTTTATATACGAACTGTGTACAAGTGCCATACAAACTGAGTGTTGAAGCCACAAAAATATTATACGAACTGAATGCAAACACCATACGAACTGTGTGCAAATGCCATACGAACTGAGTGCAAACATTATATGAACTGTGTCCTCACATACATACATATCGCAAGAGTAGTCATGAGAGAGTAGACATAAGAGTAGTGTCATGTAACCACAGTGTAGTCCTAAAGGCAATGCAAGATCGGTTTTGTGAATAGTCTTGTAATAGAGCAAGAGATGTTCTGCAATTTGAGTGAGAGAATCATCCTGTAATGAACCACGAGAAGTATAGTTCTGTAGCAAAATATAGTTCTGTGACAGAATGCGAGGCTCCTGTAGCCAAGCGAGAGTGAAGTAGAGCCTCAGATATGCGAGAGAGTGATGACCTCAAACCCTTGTGAAAATTTCAGAGCAATCCAAAGTGTGTGTGTTGGAGAATACCCCTTTGGGGTATTTATATTTGTTTCAAGGTGAGCCGACTGTTGAAATATGTAACTAGGTTTCGTCTTCATAATATTGTATATACTCTTGGGTTCGGGCTACCAAATTTAACAATCCCTCTTAGCTAGTTTGGGTTTTTAAAGCGCTTTATGCGCCAAGTGTCCCTCTTGCAAGTGGTATATTCATGATCAAGCCACCACAATGCTCCCTTGAAGTTGAATGCTAGACATTAAGTGTTCTCCTTTGACCAAAATATTGTTCCAACCTAGGGAATACCTCCATTGAGTATTTCCCTTTGTCTCTTGGCATGTTCCAAGCCTCCTCCAAGCTAGGACATACCTCCCAAGTATTTCCCTTTGTCTCTTAGCATGCTCCAATTCTCCTCCAAGCTAGGGCATTTTCTTTCCTTTATGCTCTTGACCTCCCATGTGTAGTGTGTTCATGTTCTAGGGATTTCTTCATTCTCATATCATTCATCAATGTGGTCCTAAAGAAGCCTCCATCAAGCTATAACTACTACTAATCTCCAAGGGTCTTTTGTTGTTCTTAGAGAGAGAAACGAGGCCTGTGAAAAAGGAAAAATGAGCCATAGATTTTCAAAGGGGTAGTAAAGATAAAATAAAGCTTACCTAGCATTCTAGTAGTCTTGTCTTGAACAACAATAAAAAATCCAAATGTTCTGGCAGTCATCCTGTGTATCTCCATTTGTATAGAAATATCCAAGTGTTTAAGCAAACTTGGCATCATTTGTTGAACATGTGAGAATAATCTATCCAAAACTTCATGATCAAATCTAAATCATGAGTAAGAGATTGTGGCTTGAGATAGAGCCTTGCAACATGAATGGGTTAATGGGGTATAATGTTCCATTGATCATCAATCAACTTCCATATGAATAATTATTTTCCATATCCCTCACCCTTCCTGTGCTCATAATAGGTATGAATAGCTTCCTTGGCCCTATTCATGGCCTCATACAAATTGCCCATTGCAGGCTTGTCCCCATCAACCAAGAAAAATACCTTCACCAAAGGTTCACTAATGACACATACCTCCACTCCTTTCCCACATGCCTCCACTCCTTCCCAAAAGTCTCCTAGTGGACTAGCCTAGGGATAGTTTTCCTATCGACTTTAGTGTTGAATTATAAAGGATGCCACTTATTTGAAATAAACATTCTCTTCACCTCCAACATACAAGTTAGGGGTGACTGAAGAGAGTTCAAGTTAGTGGCGAAATGTATCATGTGTGAACTTTCTCATCAAGCAAAGAAAGATGAATAACATATGGTTTAGTTAGATCCTTGGAGGTATATATGTTGCTTCATAAGATGGCTGAAACAATCTCAAGGATGGATTGTCAAAGGTGAAGTAAGTCTTTGGTGGTAACCAAGACATACTATAGGCAGAGTATGACATGGAAAGAGGAGTAGGTGTAGGTGGCTTGAGCTTTTGGATCTACTTTTTGTCAAGTGCAACAAAATTGGATTACAGTTGTAGACTCAATTATGAGCCTTTTCTAGTCATTATGTACTTGGTCTTGTATGTTGTAGCTAAGGGGGCTCCAAACTTGAATGTTTAGTATAACCAATTGCAAGATATGCTTTGTTAGCTTGGATTGAGCATGGGTATGACTTACATACTCTTTAGCTTTTTAATCAACATCTCCTATGATGCCTGCAATGCACTGCAATCCTATCTATGGGTAGCCATTGCTTCTACTTTTGCTCTAGATTAGTTTTCGTATACACTGTAGTGAACATAAGTTTGTTAAATAGGCTAGATTATGTAGGCTAGCATATTATAATTTACTAGTTATGATTAAATGTATAAGCTGCCTAATTAATAATTACCATATGTGGTGTATTTACAAACACATGTGAATTGTATTTTCAATTCATATCATTCATCTTTTATCTTTATTTGGAAATTTTCTTTGTAAGACTCTAATACCACTTGTAAGAGACACAAGTATAAATTATGCACAATAACAAATATTTCAAAGAGACATAAGAGATCAATGACATGATGGAAAGTATAATCCATGCATGTTTATAAATCTTTGTCACGACTCACGTGGTAATTATTAATTAACCTACCTATAGCAAATCAATACATCAGTGTTCCATGGTGACACATGCATTCTCCCCATGTTTCCCATGCACTCGGGATGGGAGGATGCCTAGGAAAATGTTTCCTCACATCCCCCTTTTGGGGAAACTCAGGGAGACATAGAGGAAAATGTCTCCTCAATGTGGAGGACGTGTTTCCGCAAAAGGGGTGCTTGTGGGTGTCCCCCCATCAAAAAGGGATGGGTGTCCGTGCTGAATTTTGCTTGAAAACAATAATTTAAGTGGGGAAGCCTAATATTCAATCCTAGGGTTTTGCCAATACCATATAATTAATGGTAATGTTAAATTCTTAAGGTAAAAGTGACATTCTCCTTTATATTTCATTTTCATCCTCCTTTATCTTTCATTTTCATCATTCTCCTTTATCTTACTTTTTCATCCTCTATATTTCATTTTCATCCTCCTTTATCTTTCATTTTCATCATTCTCCTTTATCCTACTTTTTCATCCTCCTCTATCTTTCATTTCCATCCTTAAATTTTTAATATTACCATTAATTGACTCAGGGTGTTTGAGAGTGGTTTTGACCTCATTGGATTTCATATGGAAAAAGTAGAATTTGAGATCCCACTCAAAATACAATGTATTTAATAGTTTTCAGGATTTCATGGTTGGGGAGATTGCAATGTTTTCATTGGATTCTATGATGTATGATGGTATGGAAGTAGGATTTAATCAAGAGCACCAAGCCCTCTATGTACCTTGATGTTGGTAGCATTGATTATTGAACTTCTTTGTCATGACCCTAGTAAAATTGTACCTATCACTCAAACAAAATCTCGACTTGACATGCTAAGTTTTTCTATCTTATTTTAATGCTTAGAGGGTGATATTGATGATTAGGATCCCAATATACACATTTTGATGATATCTAGGTATTTGTTGTAGTATGAACATTTTTGGATTATAGAGGCCATCTAGAGTCTCTTTGTTGATGTGTTTTTGATTCAAATATGGATTGCACTCTGTGCTATTTTGGTTATATGTACCCTTGATATATATATGAGAAACTTTGCATTTTTGTTTTTAATGGTTTGGAATCATATGGATGGATATGAATATTTATGGCTTTTTTTGTTTGTTTGTCTAGTTCACAATTTTGGGGTTTATCGGTTCAATCATGATCTAGTTCTGATAGCATTGGTTCATTGGCCGTGGTTCATTTTTTATTTTAACTTTTGAGTCTCGACTCTAGATATTAATAACCTTAGACCAAGTCTTTGACTTGTCACTTTTTACCATTTTTGAGTTTGAGTAGTTTCAATTTACTATTCCAATCTTTAGACTTTAATATCTACTATTTTTCCTAGTACTAATTAGATTCTAGAATAATGAATGATGAATTTAAATCAATGTATACAATATTTTACTATTTCTATTTCATTGAATCATTTATAATGTATGAATCAATGTATTTCATTATTGAATTTGAATCTGAATCATGTTTATATATATATATATATATATATTCCAATGTCCCTCATTCCTAATTTGGGGTTGCTCTTACACGCACCCCTATCTATCTCCCGGTTCCCTCATCCCCCTTCCCATAAACTTGGTGGAGCATTTCCATACATTTGATCATAATTACATTATTCCAAGTTATTTAATGAACTTCTGTTCATTACAAAGCTCTTGAGTTTCTACTACTAAAAAACTAATAAAATTTTGATTTTAATTAAAGAATATTTTTGTTTGAAGGAAGCATGCAATTGAGTTGTCCTTTTGTGCAGCATAAAGGGTATTCTTGTACATACCTGAATGACAAAATACGGTAATTTTGTTTATCATTAGTATGATAAGTTCTTTGTATCCAATTTTTGCCATATATATATGGATAAGTTATTTGTATCCAGAAAGATACTTATTTCATTCGATGACATGAACTCAAAGGGTGGTTTTGATGCACGAGTTACTTGTTCAGGAAGCTTTAGGGGCATACGATCTTGTTTTTGATGCATGAGTCTGTTAAGGAAGCTTTAGGGGCATACGATCTCGTTTTTTATGCATGATTTACTGTTCAGGAAGCTTTAGTGGCATACGATCTTGTTTTTGATGCTGTTTACACACCAAAAGTTACTAGACTCTTACGAGAAGCAGAAGAGGCTGGGGCTACTGTTGTAAGCGGGTTGGAAATGTTTATAAGGCAGGCCATGGGTCAATTTGAACTCTTTACTGGTACTCCAGGTAAAACATTTTAAGATATATGAACATAACTATTTTTCTATAGGATAGTTGCACCTAAAACTTCATGGTTTTCTAATGTAGATTTTTCAACTAAATGCAGCACCTGGGGTATTAATGCGGGAAATCGTTGCCAGACTGTAAGACATGCTTGGGCAGATTTTGGAGACATATGTAGCTGCGATTATTTGGAGCTTGTTGGTGCTACATTGCGTTTCAGTTCTGAAAGGTTCTTTGGAATGACATTGTCTTTTGGAAAAAAATTCTGTGCTCTATTGACATTTGTAGGTCATAATTCTTCTGGATAAAATTATTTGTTCTCATGATAAATTATGGGAGACGTATGAAGTGCCTAGTTGAAGCAGAAGTGGATCATATGTATTATATGTGGAAGTTATCTATGCTTTTGGGATCCTTTTAGCTAGGAGTGTTATAAAAGTGTTTTTTCACTTTACAAATAAAGTCTCTCAGGCATCTTGGCAACACTTTCAAGATACAAATACTAGAGCTGTGAGATAATGTTTAATATTTTAGTTGAATGAAACTGCTAGGTGATGCAAAATTGGCTAATAAAAGGTGTGTGGATGCTTATGAAATGTAATGCAATAAAATAAGGTGGTCTCATGATTCACGACATTTTGTTATCAATGTCAAGCTTGGGTGTTAGGGCGTTCACGCTGTGGTCATAGTTGCAAGTTGGCTCACCATGTGCTAGACATGTTTCCATTATGGCCTTAGTACAGCCGTCCACATTTTTGATGTTTTTTGGAGGTGGTTATTTTAATTGAGGATAAAATGCTTCCACCTAATTATTAATAAAACAAGTATGGACAGAGCATTTTATAAAACAATTGAAAAAATGGGTTGTTGAAAGTTGTTTCAACAAAAGAAACTGTACGAGCCTAGGGCTCTAGTAAAGCCAGAGCACACAATTTCCTCCCAGGATACAAAAAAACAATAGTCCATGCCTTAAAAGCTACTTAAACATAATAATAAAGGTCTAAAATAACGAAGGCCAGCTAATCATAATTAAGAGAGATAAATCATGCAGCGGCACATATTATTCTTCTGTCAGCAAGTGGATCATCGTGCGTTTGGAAATTCTTTTAGATCTATTCCCACAATCCATCGTTCACATTTGATAATTGATCAATGTTATTCAAAAGTACAGTTTCATGGTTGGAAGGGTCATCCTTTGGTCACCATGACTATTGTAGGTTAAATAAAGGAGCTTATGGAATGAACCATAATGGTAGATGGCCTTTTCCCTAGGTAGCTGAGACCATCCCCGAGGTAGCTGCAACACTATATAGGGTTTCTGGTTCTTCATTTCCTGTGATTATACTTTAATTGGGGCTAGAATTTTTCCAATCTTTGATTGCTTGGAATCTAATTCTACAATTTTGTATGAACTATAAATTTCTGTCTTAAGCCACAGATGATCTCTATGTACCTCCCTATCAAAAGTCGGTTGCATCCATGTCTCATCCTTTGTAGAAACCTTAACAGTGTTATATATGATGCATATTCTCAAATTGTCTGCTAGGACATGATCAAGTTCCTTTTCCTCGTTAGTTGTAACTATGGCATATTTTCTCCTCTCAATCTTTCATTGCCCCCATTTGATGACTTCATGATATTTCTTGTAATGATCAACCAATACTTTTGATTGCATCATTCTTGAATTTGTCTCTTCTTTTGTCCTATCGGTTATGATACATTACTCTAGAGTTCTTATTTTCTTGTGGTAAGAATGGATTATTTACCAAGTTCTTCCTTATCAATCACCTTGGTTATGTACCCTTGCTGTGAGGTGGATTTGCTGTAAACTCTGAACTATTGTGGGTACCACACCAAATGTTGCCAAATATAAGATATACTATAGTCATGACCCCCACCATTGGCCTAGGTGTAGGTCTAACAAAGCAATTTAGAAGAGAGTCAAACACATGCAAGGAAATCTAACTAGGTTTTTTCTCAAGTCCTTTATAGTGTTTTTGTTAACCAAAGCCCAATGAGGAATGTTGAAATTTCTAAGTTTATCTGTTAGAAATTTTATATGTATTTATTTGGTTTATTTCTACTACTTGTTAATTACGAACAAGTTATTTAAACATATAAACATCGAAATAAACACAATACAGTCTCAACCATCTACAGATAAACAGCTGAAAGAAATAGCAAACACACAAGTGACATCGTTATTTTTGGACAAATCGTCCCCAGAAAAATCCAATGCGAGAAAACAAGTGCAACAATTCTGAGGGTTGTATTATTATGCAGATATCCTTGAGTACAACTGGGTGCCAAACTGGCTCACCTGATAGAGAAAAATAACCGACAGTGATACCCCTCTATTCGGAAGTAGGTATTCAGAAAACTTGCCCCACGAAACCCTCTCTAGCAACACTGAAGCACTGCATCAGCCCTTTTGGCCTCTGTGTCAGCCTCAGAACCCTCTGCGTCAACCCTCTGAGGCACTGCGCAACCTTTGGGACCCTATGCGTCACTCCTGCTGCCTTCTGCATGGATGATGCAGGCCCTCTGGCCTCTGCGTTGTCTCTGTTGGACTCTGCGTGGCCTGCTCTGGCTTCTGCGTCTACCTCTCTACCTCTGCGCTGGTCTCTCGACACTATCGCTGCATCTCTGTCTAGTACTCACTGCCCCTCGCTGCTGATCACTGATTCGACTTTACTTAGCAACCCCGCTCTAGTAAATCGAATCACTGATCACCCTGGTGTTTTCTCCAACTGACCCTCAAGCCTCCTCTTATACTTTCCATGTTGGTCCTTCAACGGCCGAGGTTACATCTCTAATCAACGGCTAAGATTAGATTTGGCTTGATCCATGACTTTTGGAACCTTCTAACCTAGTTTTATATTAATACACATTAATATTTTATTTTTTCCTAAGTTTAGACTTAGGAACTTCATTAAAAATATTAATTATTTTAATATCTCCTAAACCGGGAAGAATCCGCCCAAACCATTTCTGAGTTTTGAGATCTCATGTGCTTTAGCCTCTCCACCAATTTTCATGGCTAGAGCACATCCGATGCTACCCCAAATCAACACTCCCTCTTAGCGATTACTGTGCTCTAGTAATACTCCACATTGAGTATCACCCTAATTATATGGCATCGGTTCCTGTGCTAATGCTAGGCCTCCCCGCCCAACATCCTCTGCACTATTGCATCCTGTACTACTACCCATGGCTCTGCCACTACCACTACTACATCCATACGATAGCTCCCTCTGCATTCATGCTACTGCTGGTCCTTTCTCCCAACACTGCATCTGCACTGCAACCCATTCTCATCATGTTGCATCGTGCTACTGCCAATTGCTACTGCACTGCAACCCATTCTCATCATGTTGCATCGTGCTACTGCCAATTGCTATTGCATTGCAACTTAGTTACTGAGAATTAAGTAACTGATCCACCCAACTATTGACATCCTTGTCAGGCTAGAAACACTCCCGATGCTGAAGCTCTCTCTGCCACTAATAAGTGCTCCCTCTACTGCCTTGTGCTGCTTCAACAACTCCATGCGTCCCGCACCACTGCAAACCTTTATGTGCCATCATGCACTGTTGCAACACTCTTCGTGCCTCTCGCACTGCTGCAGCCTGCTAGTCTCGCGCTGTCCGGGGACTCCTGCACTGTAGCACTCTCTGTCGCTTCATACGCATATGTTTCTACCTACATCTGCCAGTCCTACTATTCTCTCCTCGAGGCTCCCTTAGAAAGGTATAATCCTTGAGGTTGGGTACCTCAAGGATCTTGCCCCTCATCGCCTGTAGTTTTCTTGACTATAGTTCGATGTCACCCCGCCTCTTCTCTAGAGGTACATGAGCATTCATGGCACAATCGCCATCCTCTTCTACCTCTTTTTCGGCCTTCGTTGGCACTGCCTTGGAGTCAGACGTCTCTCCCTTGTTCTTCTTCCTCGGACATTGGTTCGCATAATGACCCAGTTCCTCACAGTTGAAGCACTTGACCTTGTAGAGGTCCTTTTTCTTCCTCTTCTCTTGCTTTCTCGCAGATGCCAGGGCCGTATCCTCTTCTTCTTCCTTCTTGATCCAGACTCCTTTGCTGCTACTTCCCATTTTTCTCAGTTGTCTAATCTCTTCTTGGCAAAGAGCCGTCCACAATTCTTCCCAATCTAGAAGATTCACCCTGCCTAGAATGCTCTGGACAAATTACTCCCACTCCTCGGAGACTGCATTTAGAGCGGTCCTCACCAACATCTCCTCATCCGGTGTGGCCCCTATGGAAGTCAGTTGGTCCCAGATCTCCTTCAATCTCTCGAGGAAGTGATCTATCTGCTGCCCCTTTTGCATCTGGTATGACCGCAAATGATTCTCAAGTAACATCTTCCTCTACACGGAAGTATGTTGTTACAACTTCTTCAAGGTGTCCCACATTTCCTTTGTCGTCTCCTTCTCGACAATATGTTGGACCACATGATCCTTGACCCCATCAAGGATGATGCATTTTGCATGGCCATTGCTTCCTCGTACTTCTCATTATTAGCTGGGTCAAATGGGATTGCCACTATTCTCAAGGCGAAGGCCTTGATGCGATGTCTATCTAGAATGGACAGGATCCTGGCCTTTTAGACCACAAAGTTGGATGCCCCGTCTAGCCTGTCCTGATCCTTCATCCCATTCATGGCCATATCTCTGCTCTTCTTGTCGACTCCTCTGAATCTCTCTACTTCCCTCCGGAAGTTCTCTCTTCAACTCCTGTTGAGTCTCTCTACTTCCCGCTGGAAGTTTTTTGCTAGACTCCCTTTGAGTCTTGATTTCCCTTCTAGAAATCCTCCCGCCAATCGTCAAGTCACACCTCTCCGATATTTTATGCACCTGCAACACCGATCTGGATTCCTTGGCTAGAAATCTGCCTCGGTAGCGAATCTCTCTACCTTGGTTTAGCCCTGGTAGGTATTGTTTTGCCCACATCGTCCCACTAGCTTCACTGCCCACAAATTGCCCACAGCTTCCTATGCCCCAACAACTGAAGGACTGAGCCTCTAGGCTCTGCGCAATCCCGAAACTGGCAAAAATGCCTCCCCAGCCAACTGCGTCAACCCTCCTGCTCGCTGCGTGGCTCTGCATGAGACCCTTTCTGCCATCCTCAGCCTTTGCGTTGGCCTGTCTCTGGCCCAGATTGATGACGCAGTCCCTCTACGTCAATCCTTCTTCTGTCGCTTTCTGCAATGAATGGCTTCTGTCGCTCGGGACAATTGTTTTCTACTGCAAATGCTCTGCTTCAGTTGATGCCTTTAGCTCTCTTGTGATTTGCAACCACGCTCTGATACCATGCTGAAATTTCTAAGTCTATCCATTAGAAATTTTATCTGTATTATTCTAGTTTATTTCTCCTACTTGTTAATTACGAACAAGTTATTTAAACATATAAACATCGAAATAAACACAATACAATTTCAACCATCCACAGATCAACAGTTGAAATAAATAGCAAACACACAAGTGACACCGTTATTTTTGGACAACTCATCCCCGGAAAAACACAATGTGGGAAAATCGGTGCAACAATTTAGAGGGTTGTATTATTATGCAATATATCCTTGAGTACAATTGGGTGCCAAACTGGCTCACATAACAGAGAAAAATAACCGAAAATAATACTTCTCTATTCAGAAGCAGGTATTCAAAAAACTTTCCCAATGAAACCCTCTCCAGCAACACTGAAGCACTGCGTCAGCCCTCCTGGCCTCTGCGTCAGCCTTAGAGCCCTCTGTGTCAGCCCTTTGAGGCACTGCGCAACCTCTGGGACCCTTTGGGTCACTCTTGTTGCCTTCTGCGTGGATGACGCAGGCCCTTTGGCCTCTGCGTTGTCTCTGTTGGGCTTTGCGTGCCCTGCTCTGGCTTCTGCGTCTGCCTCTCTTCCTTTGCGCTGGTCTCTCGGCACTATCTCTGCCTCTCTATCCAGTACCCACTGCCCCTCGCACCTGATCATTGATTCGACTTTACTTAGCAACCTCGCTCTAGTTTATTGAATGACTGATCACTCTGGTGTTTTCTCCAACTGACCCTCAAGCCTCCTCTTATACTTTTCTTGTTGGTCCTTCAACAATTGAGATTATATCTCTAATCAACGACTATAATTAGTTTTGGCTTGATCCATGACTTTTGGAACCTGCTAATCCAGTTTTATATTAATACCCATTAATATTTTATTTTTCCTAAGTTTCGATTTAGGAACTCTATTAAAAATATTAATTATTTTAATATCTCCTAAACTGGGAAGAATCTGCCCAAACCATTTCTGGGTCTTGGAGATCTCATGTGCTTTAGCCTCTCTACCAATTTTCATGGCTATAGCACATCCGCTGCTACCCCAAATCAACAAGGAATACTGATCATATATGCATAGTGAAACAAAACCGATATGATTCTTTTCCATTACCTTAATTAGAACAAAAAGTGTCTCTATACCCTTTAGCCATTTATCACTATTGATAATGAGACCTCACCTTGGAAACCATAATTTGATAACCGACTTACCCATTTCAGATAACTTAATTGTTCTTAAATTCCTTTCACTTAATTATCAATCGGAATTGTAATCTTGTGATGTGTTTCTGCTATCTATGCAGGGTTTAGTTATCTCTAAGAGTTAATTACTTAATGACAATTTTGAAAACAATTGAATAAAATGCTACAAGAGTTAATCAAATTTGTCATCTACAAAGTTACTTGGTTTAACATCCCATTACAATTTTTAACTATTTAATATGAATGATGATTTTTATAATAACAACAAATTAATTTTCTTTAATTACAAACCATACATCAACATTCCTGTAGCTTTGATAAAAGCATCAAACAATATTGAAATCAGCAAATTGTGAACATTAATCAAATCAATCTATAAAATATAAATATAGTAAATTATTTAAGCATCGAATCAAAACTACAACATGAATCAATAACTAATTAAAATTAACTAAGAAACAAGTATCCTCACATGGGGGGCCCTCTTGGCTTAGGGTTTGTTGCAAGAAATGTCACAGACTTAATACATTTCTTCAAAATTGAAACATATGAAAGGTACAAATCACTGTGTTTATATTAACTTCAAGAAACAAATTGCAAAGTTTCAACAATATCAAAAAACGATTTCTTATATAGATCAATTGGCATCGACATTTAACAATACTATTTGTATAACATCTAGGTTCCTTCTGAAGTGATTTGTCAATATCACTATCAGCCCTGAGTGTACGGATTTACAAACTTAACACAACTGTAGAATAGGTATTTCTAAAATTGAAAAATATGATTCTTATTCACCTTGGTAGTCATAGGTTATCGTTCCCTCTATTACGAACTTAATGACTAGTTGCATAGAATCTATAGATCAATATTCAAGATGATTCTAAAATTGGATTTGTGTTGATGTGGTCAAACATGTCATAAAGTTCTCGTTGACCTGGACTTTTATTGATTTTTGTTGCTGATCGGTTTACTCTAGAACTTAGCTGACGAACACATATTCATCTCCATATCATTTGTGATCTCCTCCAAGTTGTGGTTTCTCCTTTGGATACTTGCAACCTTAGAATATGATAAATCTATCACAAACTCTACTACATAATACATAGTGTGAAAATTCCTGAATCTAACACATTAGAAACCCCTATTGCAATATCTGGTTTATTATCTCCTACTCGTTATTTACATTAACATGCTATTTAATAATATAAACATCGAAAGAAACACAATTGCAGCATTCACAAACATATAGATCAATGACTGAAACAAACCGAGACAACACAAGGGACACCATTATTTTTGGATAATCGTCCCCGGAAAAACCCAATGCGGGAAAACGGTGCAACATATAGAAGGTTTTATTATTAAGCATATTTTGAATACAACTAGGGTGCCAGAAGTGGCTCACTCTTCAGAGAATATCCTTGGCAGCAATACCTCTCTCTGGAGATAGATACTCCGGCAAATCAACAGCCAGATGAACAACCCCACAATGACTCTGACTGTTCCTTGTGCTGGACATCGAAAGCTGCTCCAAGCACTCCTCTGGAATTGCGTCACCCTATCTTGGCTAATCTGATCCCAGTCTATCCCACTGGATCACCTCAGCATAGCCTTTGAAGCACTTTGCGTCCACTACATCAGCCTCTATGGCTTTTGTGTTAGCCTTTTGGCCCTCTGCGTCCTCTAGTTGGCCTCCCTAGCCTCTGCGTCAACCTTCCTAGGCTCTGCGCTGCCTCTTCCGACACTCTGTTCCCTCTCTAATATGTATTCCTCGGCCTCCTGCCGAGCTTCCCCTCACTGCAACTAATCACTTGTTCGATTTTCTCAGCAAACCTCGACCCAGAAAATCGAACTAAGTGATCTCTCTTGATGTCTTAATGTGTCTCCAACTGACCCTCAAGACTCCTCTTATACTTTTCCTGTTGAAGATTCAATGGCCGAGATTAAGTCCCTAATCAACGGCTAAGATTAGATCTGGCTTGATCCTCTTTATTTAGAACTTTCTCACCCATATTATAATACACATTAATATTTTAATTTTCCTAAGTTTAGACTTAGGAACCCCATTAAAAATATTAATTATTTGAATATCTCTCCATTCGGGTGGAATTTCCACAAATGATTTCTGGGTCTTGGAGATCTCATGTGCCTTAGCCTCTCCACCAATTTTTATGGCTGGAGCACATTCGATGCTACCAAAAATCAACACTCCCTCTTAGCAAGGAATGTGCTCTAGTAATGCTTCACCTACTGAAATGTCACATTGATCCTCCGCATCGGTACCTGTGCTGATGCTTGGCCTGTTGCCTTACATCCACTGCACTATTGCTCCCTATACCATTGTCCATGACACTGCCACTGTCATTGCTACATCTGTATTGCATCTCCCTCTCAAAAAGCTGCATCATTCTACCTATAGCACTGCCACTACTAACCGCTGCACTGCAACTCAGTTACCGAGAAGTAAGTAACTGACTTCACCCAAATACTGACATCCCAATCATTCTAGAAGCCTTGTGATGCTGAAATTATCTTAGCTTCTATCCTGTGCTCCCTCTGCTGCCACTGCAAACACCTTTGTGCCTCTCCCGTTGTTGCAACCTTAATTGCACTGCTACAAAATTCTGCACTCTAGCACTGCCTTGCTGCGCCATCACACCTTGCTCCACCCGACACCTATCATCATGCTATTGTCGTTAAGGGCTCCTGTAGCCGGATATGATCCAAGAGTTTGGGTACCTCAAGGATCATGCCCGTGCATGTACTCCTCTCGACTACAACTCTATGTCTCCTACCTCTTCTCTAGAGGTGCATGAGCATTCATGACACAATCATCATCAGTCTCAACATCCTTCTCCACCTTTGCTAGAGCTGCCTTTGAGTCAGAATCTTATCCCTTGCCTTTCTTCCTGGGGCACTGAGATGCATAGTGTCCCAGCTCCCCACAATTGAAGCACTTGACCTTGGAGATGTCCTTCTTCCTCTTCCCTTGTTGCCTCGTAGATGTTAGAGCCGCATCCTCCTCCTCTTTCTTGGCTCGAACTCCCTTACCACTACTCCTCACCTTGGTAAACCTCCCAATCTCTTCTTGTCGAAGAGCTGCCCACATCCCCTCCCAACTATGGGGAGTTGCTCTGCCCAAAATGCTTTGGACAAACGTCTCCCAGTCCTTGGAGACTGCATTCAGAGCAGTCTTGACCATAAACTCTGGATCCGGTGTAGACCCCACAGAAGTAAGTTGGTTGTGAATTCCTTGCAACCTGAGGAGGAAGTGATCTATCTCCTCTCCTTTCTACATCTCAACTAATTCTCCAATAACATCTTCCGCTACACAGACGAGCCCTGGTACAAGGTGGTCAAGGTCTCCCACATTTTTCTTGTTGTGTTCTTCTTAGCAATATGTGGTATGAAATGATCCTTGACCTTTTCTAAAATCATGCATTTCACCTTTGCTTGGGCCTCCTCATACTTCTCCCATCTAGGTCAACTGGGGTAGCTACGGTTCTCAAGGCATGGTCCTTGATGCGATGTTTATCCAGGATTGTTAGGATCCTGGCCTTCTAGATGACAAAATTGGATGCCTCGTCCAATCTGTCATGATCCCTCAATCTATTCACTTCCATCTCTGCTCCTCTCCTAGATTCCCTCTGAGTCTTGACTCCCCTCTTGGAAATCCTCCTACCAACTGTCGAATCACTCCTCTCTAATCCCCCTTTGTTGCTGTAACTCAGATCTGGATTTCTTGGCTAGAAATCTGTCGAGGTAGTGCTTCCCTCTACTTTGGTTTCGTCTCCTTCGACACTGTTCTGTACAGACAAAAACAACGTCCCACCAGCTCCTCAAATCACAATCTGCACAGCTCCTTTAGCCCCCCTACAATTGAAGAATCTGAGCCCTTTCTGGCTCTGTGCAATCACAGTGATAGCTGGATCAGCTCCTCCTGGCCTCAACATCGATCCTTCCTAGCTGAGAAAGATGACTGGGCATTGCATAGACCTAATCTGCCCCCCTTGCCTCTGCGTTGGCTTTGTTTTCTAGCTCAGAATGTTGACGCGGGCTCTGTGTGAGCCTTTGCATCACCCTCTTAGCACTACGTCACTCCTCTTGCCTCTTCAGCTCTGGAACAACGCTGTCTCTCGAGACAGTTGCTTCTCTACTGCAAATCCTCATATTTCTTCTGTTGGTGTCTTCAATCCTCCTTGATCTCCAATCGCTCTGATACCATGTGAAAATTCCTGAATCTAACACATCAGAAACCCCTACTACAATATCTGGTTTATTATCTCCTACTTGTTATTTACATTAACAAGTTATTTAATAATATAAACATCGAAATAAACACAATTGTAGCCTTCACAAACATACAGATCAACAACTAAAATAAATTGAGACAACACAAGGGACACCATTATTTTTGGACAATCGTCCCTGGAAAAACCCAATGCGGGAAAACCAATGCGACATATAGAGGGTTTTATTATTAAGCAGATTCTGAATATAACTAAGGTGCCATAATTGTATCACCCTTCAGAGAATATCCTTGGCAGCAATACCTCTCTCCAGAGACATATTCCGGCAAATCAACAGCCAGATGAACAACCCCACATTGACTCTGACTGTTCCTTGTGCTGGACTGCGAAAGTTGCTCCAAGCACTCCTCTAGAACTGTGTCACCCTCTCTAGAATTGCGTCACCCTCTCCTGGCTAATCTGCTCTCAGTTTGTCCCACTGGATCACCTTAGCACGGCCTTTGAAGCTCTCTGTGTCCACTACGTCAGCCTCTACGACTTATGCGTCAACCTTTTGGCCCTCTGCATCCTCTTTGCTGACCTCCCTAGCCTCTGCGTCAACCCTTGCTGCCTCTGCGTCAGCCTTCCTAGGCTCTACGCCGCCTCTTCTGACATTGTTGCCTCTCTGATATGTATTCCTCGACCTCCTGCCGAGCTTCCCCTCACTGCAGTTGATCACTTGTTCGATTTCCTCAGCAAACCTCGCCCCAAAAAATCGAACTGACTGATCTCTCTTGGTGTCTTGATGTGTCTCCAACCGACCCTCAAGCCACCTCTTATACTTTTCTCATTGACGATTCAACGACTGAAATTAAGTCCCTAATCAACGACCAAGATTAGATCTGGCTTGATCCTCGTTATTTCAAACTTTCTCACTCACATTATATTAATACACATTAATATTTTAATTTTCGTAAGTTTAGACTTAGGAACCCCATTAAAAATATTAATTATTTTAATACCTCTCCATCGGGTTGGAATTTCCCCAAACAATTTCTAGGACATGGAGGTCTCATGTGCCTTAGCCTCTCCACCAATTTTCATGGCTAGAGCACATTCGATGCTACCAAAAAGCAACACAGTTGCTACATAATCTATTATTCTTGTAGCAACTTATTAGTAAAATGATTTATAACCTATATTGCTAATTAAAAGAGCAAAAATGCATTAAAATAGACAATGTTGTGGAAAAATATTGAGAGGGAGGGAGGTGAATCAATATTTTAAACTCGGACTGTAAAATTTTATTTTCATATTTTGATTTCCATACGTTACTCTCATTCATGCAACCAACATATGTATGCGACTTTAGGAAAGGCAAACAACGTATATCCAGTTAACCAAATTTTCATATATCTCATCATCATTTTGTCTTTAACAAGTGCGTCATTACTTCATTATTTATTAATTAAACAGTAATAATGAGTAGTGAGAAGCATATAGATCATCAACACACATGAACATCAGGATTTTAGGTGGAAACCTAATTTGGGAGAAAACCATTGATGTCATCGTCTCTGTCTTCTTTTTATTATAAATAAAAACTTCTTACAATCTTGTATTGACGCAAACTCATACCAGTAGGTAGACACCCACCTACAGAAGGCTACACTTTTCTCTCGTCCTCCAACACCCACTGGAAATGAGCTCCAACCTGCTAATCTCGTTTATCGGCTCCTATCGGAAGGGAGCACCTACCCCTTTCACAAATTCACTAGCTACCATTGAAAGGAAGTTTTGACTCCCTTACTGAAGGCTCCAACCCTCAACACCTCTTGTGGACCATGTTTCATAATATTTCATACTAGATCCACCTTATTCAAAACATCAAACCTGTAGGCCACCTCTCATCATATTTTAGAATGGACCCACTTCCATCATTAAGCCCAAACCAAATATAATACTGAAACCAAACATTGAATCAAATCATCCAACAAACCAATCACTAAATCTTATCCATTGCAATTATTCCATATCAGATATAAACCATCAGATCATACCAATGCACAACAACCAAACCATGCATTGTTCATCATCACAGAAACACAGTGTTGTCACTGTAAACCTTGGTCAAACACACATCAAAATATATACGCTACTGTTTGGAACCATATATGTGTATGTACACGCTTCCCCTATATAGTACCTGCATACAGATCTCAAATCACTGCGTTACTGAAACAACCACTGAATCATGTCCCAAATCAATTACAGATCACTGAGTCAATTACATATTACTGTAGTATCATCACTAATCAACATTCCATTTCATAATCAATTCAATCCAATCAGTACTGTCAAACACAAATTATTATGATAGAGACATCATCGACAGATAATAGCAAACAAAATGGAACTGATTAGATGTCATCAACAAGCCATGCTGCAAAACCCTAGAATATGTATGTGACTTCCACAAAACACATCTGCGTATGTACGTGTTTACCATTCACAACACCATCGTACAAATCTGCACAAACTGACACTTCACAGAATATATATACGCGACTGCCCAGAAGTCGATCCGCGTATGTATGCGACAACCACAAATCTATCATTGTTATACATTTTCATTATGTAAATCAAACAAGCACACATGTCACCATACTTCAGATCTTTAATATCTTAGTCTTCTCTTTTCTTTTTGGTGCACACATGTTTCAGATCAAATCAATCATAAATAACACAACACTTGCACCCATAACACTTTGATCTCCATATCCTTATATAGCATTAGCCTCAGCCAATAACTTAGGTCAATCCCTTAGTAATGACTTTGGTATTCTTTTACAGGTTCAAATAACCGTTGAAACACTCATTACTATGGGCCAATACTATGGTAAAGATCCCTGGTATTCAAGTTACCATGGTGTGGATTTTGTACGTGACTTTACTTCACAATACTTGCGTATGTACACAACCCTTATGCATAGGATTCATGTATACTTTCCCAAGCTTCATCTTTATCATTCATCTGTTTCTGAACTTGACATTCCTTTTTCCAACACTGTTACGAGTGAAACCACCCTAGGGCTTTGGGTTGAGAACCCCAACAGAGCAGAGGGAAAACCTCAACAAGATATGCTCAAAAAATCATCAAAAATCCTTATTCTACTAAATCGTGTAGGAGTGTCTTTACCTGGATGTCCTTCATTTGGGTAGATCCCGCAGGGTGCAAACCCTCAGCTTCTCCCAATGTTCTTGAAACCTGAAATTTTTTCAAATGGAACATACACGACAGTAGAAACATAAAGCATATACATGATGTTAACTTTAAATCATATAAATGAATGACTAATTATACATCAATATAAGATCCATAAATGAATTACAACATAACTTTGATGCATAAACACATTTCATATTGGAAACAAAACATCATTCCTTTTTATTGAAGTAAGCTATAAGTAAGGTGGAGAAATACGACCTGAGTCCTTCTCTGGCTCCAAGAAAAATCGTACTCTGGATCCGTCCTTTCCCAGCCTTCAACAATCTTCCTCCATCACCAATACAAGGATATCTCAAGCAATATGGGGGATATCTATAATCAAGGAAATAAGTGTTTCCTGAAGCTTTAGGGAGTGCGGGAGGCACATGGATTCTTTAGACTTGATTAGGGATAATCTCACTATAGTATCAATATCTCATCCTTTCTCCCTTAAGGCCTTCCCATGGAGGTTTATTTATACCTCTCCAAATTAGTTTTTTTTTTTCAGTTGGGAAACAGTTGGGCCATGGGAAATAGGAGGTGAGTAATAGGTAAAACCCGTGAACTCCGCCTGAAATTAAGGAAATTTAATTTTTTAAAGTGTTTTAACATATGTATGTGGGTTGGATATATGCTGACCCACATGTACACGCTTTTATCACAGGGCAAAGTAGCGTATAGGGAATAAAACATCGTTTTTTAGATTTTGGACCAAGTCTGGAAGGAAGGGTTTCCCTGGCCACAATTAGAGCATCAGATCTACTAAGAGTGGTAAGTGGTGCTATAACAGATGCTCCCTAATATATGAGGTTAGAAGGGGTACATGATGGCCGAAATGTATTAAGTGTATGAAAGGAATAATGCTGAGACCAAGGAGGAGTTCACCAGAATTCAACTTGCCAAGCCCTCGAAAGAGATTAGAAAGAAACTATTTTCTGAGGCGGGCATACCCACACTCAGAAATAGTAAAGCATGTCCGCATGTCAAGGACAAAAGCGGATCCAATATGCATACAAGTATAAAGGAACTGGAAATACATAATGGATCATCTGATCATAATCAAGAAAGTACATGTTTGAATATCACATATAAAGAGCTGATCAATGATGCTGAAGTATGAAGCTGATCACTGAAGCCAAGAAACTGATCCAAATAGTACCAAGTGAACATGATGGAATAAATGGTACTACACTGCAACTCGGGTGCCAGCATATAAGATGTTGCTGTAAGGAACTGCAACATATAATGTGGATGGTGTCAACTAGCAGAAACATGAGCAACTGACATGTGAACTAGGACATGCTGATGCAAACCCGAGGTCTTCACTGACTGCCTTGGTACATTTCTACGCAATGGGAATGAATGATATGAAGTCGATCGTGTGAGAAATATTTTGATTACCGGTCATTGATGTATATCGTTAACAAACGCGAGACTACTCATCGATAATGATGATGAGAGTCAAGGTACCCAATACAATCTAACAAGTGCGAATAAATGTACTGTAGTCGAACACTTGAAAGAATCTATCAATCAGGAGACAATGATGTTTTCCCACTGTCGGTAGCGAAGGAATCTGCCATTGATGACTGCAAACCATAAGGTACTGCCAAATGGACTCTAGATCTCTTTCATAGAGAAATGCGCTAAAGTTGATGGGAAAAGATCCGCTAGAAGGAAGGCATTAAGGCATCCTTCATCAATCTAGCGCAAGTGTAACCCATAGGCCAATAATGTGGAAGGAATCAGACGAACAAAGATGTAGTAACCCAACCGAAGCACGTTTCTGGCGTACACAAGATGTAGCTAGTGCACGATAGAAATCCTCTGAACCAACCAATAATGAAAGCTGACACAGAGGCGAGGAATCCGCCAATAGGGTCAAATGGAAACCAAGGCACTGCACGAATCCCAATGTGTGATAATGAAAGTTGATGTCGAACACAAGGGAAACCACCCAGTAAAAGACCCATAATATTGATCGATGTTGAGCACAAGGTGACCTATGAATAATGAAAATAGGGCCAGGGGGCGGCTCTAGATTTTCCCTCAAAGAAATTTGTCGTAGTCGATAAGGACAAGACCCGCCAACAAGAAGTCAATGGAGACCTTCTCAAACCAGCACAAGAAAAGAGCCAATAAAACTAATGTGATAATGAATATGATGTTGAAAACCAGGGATGGTTGACTGAAAAATAGGTCAAGAGACACCGCAGAGAGGCCGACTCAGGTTTACTTCCCTTGAACAAAAGCACGACTCAACTGTGACTACAAGGCAACATATGATAACTTTGTATAAGTTTGTCATGCAGGAGGCATAAACAAACTCTCCATATGATTGGAAGTTAACCAATCGGAGGCTCTCCTAAGTCAAACTAAAGCTCACCCCAATGGAGGAAATACTTTCTTTTGAGTGCTTTGTTCAAGGGTGACACGACCGACTCTAGTTGCCATCAAAATATGGAAATAATGTCCCGTTCCTGTTTTTTTTTTTGGAATATATTTTTTTGTCTTTTTCTTTTATATGAAGCTTGAAAAAGAATAAAAGAATGCTATAGTATAGTGGAAAGAATGAGTGTCGAAAAAAAAAGATGCTCTAGTTCCTAGGAGGGGAACATTCGTATGCTCAATGCAAGGTGGCGAAATTGGTCAAGGACACTCAAAGGGATGTTCTTTCCATGGGTATAAGGGTGTGTCAAGTTGCAGAGGCTAAGTGATTGCAAGGTTGATTTTGCATAAGACATGGTCGATAAGTGGCTTAAACATGAGTACAAGTGAAGCCGACTCAAGGCCAAAAGGTGCAAGTAGTCAATATGCAATGCAGCAGTACAACTCAACACAAACGAGCCTTTAGGGTATAAGGCCAGAAAGTGGTGCAGAAGAATGAGAATGAGTCTTCAATGCACAAGTCATAGTGGGACTAAAGAGGACTCTCGAGCCTACTCAATATAACAGCATGGGCAGCCAATGCTAGTGAGGACCTAACTAAGATGCCCATGTAAAAGATGGCTCTACCATCGCATCATGATTTTTAAAGTCGGCGAGTGAAAATGGTTTGCGAACTAAGATACGATGGGGCCAACCCTATGGCTAATGTATCATAGTATGGAGGCTAGTATGCAAAATGCAGCGAAAAGTGGTATTCCCTAACCTATATGCCAGTAAGAAAACGATACCTGTCATGACGGGTCTGCGGTCATGGGACCAAAATGATGTCTCGAAGAAGTCTCCAAAATTTCCTATAAAGACAACCCAGTCTCGACACTCCAAGCCAAAAGGTCAAAAAGTCCATAAGACAAAAATCAATTTTTGAAAAAATATTTTGTATTTTCCAACTTATATAAGGACTTTTGGACTCATAGTTTTTTCATTTGTGTTTTGAGCAAGGAGTTGTGGAGACAAACTCAAGCAAGCTTCCTTTGACCAATTGAACCGTTCAAATCACTCCAAAACTTCCAAGTAACCCTTATATCCTGCTTTTAATTGTTTGTGATACTTTTTAGATATTTTTTTCAAGTTTTGACGTGGGAAAATATGTTAAAAAATTCAACTCTGCGTACACGCAGGTTGAATATGGGTAACCCGCGTAAACGATGACCCTACATGTGACTGTGTGAAAAGGGAACCCATGTAAACGACGACCCTACACGCGATTGTGTGAAAAGGGAACCCGCATGTGTGTGAGTAAAATTTTTAAAACATAAAACTAACGGTTTGAAACATCTTTTTGGACAGGATGACCATCACCTGGAGCGAAAGAGAGCTATAGATAATGACGTAATGGAGGACCAAAATGCTTTGGATGCTTTAAGAGGCTGCGGTTTGCTAAAATTTTTTAAGATGCCAAATATGAAATCCAACACACGATTACTTGAGCTTTTGATTCATTATTGGAGCGCAGAGGATGACACCTTCAGGATCGATCAGATGACCCTAAGGATCGATATCGAAGATATATACTTTATTACCAGTCCTTCCCAAAGGGGAGAGGTGGTGCATTCGACTAACAGGACGAGGGGTAGTCTTACTGTAGAAGACTACGTCCACATATACTGTCCCGATCATCCTGAAAAGATTGGAAGTCAGATTCCAATCAAACACGTAGAGAGCTTGTCCTTGAAGATTTTACTATTTACCATTGCCAGGGTAAATGGCTCAGCTGCTTTACATCAGGCCTCACGAGTATCTATGAGCCTCGCAGTGGAATGTCTCATCACAATGTTTGATTGGTGCATGCCTCTACTGACCAATATGAAGAACCAATTGATCTCCATTCAGAAGGGTCAGGCAAAGAATTTTGGGTATGGCACAATCTTATGCTCATTCTTCTTTGAGAAAGTACCTGGGCTTCGACCCAAGGTATTATCGACTATCAGCAGCCCTAGAGATCCATGAATGGGTAGGTGGGTTGACCTGATGAAACGCCTTAGGGGTGGCGATTTGCCCAGGGCAACTTTTTGTAGAAATTTTGAATAATATGACCCTTATTCACAGAGATTGTCCTAATTATACACTATTTGCGGAATGCATGCATAATACATAACCTCCTCTACGTTGATCATCAATTTTGCGAAATTAAAAGCAATGAAACATCAATCGCATGCGCACATTAACACAGTATGTACTGGGGAAAGCATGCAGCTGAAAGCCCCCAACTATCTGTATATTATAATGATAGAGAACATGTAACAATACATAGTACAATACTCCTCACAAGTACTCAGTACTATCTCCACCCGTTACACACAAACTAGCTCAGATCTGAATCAAGTCACATGTTCAAATCTCCTCTGCTGTCTGCCTACCTCTACTGCGCAATTCAATGTGAGAATGATTGCTTTCCAAGCTCGTTTTCCCTTGGCTTTTACTGCACAATCCTCATTGGCAATCTCAATCGCTGATTGTGCAAATCTCATGCACAGCTATAGTCACAACTGATAGTAGTCTCCACCTCTAACACCTGTCTCCACTGAACTGTCCATGCACTGAGTTAACTGATGTATTCTTTAGTTGCTTTATGAGTTAATAATTAGTGAATTAATTAATAATTAATTCACATCACTCATCACTAGTGTATTCTGCAGTTAGACTAAATACAACTAGTTCAACTAAGTCAAACTGAACACAACTCCATCAACTCCTCAATCAACTCCACCAAACTCAATCACTTGAGTTTTAACTGAATTCCATCATGCAATAACTCAACTGACCCATAAGAAAAGCGTATTTCCTTCTGACAGCTGCTTGTGCCACATCCGTAGCTCGAAATGAAGTACTGCAAGAGGATAAGATAATGTTTATAGTCCAAATATTATTAAGAGCTAATAATATTCGACTGTTCTATTTTTAGATTGGCAGTCTAAAAATAGACTCCGCCCATATGTCTAAAAATAGAAGTCCATCTATTTTTACCAACATGACCAATCATCTACAAATAGCATCCTGCAACTTATAGACCATGATCCCATATGTCTAAAAATAGACTTTGCACCAAAAATAGCATGCGGGCCCACTTAGTGAAGGCGACTTCTTTTCACTAAGCTCCATCATCTTGTTGCATTTTCAACACTTTTGATGATGAGTTTTTCGCATGGCGGGATCAATAGGTCATCGCAGTTGATGACTACCCCTATGCCGGGATGGATTTCCGAGGAGATCCAGATTTAGTGTTACCATCGCATGCAACGTGGGGTGCCATAGGTAACAATTTTTTAATTTTTAAGATTTTTTTGGTTTTTTTTTTTGAATGAACTTAAAAATATTTTTGATGAGACAAGACACTTACAAAATATATTGATCATGTTTCAAATGTGGGACCAGTGAGACCTGACGGATTTCCCAGACATAGGCGTCGCGGGCAAGATGCTAAAGGGGCTACAGCTAAGACGGAGAGAGTTGTTCATGCAATTCAGAGGAACTTGGTGAGGCTAACTCACCAAGTACCCATGAAAGCCATAGAGGTTCCACCCGAGGAGATGCAGCGTCGCATTGTAGGAGTACCACAGGACTGGGTGTGGCTATTCCGACGTGTAGCCAATGTTGTTGTTTATTTTCTAGCTGCTCATCCTGAGCCAACTATATAGATGATCAAATCTTTTTATGATTGGACATGATGATGGGCATAAGCCCAGATTGTTGAAAATGCAACAAGATGATGGAGCTTAGTGAAAAGAAGTCGCCTTCACTAAGTAGGCCCGCAGGCTATTTTTGGTGCAAAGTCTATTTTTAGACTATGTCTATTTTTAGACATATGGATCATGGTCTATGAGTTTCAGGATGCTATTTGTGGATGATTGGTCATGTTGGTAAAAATAGATGGACTTCTATTTTTAGACATATGGGCGGAGTTTATTTTTAGACTGCCAGGCTAAAAATAGAACAGTCGAATATTATTAGCTCTTAAGAATATTTGGACTATAAACATTATCTTATCCTCTTCGAGCACTTTAGTTCGAGCTACAAATGTGGCACATGCAGCTGTCAGAAGGAAATACGCTTTTCTTATGAGTCAGTTGAGCTATTGCATGAAGGACTTTAGTTAGAACTCAAGTGGTTGAGTTTGGTGGAGTTGATTGAGGAGTTGATGGAGTTGTGTTCAGTTTGACTTGGTTGAACTAGTTGTATTTAGTCTAACTGCAGAATACACTAGTGATGAGTGATGTGAATTAATTATTAATTAATTCACTAATTATTAACTCATAAAGAAACTAAAGAATACATCAGTTAACTCAGTGCATGGACAGTTCAATGGAGACAGGTGTTAGAGGTGAGTGAAAGGGCAAGACAACTGTCAGTTTTGACTATAGTTGTGCATGAGATTTTGCACATGCATGGATTGAGTATTGCCAATGAGGATTGTGTGGTTCAGCCAAGGAAATATGAGTTTGGATCATCCATTCATCATTATTTTCATGCAGGATTGCGCAGTGGAGGCAGGCAAGTAGCGGAGGAGATTTGAACCTGTGATTGATTCAGATCTGAGCTAGTTTGTGTGTAACAGGTGGAGATAGTACTGAGTACTTGAGAGGTGTATTGTACTATGTATTGTTACATGTTCTCAATCATTGTAATATACAGATAGTGTGGGGTTTTCAACTGTATTCTTTCCCCAGGTTACATACTGTGTTAATGTGTGCATGCGATTGATGTTTCATTGTTTTTAATGCTGCTAAATTGATGATCAACGTAGAGGAGGTTATGTATTGTGCATATATTCCGCAATAGTGTATAATCGGGATAATCTCTGTGAATAAGTGTTTATTATTCAAAATTTCTACACAGATTTTGTAGGGAATTTTGTCCCAATTTTTTTTTTATATTATTTTTTGGACATAAACACTCTATCTACATTCAGACGATTTTATGGTATATATAGATGATATTTTCGATTATTTTTTATGTTTTTTAATTTGATGAAGGATTGATATGCCAATCTAATGCTTGATTAGCAATAGAATCTGCTAATGATTTTTCTGATCATGGAATGTGAACATATGTGATATAAACAAATGATTGTTGCAACAATCTCACTCTAAAAAATTGGCGATATAAATAGGTATCTTGTACCTGATAAGTGTTATTCAGCTGAGATACCACCAGTTGTGAGTCTAAATAAACTACTAACGAATCAATACCAAGAGATATTGCTTCAGAGAGCAAATTAATAACGACAGTGTATTCGACAATATTATTCGAAGCAGGACCGATACATACTCCTCGAAACCATCAACTGGACAGATGGATAATAAATCACCCAAGCCGCAGAAGCAAGGTTCCAGGTATGTTTACTCGCACCATCGGCGAATCCTAGATATACTAAATCGTCCATCAATACCTGCCAAAGTAGATCAAAAATATCGACATCACTAAAACCGCTAGATAGATATGTACAAACATAAAATATATACAAACAAGTAAGTGCTTGACCGAAGCCTAAGTAAAGTAATTTTTAAGGTAGAGCCCATTTATGGGCTCTGCCAACTTGTTTCCTTGAAAGTCAATTAATTCATAAGCCCCCTTTTTCAAAAAGCGCTTGACTATAAAGGGACTGTACCACATAGATTTGAACTTGCTTGCCCCCAGGGTGTCTTTGTCTTGATCATAGACTAGGACAAGGTCGCCTTCAGAAAAATTCTGAGGACGGACAACTTTATCGTACTGAGTTTTTATCCTTTTCTTATGGGCTTTTTTGTTATGGCAGAATCTCAACGCTGCTCATCAAGATGCTCCAAATGAATGAGGCCTTCCTCGAGACTAGAAGTCTCTGGAAGAAGTTCTACAACTAGCTTAAGAGAAGGAATTTCACATTCGATAGGAATGATAGATTTTGATCTGTAAACTAGTTTAAAAGGAGTAAAACCAGTGGCAGTCTTAACTGACGTTCGGTATGCCCAAAGTGTCGGATGCAACATGATGTACCAATTGGATCGATCTTTGTCAATAGTCATTTGCAAGATGATTTTAAGGGACTTATTCATAGCTTCAACCTACCCATTGGCTTGAGGGTAATATGGAGATGAATGCTTTTGCTGGAAGCCCAACTTGAGAGCCAATTCAAACATCAATTTATTTTGGAAGTGACTTCCATGGTCAGTGACAATCTCTTTAAGGATACCAAATCGTGAAATAACCTGATTGAAGAGAAACAAGGCCGCTATTTCACTATCGCTTTTTAAAGTGGGCATGGGCTCAGCCCACTTTGTAAAGTAGTCTACGACCACAATGATGTACTTGTGATTCCCGACCGAATGCGGATTACAAGTAGTAAAATCAATGCCCTACTTCATGAAAGGATCGACGGTGATAACAAGGAAAAGCGGAGCTGGATGCGTGCACATTTTCCGAGTATAGACTTGACAAGGATGGCATATTTTGACTGCTTCAATACAATCTTTGAAAAGCGAAGGCCAAAAGTAGGCTGCTTGCAAATTTTTTTGGGCTGTTGCAAGCCATGATAGATGACCGCCACAAGATCCACTGTGGAAATCATTAAGAACTGACTCAACTTCCTCCAAAGTTAAACAATGCCTAAGGATTGAATCAATCCCCTGACGATATAATGTGTCACCTATAATAACATAATTCTTAGCAAGGTGACACAACTTTCTACGCTCATCTTTAGAGAAAGAAGGTGGAAACTTCGAAGTCTGGAGATATATAATGATATCTCCATACCAAGAATCTTGTGAAGAAATGTGAAATAAATGTTCATCGGGAAAATTTTCCTCGTAAATAACTGCTTCTTCACAAGGCAGTTCTGATATCAACTCTGTCAGTACTAAAGATTTTTTAGATTAGGCGACATGAATTCTAGATCGAATTCTTGCAAAATAACAATCCATATATTATATTTTCCCCCAATCACTTGCCTACTGAGAACAAACTGAAATGGATTGATGGATGCTAAGACAAATTTTTTTCGAAGCAGAATGTAATGCCGAAGCCGCTGGACAACATGGATAGCTGCCAAAGCCAATTTCTCGATGGGAGAATAACATAGTTCAGGGCCTACCAAGCCTCGACTTAGGTAGTATATTACATTCTCACAAAAAGAATCATCTTCCTGAACCAGAACCATATCAATGGTTGATTCTGCAGTAGCGAGATACAAAAGGAAATCTCTGCTATAATTGGGTGGACTCAACAATGGAGCAGAAGTTAATGCTTTTTTCAAAGCATCAAAAGATCGCTATGCGAAATCATCCCATAAAAATGGGACTCCTTTCTTAAGCAAACGCATAAATCCTTTTGTAATCTTAGCGTAATTTGCTATAAATCTCCTCAAGAAATTTGCCTTTCCTTAGAGACATTGAAGTTAATGAATGGAAGATGGGGGAGGCAACTGAAGTATTGCCTCAACCTTGAAGGGATCAACACGAATCCCTTTTGTTGATATGATGAATCCTAACAACCGACCGGATGTGATGGCGAAAACGCACTTATTTGGATTCAACTAGATTTTATAAAAACGATACCGTTCAAAGATCAACCAAAGGTGTTTAGGATAATCAATCCTCTTTCGAGAACGAGCAACTAAATCATCCAAAAATGCTTCGATAACGTGTTTGATGTCGTGAAAATCATAATACATGGCCCGCTGAAAGGTGGCTTCAACATTTTTAAGGCCAAAAGGCATCTTTTTGTATGAAAACGCACCCCAAGGACAAATAAAGGTTGTTCTGTGTTGATCTTCTGGACAGATAGTAATTTGATTGTAACCAAAAAATCCATCCATGAACGAAAAAATTTCATTACCCGCACATTCATCAATAATTTGATCAATAAAGGACGTGGGGTAATTGTTTCATGGACAAGTCTTATTTAGGTCCCTAAAGTCAATACATACTCGGATCGTTCCTTGCTTTTTATCTATAGGGACTGGATTAGAGACCCGCTCAATCAGAGGAACGGGGTATATAAAGCCCGCCTTAAGTAGCTTTCCAACTTTAGCTTTAATAGCTGTTGCTTTTCTAGGATTGACCGGTCGAAGTTTTTGACTAATAGGTTTAGCATTTTCGTATGTCTTGATCTCATGCTAGACTATAGATGGATCTATTCTAGGCATTTACTTATAAGACCAAGCGAACACATTTCGAAACTCTTTGAAGAGATCAGTGTAAATTTGAATTTCTTCAGGGGAACAATCAGCTTCGATGAAGACATTTTCTATTATGTTAGGATTCCTAAAGATGTTCACAGGTACAGTTCATGAGATAACCAACATGTTACCTTCGGCAGAAAAATGTGCTGGAGCCAAAGGGTTTAAAACTGTATGAACATCACTAGTAGACAAACTGGACAAACTTGACTCAATTTTGCACAAATGAGGGAGGAAATATGAATGATGATGTAAATCATCCCATGGTCTATCAACACCCATCATTGCCTCCAGAATTGCTTCCTCAGATGGTAAGACTGTATCTAGGAAATCCTGAGCTGAAGTTGAATCGAGGGTCCAGGCCGGAGCCACATCTCCATCTAACTCCTCTGGTGAGAAAGGAGTAGGATGGGATTTTGTAGAGTTAACGATAGACTGATAAGCGATTTCTATCGTAGACATGGGGAATGCCATTCCACCTACATGCCCTCCATCTAATGTGGTAGTAGATGAAGGTAAGGGCCAAGGGTCCAAAAAATAATGAGTTCGAAAGAACTCTCTTTGAGAAGGTCCCCTGGAGGATGAAATAACATTGATTCTAGCTGAAGGAGTAGGGAGATCAAAAATACCCATTAAAGAAGAGTACATCCCAACTCCTAAATTCTTAATAGGTTGCCTGGGATTGTCCACTAATGGAACAATAGAGTCAGAGTATGCATGAGAATCACCCAGAGAATAACCCATCTGATCAATTTTCACAATCCTTCCCTCATGAGGAAAACAAAGGATGTGAAATAATGATGAAACTATGGCATCCATCTTGTAAATTGAATTCCTGCTTGAGAGGAGGTTGTAATCTAGGTTCGCATTGACAATTTCTACCTCAACATTTACCACCTTTCCCCCAACACAGATGGGAAAGGCTGGAATAATCCCATGCAGCCTATGATAATGTCCATTAAATGCCGTCAATAGAGTCGGTGAAGGAACAACTTAAGGTGATCCAATGGCCTTCCAACATGACATGGACATCACACATGTCGAAGCCCCCTCATCTATAATTGTTCAAAAGATATTAGTATTTTGATATGCAGACTTTATCTGGAAAGCCATATGATGGGGAAGTCTCTTTTTGATGTTTGACATATCAAAAGTGAGCACAAGAGATTTTTTTGGATCTAACTGCTCTGATTGCCAAGAGCAAAGCACTCCTCTAAGCAGGGCGCGATTGGAGTACCTCTAATGCTGACATAGCGCTAGGACTCTGAGCCAGATCTTCTACAATCGAGTAGTTTTAGGCTGCCCTAGCATTAGGGTTAATGGTCGAGCGCTTTGAGAAGCCTTTCGACATCTGAGTTATAGACTCAATAGAGGGCCTCTCAATATGGAGCAGCTCTGAGGCATTGGAAGCAGACTTAGCCTTAGATGATTTTGTTTCACCGTAATCACATGATCACGTAGCGACGTCGATATGTGAGCTCATCATATAAACATTTGACAAATTGTCCCCTTCCTGGTTGCCCCCTGCGGGGGTACCAGCATTAGAATTTGTGCCAGCAAGTAATTGCTGCCCTTGGGGAAAAGGGTTAGTGAGAACAGCCTGGGAGCTAGAAGACCCCTACTGCGCTAATAAGCGCTAAGCATCTTGGATCTTAGGGCAGAGATGAGTCAAATGATCCCCATTGCATAACTTGCATGGAAATTTTACCTTTTTCTTGGACTCTTTCTTACCCTCTCTGACATCATTGTCGGGTTTGTTCGCATTGCCCTTCCCATCCTAGTTCTTCTTCCTACCTTGTCCTTTCTTCTTTCCATCGGATTGTTGATTTCCTTTGGGGTTAGAAGTTTGGATGGTGTTTATAGACGTAGGTTGAGAAGATGTAGATGTGGATGGCGATGCCTGCATAGAGGAAGCCGTTTGTAAAGACAACTGCTGCAGTTGATTTAGCGGGTTAACCGTGTTTACATCAATTGATCTAACTAGCCCGTCCGCATGGGGACCTGGATTTGGTTTGGCTATATCCACCTTGGATCTAGGAGCGCCAAGTAGAATTTTTTGAAGAACCCCAGATTGAGAATAGATCAGTTCTAATTGTTGGGCTCTAAAAATAGCCTGCTCTTCAGTGAAAACACCGGAGAGGGACATGTCCTTAGAGATATCAGGTTGTAATGATTTAAGAAACCATTCGAGAAGAAATTCTTGTGGGATATTCACTTTGATGAGCCTATTCCTTCTCCTCCATTCTTGAATATGATCAGAAATGTGAGTCGTGTGATCTTGTTGGAAATTAGCCAGAAGCTCAGTTCCGGCATCATATCGGACAGGCAATTGAAAATGGTTCAAAAAGATAGTAGCCAAATCACCGAAAGAAGTGAAGGTGCCCCCTGGTAGCTCTATGTACCACTTAGCTGCATTTCCAGTTAGGGTACATTGAAATAATCTCAACCTGATTGAATCATCTATCAGGGAGTTGGACGAACACCATAAGTGGAAGGTGGTTACGTGGTCACCCGGATCTTCACCTGTCTTCCCTTCGAATTTTGGGATATCGAAGGGAAGTTTGGTTGGGACCGGAGGCCAAACCGGGTTATACCTAATTGGATCATTTGTCAATTTAGTGAGATCTGGTAAGTTTAATGTTGTCAGAAAAGGGAGTCGTGGCAGACCCTGAGGATTCCACCTGGTGTGGGCGGAACTCCCAACGTTCTGAAAAGAATGACCTAGATTTGTGAAGGCACCAGGTTGCCCAAAGTAATTCTTAGACCCAATTGAACCATAAGGAGACCCTTGTGATCTAGCGAAATTTAGATTTTAACCAACTCCTGCTGCAAATCCTCCGTAACTAGTAAAGTTGCCCCTAAAGAAGTGTTAAAAGGAGCTGAAAACCCCTAATAAGGATTCCATGCATTAGTATAGGGAGAAATTTTTTGAAAAGAATTGATAGAAGAATACGACATATTCCCTTGTTGATTGAAATAAGATTGATTCCCGACTCCTAAACCACTAACTACATGGTTTGTCCAGCTTTGAAGTGGATTATTACCTTGACATGAATAGGAGAAAGGCATGGATCCCACAATTGGGTTGGAATGTGGTATATGACCACCCCTAAATGGGAAACCTTGAAAAGAGCTGAACCACTCACCATGGATGTGAAGGCAACTAATGGAATACTCAATGGAACCGAAGGAATCACGCTAGTTGGCATTCCAAAAAGGAAAAAACCAATGCCAGAGGCAGCAACTTGAGAACTTCCACTCGATGATGGAATGGAAGTAGAACAAAATATAGCAATGATAGGGTAACAGAAGGTGTAGAAATTGTTCCTCCTCCTTATATAGATATGGGAGTCTGCATACTCATAGCACTTGTCATGGATGCCATGCTTCCAGCAGTGGTCATCAAAGAAATAGATTGATGTAAACCTAGGATCAAAGGCTTGTTGGTCAAAGTTCCGATGTACAATAGAATGTTTGGATGATTGGGAGGAAGAGGAGAATTAGGAGCCGCAATTGACTCAGGAAGCTCTTCAACCTCAATATTATCTTCCGACTGGAAGAGGACTTGAGAAAGAACTGGAGTGTTCCTCTCTAACTCTCTACTTGTGCCATGTCTATCTTGTGAATGAATGACTCCAACTGGAGGATCAAACTTCGATACGTCTGCTGCCACTGGTTGAAAACCACTGGCAGTATTGCTCCTACGCCTTTTAGGAGAAGGCTCAAGACTCGTAGGTGATAGCTCACGAAGTCTCTTAGACTGACGAGCTAGTCGATCAACCACTTTGAATTATTTTTAAGAAATCTACTTAAAGACTCAAAAAAGTTATAAAGCTAGGCCAACTAGGAGCAAAGAGCACTCTCTAAAAGTCCCTAAAGATACAAGCAATCAAACAACTCTCAAGTATTTCCGCTCCGGGTGATTAGGACCAGACACCAAAATACAAGAAATCCAAAATCAAGGGCCTTCTGAAAATAGACTGGGGTAATTATGCCCCAGGCCTACTAGCGAAGGTATCAGAAGCAGTTACACTGACCTCCAAACAACAACCTTTGCCGGTGAAAGCACCCAAGCTTTGCAAGGGTACCCTCCAGAAGTACTGCTGAACGTGATGCAACGTCAGCCTCAGGTGCCACAGGATTCCCCTCCGCAGCCACCTATGCGATTCCTAGGAAAGGAAACTATGGATACCAACTCGTATCAAAAGTCGGGTGGAATAATCGTGAGGCAGGATCCAACAAGTAGGAGAGGGGGTATCTCTCTTCCTTGTCTTCACTCTCCCTCGTGCTTAACTCCTAGTCACAGAGATTTTCCAGTCTTTCTAACGATATTGGGTTTTGCTCTTTATTCAACTTCTACGTTTTGTAATTTGAGCGGCCTTGGAGAGTTAACTCTCCACTCACCTAATCCAAGGCCCTAATGAACCTAAACTTGTTGGTGTTTGTTTAATGACAACAATAAAATTTCTAGTTCATTTTATTAATCGCTTGATTTTATATCGTTGTTCTTTAAGTCAGGGGGAAATATGGGAGTGAAACTGATGATGTTTTTATGATGCAAAAGAAACCAATAGAAAACTAACTATATGAATGTAGACATTTTCTTCGATTAAGAGTGACCTCTACTTGGGTTCTACGGAAACTTATATAAAGCACAATATTTTTCTTTTCTTTTCTGAAACAATCTTTACACGCCCAAAAAATAAAAAGACTAAGAATGCCTTAAAATGAAAACTACCCTAATGCAAGTTACAATGATGATGCAAGATCCTAAACAACCTTCATAAGCAAATGCAATACTTTGTAGAGACAATGAGCCAACTTAAAACTGAAGAGGACAAAAATTTGAACACAAATCTCTCTTCAAAACAAGCAGAACAAATTGCAAAAGATCGCAATTCGCTTTTCAACAATAAAGCAAACAAAACTGTAAACCAAAAACTTGGAAAAAGAAAAACAACAACAATGTTTTTTGTGAGCTTTTTCTTTTAAGGGAACAAAAACAACTTTTTGAAGTCAGAAAAGTACTACTGAAAAGATCAATAAATAAGCACAAGGAATCTTTCAATCTTGCAAGTTATAAACTTGAAAATGAATGAAACTTGAACAAGAAAGTCTACAACTTGTACAAACTGACCCAAATAGCAACAAAAGATTTCGACAAACTGACCAGAAGGCAAGGAAAGAAATACTTTCAAACTTGTCAAAAAGACTCTCAAAAAGCAAGAAAAGCAATAAGGCCACCAAATAAGGGAAAGCAAAGCAAGAGAACTTGAAATCCAGGCTGAAAAAGGAAATTGAAAACAATTTCCTGTTCTAGAATACCAGAACAACCAAGAACTTCAAAACGAAGCCTTGAATACCAAGATACAAACTACAAACTTGCTTAAGAAGCAAACCTAGGCCAAATATTTTCAGTGAGAAGGAGATTTTGAAAAATAAAGCTTGTAGGAAAAGTAAATTCTCCAGACAACAAATGACCATACAACAACAGAAATCACCAGGCTACAAACCTAACTGGGCAGAAAGATTTGAAAAAATCATCCAAAAAATTTCATACACGATTGTGTAAAAACACAGAAGCGTGCACACGCGTTTCTAATACAGGAAACTCACGTATACATAAGTCTTCTTTACAGAAACCTGCATGTATACGCTACTGTAAAAAAAATAAACAACGCATACAAAATTTTATAAGGAAAAACAAAACCAAGGTATGATCAGGAAGATCAGACTTGATGCTTGGGACACTAATGGACCAAACAATACTGTAAAAGCAAGCAATCAAGAAAGTGAACCCTGATTGAGAACAAACAACCCAAACCAGGAATAACAAGATTGTTATCCCCAGCAGAGTCGCCAATTCTGTTATGGGTGAAACCACCCTAGGGATTTGGGTTGAGAACCCCAACAGAGCAGAGGGCAAACCTTAACAAGAAATGCTCAAACAATCATAAAAAATCCTTATTCTACTAAATCGTGTAGGAGTGTCCTTACCCGGATGTCCTTTGTTTGGGTAGATCCCATAGGGTGCAAACCCTCAATTTCTCCCAATGTTCTTGAAACTTGAAAATTATTCAAATGGAACATACATGACAGTAGAAACATAAAGCATATACATGATGTTAACTTTAAATCATACAAATGAATGACTAATTATACATCAATATAAGATCCATAAACGAATTACAACATAATTTTGATGCATAAACACATTTCATATCGGAAACAGAACAACATTCCTTTTTATTGAAGTAAGCTATAAATAAGGTGGAGAAATACAACTTGAGTCCTCCGGCTCCAAGCAGAACCGTCCTCTGGATCCACCTTTTCCCGGCCTTCAACAATCTTCCTCCATCACCAATACAAGGATATCTCAAGCAAGATGGGGGATATCTATAATCAAGGAAACAAGTGTTTCCTGAAGCTTTGGGGAGTGTAGGAGGCACAGGGATTCTTCAGACTTGATCATGGATAATCTCACTATAGTATCAATGTCTCATCCTTTCTCTCTTAAGGCCTTCCCATGGAGGTTTATTTATACCTCTCTAAATTAGTTTTTTCAGCTGGGAAACAGTTGGGCCACGAGCAATAGGAGGTGAGTAACAGGTAAAACCCATGAACTCTACCTGAAATTAAGGAAATTTATTTTATTTAAGTGTTTTAACATATGTACGTGGGTTGGATATATCCTGACCCATGTGTACACGCTTTTATCACAAAGCAAAGTAGCATATAGGGAATAAAACGCTGTTTTTTAGATTTTGGACCAAGTCTGGAAGGAAGGGTTGCCCTAGGCCATAATCAGAGCATCAGATCTACCAAGAGTGGTAAATGGTGCTATAAAAATCACCTTTGTCACATCTATACAAACCTGCATAATCATCTTGTTACCATAATGTTGACATCTTGATCATGTAGGTTTTCATCAAGGACAACACATTAGCCATAATGCCAACAATCTCCCCCTTTGGACTTGATGGCAACCATTTTGGTGTTTGGGTACCATCTGAGATTTCCTGCAATCACACCTGCAAATACCAAGATTTCCTACCAAGTTTCTCCAAGCATACTCATCCAAACACCATGCTTCTCTCCCCCTTTGACATCAAGGGAAAAGGGCTGACCAATCTTGAATGAAGGCTTCTCTGCCCTACTGTAGGCCTGATCTGCTAAAAGATGCATACTGATCTAGGTGGACATTGGTGGCCACCAACCAATTCCACGTGGACCCCCACCATTTCTTCTTTCATTTTTTCAATTTCCTTAATTGTAGCACAATTTACTATTTTTAGCAGTTTTTCAGGTCTTAAACTTCTGGAGCCATTTTGAGGCCCTAAATGACGTTTTTTTGGAAATCTACTACTAGAATTTTTTTACTAAATTCATCTTTTCCGTCTTAGTCCTCGGAGAGATCTTTCCAACGAGTTATCATGCGCGTTAAACAGAGATAATATGACCAAGTCACGACCCCGAGAAGTTGGCTGTCCAACTCACCCCAACAGGGCCCATAAACTCTTGGTGTTACATCTCCTTGGGTTAAGGTTTTGGTTGTTTAGGGTTTGCTCTTATTGTTCAATAATAAAAAGACCCTTGAGCCTCATTGTAAGGCAATGCAGAGGCATGTAGCAACCACATCTCTTCTCAGAGATAAGCTACCATCGCCCTAGCTGATTTGTTTCCATTTCTGTTTGTAAGCATATTTCAGTGTTTTACATTAATGAAATGAAGTATTATTTCTGCTGCATCTCTGCGTTTATGGTTATCTCTGTAATTTGTTGCGTTCCTGTTTAAATCCAGATCAGTGGTATTAGAGTGGTCTGCTTTTTTTCTCTGTTTTTCTTTTCATGTCCCCAATGAGGTCGTGATATAAGGAGTTAGGGCTTGAACTGGTCAAACCTTTGCAAGACCAGCCTCACAAATCCTGATGGCCTCCCATGGCAGATGAAAAGAAAGACGAGGGGGTAGGAGATCCTATCAAAATCTTGCTCGAAGAAGCCCTCGAGCGACAAAGGAATGCGATGATGGACAGCTTTGCCCAGATCCTTTAGCGACTACCTAGGGGCAACGCATTGGCTTCCAACAGCTACTTTGGAAATGCCACACCATTTAAGGTACAAGTTAATTTTGAAATCCCCCTATTCGAGGGTCAGATAGACACAGATGTCGTCGATAAATGGTTAAATCTGCTAGAGGGTTATTTTTCTGTTCATGATTTTTCCAATCAGGAAAAGATTATTTTCGCTCTTCTTAAAGCAATCCCCCACATCAAGGACTGGTGGGAAACCCACTGCGAGCAGAAGGATGAAAGTATAGGCTCACTATTTTCAGCCGCACCCACTTGGAATTCATTCCGGGATGCCATCAAGGAGCAGTACTACCATGTCAGAAGCTATGAGGATCAATACATAAAGTGGACCATGCTGCGGCAGGGAAGGGACCAAGACATGCCGGAGTTTACCAATATTTTCCATACCCTTCACACAAAGTTGGGTATCAAGGATTCAAAGCAGCATTTGGTACTCAAATACCACAGCTACCTACACAAGTACATCCAGGAAGAAATAGAATTCCTGAACATCTCCTCGCTCGGCATGGCATACCGATATGCCGTCAAGGTCGAGCAAAAGTTTAAACAGAAGAAGCGAGACTTTGGATCTGCGAATCTGAAGCAAGGGAAAGGTGTCCCCAAACCGCAGAACAAAGGACAAAGCCAAGGCGGGGCGGTCCAAGACAACCCGCCAAAGCTGCAAGCAAAGAACAGCGCCGCGAAGCCAAAAAAGGACACGAGAAAGTGGTGTGAGTTCCATAAGAGCTCCACTCACAACACAAGTGAGTGTCAGGCCAAGCAGTCACTGGTGGCCGAGCTAAAGGTTTCAGAATTAGATGCATGTTCCGACTCTGAGTCAGAACCCGACAACGGGAATGACAAAGGGAAGCAGCTTATCGATGCGGAGCCCAATGCCACCGTTGCCACCACGAAGATCCAGAAGGAGGAATCCGAAGATCTAGAGGAGGAGGAGCATCTCTTCCACTCCCAGATGTGGGTAAAGGGCTCCCTGCTACAGTTCATTGTCGACAATGGGAGCCAAAAGAACCTCATTTAGGTAGAGTTCGTGAAGCGGCTGGGCTTATTGACCACATCACATCCACAACCGTACACCATCCAGTGGCTTCACCAAGGACGAGATCTTCGCGTGAGCCAGCAGTGTCGCCTTCCATACAACATCAAGCCCTTCACGGATGAGGTATTGTGTGACATTTCTCCCCTTGAAGTTTGTGATTTATTATTAGGACAACCATAATTGTGGAAGCGACAAGCTGTGTATGAATCAAGGCCCCGTGCTGTTATTGTTACTTTGGGAAATAAGTTTTACAGGATACCAGAGGTAGCACCACCTACTGCCATCTCTTCGGTTACTGCAAAACAATGCAGTAAGCTCATTTCCAAAACTGGGAAATTTGTTTTCCTGATGATACGCCCTCAAGGAAAGGAGAAGATGGTGGCCATGACCTCCAGATAGGGCCCCTCCACATGACAACAACAGATGAACAAGGTCGTGGAGGAGTACGGGGACATCTTCACCTCCCCCGCAGGGGTTCCTCTGCACTGTCAGGTCAAGCACTCCATCGTTCTGACCCCAGGTGCGCCGCTACCCAATGGAACAATCTATCAGCGCTCTGTTCTAGAGAATGATGAAATCAAGAGGCAGATTCAGGAGCTGCTGCAGAAAGGTGACATCCGTCCAAGTTCATTGCCCTTTGGGAGCCCGATCGTGTTGGTACAGAAGAAGGATGGGACTTGGAGACTCTGTATTGACTATTGGGTGCTGAACAAGATCATTGTCCGTAATAGGTACCATATCCCATGGATTGATGACCTCCTCGACCAACTGAAGGGGGAAAAATATTTTAGCAATATCGATTTGAATTCAGGATATCACCAGATACCAATCGAACCCTTCAATGTGTGGAAGACTACCTTCATTTCGAATGGTTGGTTATGCCTTTCGGATTGACGAATGCTCCTGCAACCTTCATGAGGCTAATGGATGACATTTTGCGACCATTCAATAACTCGTTTGTAGTGGTATACTTGGATGACATCCTGATCTTTAGCGCCAAAGTTGGGAAGAGCACCTCCACCACATCCGACAGGTTCTCCAAATACTGCTGCAACACAAGTTATATGCCAATTTGGAAAAATTCACTTTTGGCATGACCCAGGTTCAGTATCTGGGATACATTATTGATGAACAGGGGGTGCATGTGGATCCAACCAAGATCCAAGTCATTCAAGATTGGCCATCTCCAACCACTCTAACAGAATTCCGCAGCTTTCTAGGTCTTGCCAACTTCTACCGTAGGTTCGTGTTGGGATTTTCTCATATCACTTGGCCCTTGAGTCAAGTCACCAAGGGAGGAGCGAAAGTGAAATTCTTTTGGTCTGAATTTCAACAGAAGGCATTCATAGAGTTGAAAGATCGCCTTTTCTCAGCACCAGTGTTCGCATTACTAGACTTGCAACAACCATTTGAGGTCGAGACAGATGCCTTGACTATGCTATTGGGGCAGTCCTTACTCAACACATGCATCTAGTGGCATATCACAGTGAGACACTTTTAGACACAGTTCGAAAGTATCCCACTTATGACAAAGAGATCTATTCTGTTGTCCAGGCCTGCCGACATTGGAAGCATTACATTTTGGGCAAGGAAACATTCATCCACACAGACAACCGACCCTTGCAGTTCATACAGACCCAAGGGAAATTGTAGAATGATCGCCATCAGAAGTGGTCCACATACCTGCAACAATTCCATTTGAATATCAAGTATAAGAAGGGTAGCACCAATAAGGTTGCAGGTTGCCTCAGTCGACTATTGATCATGGCATTAACCACCGTGCTCAACTCTTGTGGGCATGAGACTTTTGATTGGCCACTTCTCTATAAAAGCGACCCAGAATTCGGCCACACATACCAGACACTCTTGGAGGATCAACATGTTCCAAATTTTCACCTCCAAGATGCCTTGTTATGCCACCTGGGTCACCTTTGTGTTCCTTCAAGTGAGCGCGCCAAGATGATTTGAGAAGCACACTACAGTCGGGCTGTTGGGCATTTCGGGGTCGAGAAAACAATGGCATTACTACAGAAGTATTTCTATGGGCCGAATCTTCAATAGGATGTCGGGAAGTACATCAGATCATGCACTGCCTACGCCATTAAAACCGACCATCAAGAAGCAAGGCCTCTATACCCCGTTGCCTACCCCTAGTTTACCTTGGGAATCCATCTCCATGGATTACATGTTAGGCCTTCCTTCCACTAAGCATGGAAATGACTGTGTTTTTTTGGTCATCAATAGGTTATCAAAGATGGCCATTATGGTGGCCTGCAAGAAGAATATCACAGCCGAAGCCACTGCTAAATTCTTCTTTGAACAAGTGTGGGTACACTTTAGGATCCCACAGTCTATCATCTCAGATCAGGACGACAAGTTCCTTAGTACATTTTTGTCCAGTCTCTGGTCAATGTTGGACACCAAACTCACTAAGTCCACAACCTTCCATCCTCAAACTGATGGCTAGACAGAGGTTGTCAACAAGATGATCGTACAAATTCTGTGCATGTACAACTCAAAGCATCCACGCACATGGGACGAGATCCTCCCCTATGTTCAACACAGCTACAACTGGGCTCTCCACAGCTCGACTGGACACAACCCTTTTTAGGTTATGTCCCATTGATATGGCCATGCCATTTGCAGCTACTCACACTGATTCGGCTCACGTCCAGTCCGAAACAAATAAGGAAAACAGATTCATTGAGCACATCCAACATATTCACTAGCAGGTCCATGACATTATGGAGAAATCAAATGCCAAGTACAAGCAGTGACATGATCAACATCGGGTGCCACACAAGTTTCAAGTGGGCGACAAAGTCTGGTTGCATTTGCAAAAGGAACGCCTTACCGGAGCCTATCGGAAACTCGGACCACTCCGATATGGTCCTTACACCATTACCAAGGCTATGGGAGACAATGCATTTGAGCTCAACATTCCCCCATTCCTTGGCCTGCACCCAATGTTCAATGTGGACCGCCTTCGGCTATACTTTCCACCATTACTATACACATTTGACGTTGCATAACAACTCACACCCACAGAGTTAAATCCAGATTGCATGGAAAAAGCTGCAACTGATCGGATCATGGAAACATAGATCAAGCACACTCGCCAGCAAAATACCCAACTCTATCGAGTTGTCAAACCAGGCCAACTCCTTCACCAGGGCAAGTGGCTCACTAGGGACCAAGTTCAACAAAAGTTTCCTCATCTCATGGTGGAACTCAACGCAATGGGGACCATTGCTTCCTAAGGGGGGAGGAATGATCCAGGTGGATATTGGTGGCCAATCGCCAATTCCACGTGGATCCCCACCATTTCTTCTTTCAGTTTTTCAGTTTCCTTAATTGTAGCACAATTTACTATTTTTAGCAATTTTTCGGGTCCTAAATTTTCGAAGCCGTTTTGAGGCCCTAAACGACGTTTTTTTGGCAATATACCGCCAGCTATTTCCTAACTAAAATTGCTTTGTTCTTCGTAGTCCTCGGAGAGATCTTTCCAACGAGTTATCATGTGTGTCAAACAGAGATAATATGACCAAGTCATGACCCCGGGAAGTTGGCTATCCAACTCACCCCAACGGGGCCCATAAACTCTTGGTGTTACATCTCCTCGGGTTTAGGTTTTGGTTCTTTAGGGTTTTCTCTTATTGTTCAATAATAAAAAGGCCCTTGAGCCTCATTGTAAGGCAGTTCAGAGGCACGTAGCCACCACATCTCTTCTCAGAGATAAGCTACCATCGCCCTAGCTAATTTGTTTCCATTTCTGTTTGTAAGCATATTTCAATATTTTACATTAATGAAATGAAGTATTATTTCCGCTGCATCTCTGTGTTTATGGTTATCTTTGTAATTTTTTGCGTTCCTATTTAAATATGGATCACATACTAACCATGTTCCCCCTGAGCATATGATAGAACCTCTAAATATATACAATAAAAACACATGACTTTATGACTCAACCAAGTATGACCTTTCCTATCACCAATGGCTCATGATTACATCAATCATCCAACACAATGGGGTTACATATTTGACTCACCATTACATCAATTGCCCAAAATAATGGGATTACATACATAAATGACTTGACCCCAATAACCCATACATGATTGAATTTTACAATGATTTATAACATGGATATTTACATGACCTTTACATCAAGAGACATATATGACACTTATAACCAAAACTAAGAACTTTGCTCATGAGGTAGCAAGACCATGATAGTCATCAACAACCATCATACACCATATAGGAACCTGCACCATGAATATTTGATCGCAGCAACATAGATAACAGCATGAACATCCTCATCATCAATATGTAAGATATGATAATGTAGCTCCAATATCATCGACTTTTGACCAAATATGCAATGCTTCTAAACATCACCAAGTAGCTATAATAGAAGCATAAGATAGCGCAGTAAATCTCTGTCAGCAGTTCATCCCAGTAACCTCATATCATCAAGATCAACATGTTCTTTCCATTTGTAGGAAGAGCCACAATCTATGAACATCTTATTAATCTCTTGCAGCACAACACCATAAGCAACATATCTTTCCATGCATCAACAACATATGATAGAACCAAGAATATCACATAGAACTATGTAACAACATCATAACAACTTTTCCCAAGCAACATATAGGAATCATTCATAACTTCACCATATCCAACCTATGCATCATTAAAGACATAATGACAACAACATATAAATGTCAACAAGCAGTGAGTGAACATAAACTCATCATCATCAACCATTGTCAATAACTACCATAGCATGCACATCATCTTCATCAAGTCTATTGTGTAGGATCAACTTCACTAAGTGCAACTTAAGCAATATATAGTCATCATCCAAGACTTCATCATCACTAATGACAAAATGATGGTAGAATATGTATCTCTACCAATAACAACATCAACGACTATACATCACCAAATGATATATATTCATCATGAACATCATCATGCAACAAGAAATGATCAAGAAATCCAACTTATCATTATCAAATCTGATTATATCTAGTTCAGCAATCAATACATCCATCAAAAGAACCAAAGCAACAATGACACATTTATGAATCATTTCTAAGTAACAACTGAGCATCATCATCAGACTGTAACAAATCAATGTCAGAACTAGAAAGCCAAATAATATTTGATTAAAGCATATTAGAAACTCCCCCTGATTTTGTCCCATTGTTTCTTTATCTTAGAGAAACATATGTGATTGTCTAGATCAAAACTCGTGTTTTTCCCTCATAATATCTGCGTACAGAAAGCACAATGATGATATTTTCATGACAGCAGCTCCCCCTGAACATACCATACCTGTTTTTGTTCATTGCTACTTTATCAATGCAAAGTTAGCAGTATAGGCATCACCAAATAAATAACAAACCAAACTAGAGAACTATCACCAAGATGCTCATGCATAGCTCCCCCTGAGATCATATACTACTAATCCTGTGGACTTGATAATCATCACCTTCTCTTCATGAGGTCATGTACCTCATTGTATAAACTATCTTCTTTTATTCTGAATCTGAAGAGGAAGAGAAACTATACTTCTTGCTTGAATTCTTCTCTGCTAACACATAATTTGTCTGGATTTTTGTATCCTCTTGCTATAACCTTTCCAGTTTCTTCATCTATAACTTTTCATTTAGTTGTTGTAAATATAATTATACGTCCTTTGTCAGACATTTGACCTAAACTTAGAATATTTTGTTTTAGCCCTTGAGCTAATAATGCATCAACTGCTTTTTCATACTTCTCAAGTTTGATTCTACCTTTTCCCATAACTTTTGTTGGAGCACTATTTCCAAGAATCGCCTTACCATCTTTATTTTTCTTCAGAAACTCAAACTTTTCCTTATCTCTAGTCATGTGATTTGAGTATCCGCTATCTATGTACCATTCTCCTTCATCTTTAAATGAGCATAGAGCAAGACCACACCTAGTTTTTTCTTCTTCTTTTTTCTTATTATGCGAAGTGCTAGTGGATCCATCCTTCTCAGGTCTTTTGGAAATAATATTCTTATTTGAATTCTTGCCACGTTCTCTGTGGAGGTCCATTGACTTGTTCATGTATTATTTTAGTACGCAGTCAAACTTGTTACACGTATAACATCTTATATGACCAGAAAAGGGAGTAGAGGAATTATAATATTTTTGTTTCATATTCCTATTATTGCAATCTATAGCTTTCTGACCAAATATGTTGCAAGAAAATAAATATCCCTTAAAGAAACCTAAGTACCTGGGGGTTGATGAACTTCCCGTGAAGTGGATATTTGCTTGAGATCGAAACAATCTGCTTTTGCAATTGGTTGTAACATGTCCATAATTATGACATATAAAGCATTCAACATTATTGACCAGATGAGCGAATCGATTAATGTTTCTATTATTAGGAGAAATTATTTCTTTTAAAAATTAATCTTCCTTGGATGTTGATATGGTTGACTTCTTATATCTTTAACAAGAATTCATATTTTGTATTCTTATCCTTCAATATCCTTGCACAAGCCCGAGAGCTAGATTCTCCTTTTGCAGTTTTATGAAAACTAAGACCAGATTTAATGTAAGGAGACATTTGACTACTATGAATGTTATCCAAAATCTTAGTACTATCTTGAAATATCAAGTGTTTATCATTTTCTTCTAATTTACCTTTTGGAATGTTTACCTCAACCTCTATTCTTTGGTATTGATATTCCTTTCCCAGATATTTCTTCCTTATTCCTTCTTCAACCCTTCATCCCTCTTCCAATTGCTCCTTTGATTTGATAATCTCTTCCTTCAACCCATTCTTTTGTTCTTCAAATACTTGAAGTAGTTATTTATTTCACTTGTTTGACTTTTCAAGGTATGCTCTTAGAGAGATGATTTCAACTTCAAGTTCTTCACAATATTGTTTAGATTCTATTGCAACACTCATTGATTTGGCATGATCCCTGACATCACATGCCTACAACTTATCCTTAAGATTGTTAATCTTTTTTAAATCAAAATCAAGTTTTCTTCTAAGATTAAGAATTTCTTCTAACTTGTCATATTTTGAAACAATAACTCCATTTGATATAACAAAGGTTGTTTTATCATCATACTCATCCTTTGACACATATTTAGAAATAATATTACCTGATGGTTCTCTTGATGAACAATCTTCCTTTAATTTACCTTCATGAATGACCTACAGATTATCCCATACTTCCTTTGCAGTTTCATAGTGCATAACCTCTCCTAATGTTGAATCTGATTAGTTACCAATGATTTCATTTAATGCAACATTATTCTTTTGTAATTCTTCACTTGATGGAGGAGTTTTAGTGCAACCATTACATACTAAATCCCAAACATCAAATTCTAGATTTATTAATTGAGACTTAATCTCTTATTTCCATTCTTGATAGTTATCATCACTTAACATAAACATACCTTTATTGTCCATGGTTTCTGACTTGCCTTGTTCTTCTGCTGCATATTGTTCTTGACCCATAAATGCAGATATTCTATAGCATCAGATGCATCACTGTCATTGTTCTCCTAATTTGACTTCTTCCTTTGAGGTTCATTCTTCTTTTTCTTCTTTCCCATCGTTCGTGAATCACTTCAAGTAGCTGAGCTTCAACAGAAGTGACCTTCTCCAGTACCAATTATTGGGAAAAATACCAGGGGGGGGGTTGTGAATAAGTATTTTAAACTTACTTTGAAATTTTCTTTTCATATTCTGATTTCCATACGCTATTGTCATTCATGCAACCAACATATGTACGTGACTTTAGTAAAGGAAAACAACATATATCAAGTTAACTAACTTTTCATATATCTCATCAACAGTTTATCTTTAACCAGTGCATCATTACTTCATTATTTATTAATTAAACAATAATCATGAGCAGTGAGAAGCAGATAGATCATCAACAGACAAGAAACATATCAACACAGATGAACACCAGGATTTCAGGTGGAAACCCAATGTGGGAGAAAACCACTGTTGTCGTCGTCTTTGTCTTATTTTCATTATAAATACAAACTTCTTACAATCGTGTATTGGCAAGATTCATACCAGTGCGCAAGAACCCACTTGCAGAAGGCTACAACCTTCTCTCGTTCTTCAACACCCATTGGAAGGGAGCTCCAACCCCCTGATCTCGTTTACCGGCTCCTACCGCAAGGGAGCACCTATCCCCTACACAAATTCACTAGCTACTATTGGAAGGAAGCTTTGAATTCCTTACTGAAGGCTACAACCCTTGGCACTTCTTGTGGACTATGTTTCATAATATTTCATACTAGATCCACCTGAATAAAAACATCAAACAAGTAGGCCACCTTTCATAATATTTTCAGACTAGACCCACTTCTATCATTAATCCCAAACCAAATATAATACTGAAAACAAATACTGAATAAAATCATCCAACAAAACAATCACTGAACCTTACCCATTGCAACTATTCCATACCCTATATAAACCATTAGATCATACCAAAGCACAACAACCAAACCATGCATTGTTCATCATCATAGAAACATAGTGTTGTCATTGCAAACCTTGGTCAAACACATATCAAAGTATATACACTACTATTCTGAATCATATTCGCATATGTATGCGCTTCCCCTGTATAATACCCGTGTACAAATCTCAAATGACTCACAACTAAGTCTAAATCATTGCATTACTGAAACACCCACTAAATCAATCATAGATCATTAAGCCAATTGCAGATCACCACATTGTATTATCATTACTAATCAACATTCCATTTCATAATCAATTCAACCCAATCATTACTATCAAACACATATTACTATAATAGATACATCATCAACAGACAACAACAAACAAAACAAAATTGATCAGATGTCATCAATAAGCCATACTACAAAACCCTAGCATATGTATGCGACTTCCACAAAAAACATCTATGTATGTATGCTTTTACCATTCACAACACCTGCGTACAAATATACACAACTGAAAAACACTTCTCAAAAAATATCGCGACTACCCAGAAGTTGATTAGCGTATGTATGCAACTAACCTGAGACAAACCTACATACAGATCTGAAAACTTTCGTTGTAAACATAATATTCATACTCTACAACCCTTACTGTCAAAATTACATACTTTAGAATACTTCATTCATATCATAGCATTATTACAACCACATATCTATCATTGTTAGACATTTTCAATAAGTACATAAAACAAGCATACATGTCACCATACTTCAGATCTGAGTCTTCTCCTTGATTCTTGGTGTAGACCTGTTTCAGATCAAATCATTCATAAACAACACAATACTTGCACCCATAACACTTTGATCTCCATCTCCTTATATACCTTAGCCAATACCTTAGGCCAATCCCTTAGTAATTTCATTGGTATTCTTTGACGCGATATAATAATCATTGACACACTCATTACTATGGGCCAATACCATGGTAAAGACCCCTAGTATTCAAGTTACCATGGTTTGGATTATGTATGCGACCCTTATGCATAGAATCCATGTATACATTCCCAAACTTCACCTCTATCATTCATTTGTCTCTAAATTTGACATTCCTCTGTCCATCACCTCTGTCACATTTGTACCAGCTTGCATAATCTACTAGCCTACATAATCGTCCTGTAACCATAATGTTGACATCTTGATCAAGTAGGTTGCCATCAAGAACAACACATTAGTCATAATTCCAACAAACAATTTACCTTAAAATTCTTTCTTGGTGCCCTATATTGTATATAGTAGGCATTATGACAAAATGGAGCGAAAATGTGGTATAAAGCATTGTAGGTTATATGTTTAGAAGACAAAATTGTAGAAAAAATGAGTGATCAAAGTGTTAAAAATGAAGGCCCAACATCCCTCCCATATAGAAGGTGTTACATGTCCTCATGTAACAAAATTTCTTATTTGTCCTAAAAATACTCTACCTCCCTTGGGAAAATTTTAAAATTTCGTTGTATTAAGGTTTTAGATGTGCTATGAAGCATCATGTACAATATTCAAGCTAGATATTTTAGCCTTATTATTTTGTTTTTGTATATTCAGCGTAATTTCATGCCTCTTATTTTCACCTTTCGTTTTTGGATTTTCCTATACCATGTCCTGACCTTTTTTTTAAGGGTTGTTCACGAACATTGAGTGGCCGCTAAATCCATGGGAAAATCTAGGTAGATCAACCTGAAGGGATCTACTTGCTGACCAAATTAGCAAGGCCTAACCGCAAGGGCGTCGAGGATATTTTACCCCGTGACCTCCTGATAGGTGAGGTACTTAGCAATAGGAACTCGACCAATTGAGCTATCCCTTGAGGCTTACCATGTCCTAGCTTGTTTAGCTAATAATTTCCTTTTTCTGCCTATTGTTCCTTCTCTCTTTGTATTTTTTCAACATTACATTTGAGCATTTCATTTTCATTCTTTATATACCTATCTAGTAATTCTAGCTCTTGAAACTCTGTTTTTAGTCTTTTAATTTTACTTTTTTTTCTTTCTATACTTTTGAAGTAGTAGGTACAAATTCTTCTTTCCCAAGAGGTTTTTCAACTAGAAAATGTCCAAAGAGACCTTCAGCTATAATGTTTTCTAGAAGGTCTACAACTGTAGAATCTTTTGATTTTGTTTCCATGCCTTCATTATTATTTGTTGTCATATATACCAAATTTTGATGAATCTTTTGAAGTAGACTTCATTTTGAATTTCTTCACTAAACTTTTTAGAAATATATCATCCTCATTCTCCTCTATGATCAATCCCCTTTCAAATACTCAATTGATCTGGATTTATGCAGAAACGAAATGAAATACATATATAAACAAAAACACAAAACTGCATCGAGAATAGAACTTTAATTCATTAATAACAAAGTACTGAAAAATTGTTACATGCAAAATGGAAATAAACTAGTTCGAGCGATAGTTTCTTATCTCTTAAAAGAGATGTGGTGGCTACATGTCTTATGAGTTGTCTTACAATGAGGCTCAAAGGCCTTTTTATCATTAAGAAATAATGGGAAACCCTAAACATCCAAAAACCTAACCCTATAAGATGAAGCGCCAAAAGCTTCTGGGCCCCGTTGGGGTTAGTTGGAACATCAACTTCTCAAGGTCATAACTTTGGCATATGATCTCTGTTTGACTAACATAATACCTCGATTCGAAGAATTCAAGAGGAATTTGAAAATATCTTGGTAAATTAGTCTTGCACTTTTCTAGTCTCTTCAGTTTCCCTAAAAAAGTCTTTTAGGCCTTCAAAACGACTTTGGAAGTTTAGGACCCGAAAAACTACTAAAAATAGTAAGTTGTGATACAATTAAGGAAAATGAAAGAAACAATGGTGGGGGTCCAAGTGGAATAGGTGGGTGGCCACCAATATCCAACCGTATCAGTCCCCCCCCCCTTAGGAAGCAATGGTCCCTATTGCATTGAGTGCCTCCATGAGATGGGAAAACTTCTGCTGAACTTGGTCCCTGGTGAGCCACTTTCCTTGGTGCAGGAGTTGGTCATCTTTGACAACCCAATACAATTGGATCTTCTGTTGATGAGTGGTATTAATCTGTGTGTCCATAATTCGATTAGTTGTGTCATGTTCCATGCAGTTTGGGTTGATCTCTGTTGGTGTTAGTTGTCTGCAATGTTTGATGTGTCCAACAATGATGGAAAGTATGGTCAAAGGCGGTCCACATTGAACACTAAGTGCAGGCCAAGGAATGGGGGAATGTTGAGCTCAAAAGTGTTATCACCCACAACCTTGGTGATGGTGTAAGGCTTGTATTAGATTGGTCGGATATTCTGATGGGCTTCGACAAGGTGTTCTTTCTGCAAATGCAACCAAATTTGTTGCCCACCTGAAACTTACGTGGCGCCCTATGTTGATCATGCCATTGCTTGTACTTGACATTAAACTTCTCCAAGATGCTGTGAACCTATTGGCATATGTGCTGGATGTGTTCAATAAATCTGGTTTCTTTATCACCCTTGGGTTGTACATGTGTGGATTTTGTTTATGTAGTCGCCTGAGGTATGGAAACATCAATCAGACACAATGATTGAAATCCCAAACCCACTTGAAAGGGATTACGACCAATAGGGTTATGGATAGATCTGTTATATTTGTGTTACACATAAGGAAATGTCTCATCCCGGCTTCATAGATGCTTGGAGTTGTACATGTGTATTATGTGCATTATCATCCCATTGATGACCTATGTCTGGCTATTAGTCAGGGGATGGAATGCAATCGACATGGTGAGCATGGTGTCCAATAGTGTCCAGACGCTCGACCAAAATGTGCTCAAGAACCTGTTATCACGATATGATATAATGGTTTGCGAGATCCAAAAATGTACCCACACTCGTTCAAAGAAGAGTTTGGCAGTGTCCTTTGTTGTGATACTCTTTTTGCAGGCTGCAAATATAGCCATCTTAGAAAATCGGTCCAAGACCACAAATACATAATCATTACCATGCTTGGTAGAAGGGAGACCAGACGGATAGTTCATGGATATGGATTCCTAGGGTTGGCTGGGAGTAGGCAGAGGAGTGTAGAGGTCTTGCTTCTTGATGGTTGGCTTGGCGATGGTGTTGGGCCCTGGATATGTCATCGTATTGGCTATCCAAACCTTTCATTTACAAGCCATATTCATAGATTTATAACATATTCTGTAACTATTATATTACCAGTTTTCACTACATGCATTCATTTTACCACGTGGTTAATTATTAATGATTTTTTATATTTTTAATGATTAAATGAGTTTTAACGTGGTTTTCCAATGACAATTTACTAATATGTTTATGTGCCCAAAAACCAAGTTTTAGTACTAGAATTTGACAATTCTGTACTTATATCAATTTCAATACTAAGTAAAGGTTAACAAATTGGCACTTCTCAAGATGATGTGGGTTGTAACTACATTTTTATGGATGGATTTATGTTCACACCTAGCTCACATGTGAAGCTCAAGACGTTATTCAAAGTTACATTCAAACCTAAATTCCACCTAAAGAAATTTGGTACTTAATTCGGTACCAGTTTGGCATTTTCCAGAAATTTGGTACCTGATTCTGTACCTATGCAGCAACAGTTACAACCAATTATGTCTAGATTTGCAGTTACGTCCAAACTTGGAGGAAAGTAAAATTATTTCCAAGTGGCATTGTTTCTATCTCCAACAATAATAAAATACATTCCAAAATCATAACAAGACCATTTTTAAATATTATTTGTTATCTCAATAATAGTACGGGAGTTAGAGTTTTATGGAAGTTGATAGGATCCTTTAGAACATCACTTCCTCTCCATTGTAATATAAAGAATAGATCTGCACAACGAGAAATGAGAGGACACATAGAGGTTATCATTATTTTGAGTTGATCTTTCGTAATAAATTTAAACTTTTGTTTGCAAGTTGAAGTTGAGACTATTTTAATGAAGATTTAATAGTTGAAGCTTTGCACATTACTTGATCTAAGTCTCTAGGCATGTTTCCAGGTCGGGAAGGTCCCCATGACTTAGGTAATGTCCCGATTTTTATTTGTAGAGTAGAGTAATATTAAGAAAGCATTTAGTTTTCTTAATTGTAGATTTTGTTTAATGCTTTATTCCAATTTTTCGTTTTGCTAAATTGATTTTTTTTTTTTTAATAGAACATGTTACAATTAAATTCAAATTGATTTTTCTTAGGTTTAAGAGTCAAACAAATTTAAAACTGGTTTCTTAACACGTTTTAATATTCATAATTTCAATCTACAAAATTCACGTACTTAATTCGGTACTTATTCATAATTTCAATTTACATAATTTTCGTACTTAATTCGTTACTTATCCAAAATTTCAAATTCCAGCCTTTCTGTACTTAATTTAGTACTAGGTTCTGTATTAGAATGAGGTATTAAAAATATGTAATTTGCAGTTTAGGATTCTTTAATTGATTGGAGTTTTGCAGCGACTTGGTAAAATATTCCTACAGAGAATAAGGACCTACAATGTATCTCTAAGCCTACTTAGCATTTATTTTTGATAGTTTGTTAATGCATTTCTTGTAGTTTATTGCCTTGTTTTCTATATTTGCCTCACACACTTTTGCTGATAGTTTTTACATTTAATTTTCTGCAGAATGTTTAATGGGTTTTTGTCACTATAGGATTAAAACCACTAAAGTCTCAAGACCTAATAAGCTATATATATATATATATATATATATATATATATATAACCACATGAACATTGTTAACAAAAGATTGTGGTTCAAAACCTGATAAGCATTAGAGTCCCACAGTCCAGTGACAAGTGATAATCCTTAGTGATTAGTTCCTTCTAGTGTTAATTGTTAGCATATGTTAGAATATACTCTAGTCCCGCATTTCCTATGCTTACATCTCTAAGTATTATGATCCCAGATTCAATAGTTAAATGTTGGAATTATAATACATATAATTCCACCAACATTTTTTGGCGTTGTTTCTGGGGAGGTGCTAAAGGGATTAGAGCATAGTTTTCTTAACAAGATTTCTGCATGATTTTTGTTACAGGGACAACTGGAGGGTGGAGAAAGTACGATAACATGTGAGTGAAGAGTCACACATCCACTATGGTGGGGTTGATCCAAAGCCTAGTTGTCACTAATTGATTTTCTGGTTTCTTTTTCATATGCATAGAATTAGAGGTAGGATCTGAAGGCTCATTTTTCTTTCTTTTTCTTTTCAAATGTGTTTTCATTTAGATTGATTCATGAAAAGAAGAGAAGCCTAACTTGTGTGAACAAATAACTTGGTGACAACAGGCTCTTAGTAGGATGGTGGTGCTTTGAATACATTATTGGTTTGCTTACATTTGTTTTAAGTGTGTTTCCTTCTTATTTCTTTAGGATTTTTAATAATAATTTTGTACAATAATCCATGTGCATCATAGTGATTAGCAACCAAAAAAGCAATATTCAAGGATGATCAAGACTTTCAAAGAATTCTCTCAAATCCTAGCAGCAGTTGGGGTCTCTTCTTCTTAGGAAGAACAAATCTTGACAGTAGCCAATAAATTATCTGCCTTCCTAGAAGTAGTAGAAGAACAACAACTCCATGAATCACATCCACATGAAGATCTTTACTCTTGAAAACTTGTTGAGGAAATTGAAGAATCATGGACTGCATTTAATGGAAAGCAAGCATTAGAACTCGAGATTGGAGAATTTTTGACATGTCTATCTATATATCCTCTAAGAACACAAGGATAATCATCTAATAATAGAAGATATGCATGGCATAGTAAAGGATGATATGCTAAATGAGCCAAATAAAGAGGTAAACCAATAGCATTTTGATTTTTTTGAAAGTTGGTTTCAAGTGATTGTAAGGCCATACCACTCCATTCTTCCTTACTTCTTGATATCATCATTAAAACAGACAGTTCTTCATACTCAGGCATGCATTGAACATTATATTTTAAACTTGAGTATGAATGCATTTTTATATTTATTGCGCACATGGTTATATTGGAAATAATTCTATACTTGAGGAGAAGAACTTCTTTTTCTCAAGTAGAGTAGGATAATAAATAAATAAATAATTGCTACATATAATAGTTAGCTTAATTCTAAAATATAATGCATCATCTTTCTCATTTGTTTTGTATAAGTGGGAATGTTAACAATTAAAAAAGAGAGAGACAAGTAGTTGAAAATGGGAGATCTATGTTCCTATTGCGTAATTTTGTTGAGGTCTCTTTTAGCTACATATTGTTTTAACAAATATTGCTACTTGGTCTTATTCCAACAACAACATGGTTCAATTATTACTTTGCTTTCCCACTTATTATTTCTTTCTGATAGTTAGACTTGTTTCTAGTTTTTATTTTCAATAAAGTATGATATGATAACTTTGTTTGGAATTTTATGTGAAGGCAATCTCCTTGATGTCCATAGTACGTATCAACTATCTGGTACCATATTTCATCTAACTAGTACTTAAAATTTTGGTACCAATTCACTATTTTGCAAGACAAAGCAGAATTCAAGGATCTTATTCATTTAGGGACGCCTATATACTGGAAGAATGTTTTCAAAAGCGGAAAAAATATCTTCATCAACAAAATGGAACACTTAAGGGAGTATTTGATATCATATTTCATTTTCATAAAATTTGAATTGAATGATAATTCCAAACTATTCATAGTTGATATACCTTTTCTTTTTTTGGAATTTCGTTTCTCTTGTTCATATAGATTTCTGATTATCAATACAAAACAAGTGCTCAAAATATAGTTACCAAAACATACTAAGGGGATCATAACAAAGTTAAGAGGTCCATACAATGATACCAATGAAAAACAACTTGAATACTATAACCATAACACCAAAAAATGGTATCCGAGCATCTTTACTAAGACTTGCAAAAAAGTTACTAAATTCTCTACTCATAGTGGAACACTACTTCAAAAGCAAAAGCATACATGGAAAGTATGATTCATAGGAGTTTATGTGTCTTTTGGTTATTCTTTGGCAACTTCATCCATCTCACATTAAAATGGCTCATTCATGCTATGTCCTTTGAGTACCTATAAGTACCTTATGCGTCTAAGACATTATGCAGGTAATCTAAGTCACTTTGAAAGGTGTCATCCTATTCCTTTAAGGGCCTTTTTGAAGCCTCTCCCCCATATACCAATTGCAAAAGCAATATCCATAATTTAAAATTAAAATGGTAGGAAACATGGGACTAGAGCATTCAATGTAAAATAGGTTTAAGAGGTTAACTCATTGAGGCTATAGACTCATGTTGGCAGTGGGTACTAACCTGTGATATCACTAGGAAAACCCATCAGGGATATGGATGCTCATAGGAAATGGGGCATTCTACCTAAAGAAGTGTCAACCAAACCAAGGCTTTTGTCTACACGTATGATGGTTACTCTACAATGTTACAATCAAAAGGAATCATGTGTGGATTGAAGTCAAGGAAAAATAAACTCCATAAATTTCTTGCTAAAGAGTGGCCTTAAGGTAACCTTGAGTCCTCTATCATTGGTTTTTCATACTATATCTAAGATTTAGTTACCTTAGAAGTGGGAACTATGATCATAGAGAAATAATAAAACTCAACTGCAAAGCTTATCTGTAATACTTGGATGACTATAAGACTTTGGGATTTGGTTAGTAATGACTAATTCTTGATTGATTCATCATTTGTTGTAATCATAAAAAGCCTCCTGCCTACAAAGAAGGAGAGCCTATTAAATTTATAAAATTTTTCTTTTTCTTGAGGATAAAACTGTTAATGATTGATGAAATCATATATAATGAGTGATTTGGAATTTCTTTTATGCTTGGTGTTAGTTTAGCATAATTTTAATAAATCTGAGATGACTTATTTTTGTTCAGTATTCATCTCATTAGTTCCATTGTTTTGTTTTTCAGGTCCCTTTTCGTATTAGAGCCATCTCAACAGCTCGCCTTAATTCTTCAGTACTTCACTTTGTTTGCATGAGGACATGCAAAACCTTAGACATGGGGGAATCGTTGTTAGGATCTTTTCAACATCTTCAGTTCATTCTCTTTAGCTTCCTTCAACATATCATATTAGCACTCATCAACTCCAGCTCTTCCAGATCATTCAGGACTCTCAACCTTACTCTTCCTCATCTTCAGCGTCATACAAATTCCATTATAGCCTATGGTGCAAATCAAAATTCAAAAGATATACGTGAGGTAAAACATGTTTAAAGGCTCTTTAGCTCATTAAAATTTAAGGAATCTTGATGATTAACCACTTCCTATTTCTTCACCTTTCTTAAACCACCATTAAACCCCCATTTCCAAATATATTAATGCATATTCTAGGAAGACCATAAGAATGATTGTGGTACATGAATATCTATAGTGTCTTCTACTTGTACATCATAAGGTATTCACAAAATCATCATCTAAATGCTCTCAATAAGAGGATGAGGTCATTGTTTCTTATCTGAGAAAAGAATCACAAAATAAGTAATGGTCTTATAAGTTTCCAAGTCCATATTTCTTTAGCTATTATCTTCATTATCATCTTATATCATCCATCATTCCTTCGTAGTCCATATTTTGTTTGCATGAGGGCATGAAAAGTCTTAGGCATGAGGGGATGTTGGGCCCTATATATGTTATCATATTGGCTATCCAAACCTTTCATTTACAAGTCATATTCATACATTTATAACATATTCTGTAATTATTATATTACCAATTTTCACCAAATGCATTCATTTTACCTTGTGGTTAATTATTAATGATTTCTTGTATTTTTAATGATTAAATGAGTTTTTAATGTGGTTTTCCAATGACGATTTACTAATATGTTTATGTGCCCAAACAACAAGTTCTAGTACTGGAATTTGACAATTTGGTACTTATATCAGTTTCGATACTAAGTAAAGTTTAACACATTGAAACTTCTCAAGATGACATGGGTTGCAACTACATGTTTATGGATGGATTTATGTTCACACCTAGCTCGCATGTGAAGAAAAAGACTTTATTCAAAGTTACATTCAAACCTAAATTCCACCTACAAAAATTCAGTACTTAATTCAGTACCTGATTCTGCACCTGTGCATCAACAACTACAACTAGTTACGTTTAGATTTGTAGTTACATCCAAACTTGGAGGAAAGTAAAACTAATGCCAAGTGGCATAGTTTCTATCTCCAACAATAATATAATGCTTTCCAAAATCATAACAAGACCATTTTAAAAATTATTTGTTATCTCAATTATAGTATGGGAGTTAGAGTTTTATGGACGTTGATATGATCCTTTGGATCACCACTTCTTCTCCATTGTAATATAAAGAATAGATCTACACAACGAGAAAGGAGAGGACGCATATAGGTTATCATTATTTTGAGTTGCTCTTTTGTAATAAATTTGAACTTCCATTTGCAAGTTGAAGTTGATACTATTGTAATGAATATTTAGTTTTTGAAGCTTTGCACATTATTTTGATCTAAGTCTCTATTCATGTTTCTTGGCCGGGAAGGGCCCCTTGACTCAGTTAACGTCCTGATTTTTATTTGTAGAGTAGAGTAATATTCAAAAAATATACAGTTTTCTTAAATGCAAATTTTGTTTAATGTTTTATTCCAGTTTTTAGTTTTTCTAAATTCGCTTTCTCTGTTTTCAGATTTGTTAATAGAACATGTTACAATGAAATTCAAATTGATTTTTCTCAGGCTTAAGAGTCAAACAAACTTAAAAATGGTTTATTAAGACACTTTAATATTCATTTTTTTAATCTACAAAATTTTCGTGCTTAATTCAGTACTTATTCAGAATTTTGATTGACATAATTTTCGTACTTAATTCGGTACTTATTCAGAATTTCAATTTCTGGCCTTTCTATACTTAATTCAGTACCAGGTTTTGTATTAGAACAGGGTATGAAAAATACATAATTTGCAGTTTCAGATTCTTTAATTGATTGGAGCTTTGCAACTACTTGACAAAACATTCCTACAACAAATGAGAACCTACAATATATCTCTAAGCCTGCTTATCATTTATTTTTTATAGTTTGTTAATGCATTTTTTGTATTTTATTTCCTTGTTTTCTTTACTTGCCTCGCACACTTTTGCTTATAATTGCCAACATTTACATTTCGTCAATTTACTTTCTGCAACATGTTTAATGGGTTTTTGTCACTATAGGATTAAAACCACTGAAGTCTCAAGACCTAATAAGCTACATATATAAAACCATATGAACATTTTTAATGAAAGATTGTGGTTCAAAACCTGATAAGCATTAGAGTCCCACAATCCAATGACAAGTGATAATCCTTAGTTATTAGTTCTTTCTAGTGTTAATTGTTAGCATAGGCTAGAATAGGCTCTAGCCTTGCATTTCCTGTGCTTGCATCTCTAAATCTTACGATCCCGGATTCAATAATTAAATGTTGGAATTATAATAAATATAATTCCACCAACATATGACAGAGACAGTTCAAGATCTAATATATTTTCCAACATCTTGTCATAGTTTTGGCCAATAAACATACTTTTGTAGTACGACTACAATTTTCTCCACACCAAAGTTTCTTGTGACCTGACTGTGGTGCACCTCCCAAATCAGCTTGGCATGGTCACTTGAAAGAACACAAAGCTGGCACAGGTAGCATAATAATTCATCATGAAGGTGGAAATTTGGAATTTTCTTTCCATCCACTAGCATCTAGTGTGTGGTGGTGAACTCTGGATAATTTTTATATAATTGCGGCCATCCAGAGGCCTTGTGGCCATAAGAGTTGAGAACAATAGTCATTGCTGCAACTGGGGGTTGACTGAGGAAATATGCAACATGATTGGTGCTTCCCTTTTTGTATTTAATGTTCAAAGGGAATTGTTACACATATGTAAACCACTTCTAATGGAAATTGTTTTGCAACTTCCCTTGTGTCTGTATAAATTGAAGAGGTCGGTGATCTATGTGAATGACCATCTCCTTCCCCATAATGTATTGTTTCCTTTGTCGACAAGCCTGAATGATATAATACATTTTTTTTATCATAGGTGGATTGCTTTCGAACTGTATCGGAAAGTGTCTCACTGTGATATGCCACTAAATGCCTATGTTGGGTGAGAACTGCAACAATAACATAATTAGAGGCGCTTGTCTCAATTTCAAATGGCTATTGCAGGTATGACAATGTGAGTATAGGTGTAGAGTAGAGGCAATGATTCAGCTTAATGAACACCTTTTGTTGGGACTAGGACCAAGAAAAGTTTTCTTTCGCCCCGCCCTTGGTAATGTAACTCAAAGGCCAAGTGATATGGGAGAATCCCAAACCTCCAATAAAAATTGGTAAGGCCCAAAAAGATGTGAAGCTTTGTTAGAGTGGTCGGGGATGGCCAAACCTGAATGAATTGGATCTTAATCGGATCCACATGCATACCTTGCTCATCTATGATGTAAACCAGATATTGGACCTGGCTCATGCCAAAGGTGCATTTCTCTAAGTTGGCACACAGTTTGTGCTGTCGCAGGGTTTGAAGAACTTGTTGAATGCATTGCAAGTGCTCTTCCCAACCCTTGTTGAAGATGAGGATGTTGTCCAGATAAAAAACCATGAACGATTTGGTGAAAGGCTGCAAGATGTCATCCATCAACCTCATAAAAGTAGCATGGGAATTTTCCAACCCGAAAGGCATGACCAACCATTCAAAAAGGCCTTCCTTGGATGTGAAGGTGGTCTTCCATATCTCTATGGGATCTATTAGACCTTGGTGATAGCCAGACTTCAAATCGATCTTGTTGAAATACTTGGCCCCCTTGAGCTGGTCTAAAAGGTCATCAATTTGTTGGATTGGATACTTGTTTATGACAGTGATTTTGTTTAGTGCCTAATAATAAATTCAGAGCTTCCAGGTCCCATCCTTCTTTTGTACATGCATAATTAGGCTTCCACAAGGTGAGGAACTTGGTCGGATGTGCACTTTTTGTAGCAACTCCTGGATCTGCCACTTGATCTCTTCATTTACCATAATGGAGCGGTGGTATATCGGCCCATTTGGTAGAGGTGTTCCGGGAGTTAGATCGATTGAATGTTTGACCTAACAATGCAAAGGTACCCTTGTGGGTGAGGAGAAGATGTCCCTGTATTCTTCCACAACCTTATCCACTTGTTTATGTTGCATGGAGGAACCCTTCTCGGGGGCCATGGTGTGGCCACAATCTCCCCCTTGCTTTGAGAGAAAATCAGAAAGAAAACAAATTTCTTGTTCTTAGAGATGATCTTATTGCATTTCTTAGCAGAGATCAAAGAGATGGCAGTAGGTGTGGCTACCTCTGATATCTTGTATAACTTATTACCCAAAGTAATAATAATAGTGCAAGTTCTCGAATCATACACAACATGAAACTTCCACAAGTATGGTTGGGCTAATAATACATAACAAACTTCAAGAGGAGAAACACCACACAGTACCTCATCCATGAAGGGTTTGACGTTGTAGGGAAAGTGACACTACTGGCTGATGCAAAGATCTCATCCTTGGTGGAGCCACCTGATGGTGTATGGTTGCAGGTGTGGTGTGGTCAACAGGCCCATCGCTTAATAAATTCTGCTGAGATGAGGTTCCTTTGGCTCCCATTGTCAACAATGAAATGAAACAGTGACCCCTTCACCCACATCTGTGAGTGGAAGAAACACTTCCTTTCCTCTCAGTCTTCAAGCTCAATACTCTGGACCTTGGTGGTGGAAAAATGTGGCACTAGGATCTGCATCATTAATTTTCTTCTCTTTTTCATTCCCCTTGTCAAGATATGACTCTGAGTCAGAACATGCATCTAACTCCGAAGCCTTTAGCTCAACCAATAGTGAATACTTGGCATGACACTCACTTGTGTTGTGAGTGGGGCTCTTGTGGAACTCACACCACTTCCCAATGTCCTTCTTCATCTTCGTGGTGTTTTTCTTTGCTTGCGGCTTCAATTGGTTGTCCTATATCACCCCACCTTGGCTTTGTTCTGTGTTTTGGGGGCGCCTTTTCTCTGCTTCGGATTTGTAGATCTAAAATCTTACTTCTTCTATTTAAATTTTTGTTCAATCTTGGCAGCACATCGGTATGCTGCACCAAGAAAGGAGATGTCTAGGATCTCCATTTCTTCTTGAATATGTTTTGTAGACAGTCGCGACACTTGAGCACTAGATGTCACTCAGAGTCTTTAATACCCAAGTTTGTGCATAGAGTATGAAATATATTTGTGAGCTCATGCACATCTTGGTCCCTTTGTTGTCGTAGTGTTGCCCATTGTATGTATTTTTCCCCATAGCTCCCCACGGCGTAATATTGTTCCTTGACAACATCTCAGAAAAAGTTTCAAGTGGGTGAGTCTGTGAAAAGAGAGGGTTCCTCTACCCTTTTCTCACAGTATGTTTCCCACCAGTCCTTGACATGAGGGGCGACCTTAAGTAGTGCAAAAGTAATCTTCTCCCTATCGAAGAAACTATGGACTGAAAAATAACCCTCCAACAGATTAAACCATTTATATACAACGTCTGCATATATTTGACCTTCGAATGTAGAGATATAGAAGTTCACTTGTACCTTCCCCATTGATGGGCATCTGCCAAAGGATCTGGGAAAAGTTGTCCATAATCTCGTTCATTTTCCGCTCGAGTGCTTCTTCGAGCAACAGTTTGATAGGATCTCCTACTCTCTCATCTTTCTTTTATTTCACCATGGGAGGTCATCAGTGTTAGTGGAGACGGTTTTGCAAGGGTTCAACTAGTTCAAGTCCCAACTCCTTGTTCCTTGACCTCTTTGGGGACATGCACATAAAGACAGAGAAAGAGTAGACTGCTCTGATACCACTGATCCAGTTTTATGCAGGAACGATATGAAATACATATATAAATAGAAACAAAAAGATACAATGAAAAAAAAATTAATTCATTAACAACAAAGTACTGAAAATTGTTACATGCAGAATGGAAATAAACTAGTTGGGGTGATGGTAGTTTACCTCTGAGAAGAGATGTGACAACTACATGTCTTCTGAAATGTGTTACAATGAGGCTTCGAAGCTTTTTTATAATTAAGAAATAATGGGAAACCCTAAAAATCCAAAAACATAACCCTAGGAGGTGAAAGAACGTCAATTTCCTAGGGTTAGTTGGAACATCAATTTCCCAGGGTTGTAACTTTGGCATACAATCTCCGTTTGACTATCATAATACGTTGTTTCGAAGATCTCCAAGTGGAGGCCAAAAACGATTTGTAAAATGTTCTTTCATTTTGTTTATCTCTCCATTTTTCCAAACAACATCTTTTAAGCCCTTAAAATGACTCCTAAAGTTTAAGACCCGAAAAACTACAAAAAATAGTAAGTTGTGCTACAATTAAGGAAACTGAAAGAAACAACGGTGGGGGTCCAAGTGGAATAGATGGGTGGCCACCAATATCCACCTAGCTCATCAATCTCAATAACCTATTTTTCATGGACATCTCTTTCATCAATCCTTTGTTTTCCTTTATTCCTTGTCATGTTTCATGTGACTCTTCTCTCAAGAGGAGGACTGACATCGAAGGGGTCTTTCCTATTCTTTGTTTTTACTACTTTTTTCTTTATGGCCTAGGATTTTAAACCCTTCTTTTTCTCTTTTGCATGTGATTTCAAATCCTTGATTTCTTTTTGTTTTGGGCCTTTAGTTTTTCAAACCCTTGAAACCCTTATCTCCTCCTTAAGGTTCAAATCATTCATCATATTTTTAAACTCAATTTTTGAACTTCTCATTTTTCAACCCTTTGCTTTGTTATCCAATTTTGAATCCCCAGCTTTGTCAGAGCCAAATTTCTCACCTTGTTGCTCTATTTCAACGAGAATTTCTATAATTGATTTATAACCAAAAATTCTCCCATGTATAATTTTTATTTGTAACTCATATTCAACTACAATTTTTCAAAATCAAATAAACTCCTTTCTAGATAGAGTTTCTTGGAATTCCTTTAGCCATTGTCTTCATACTACTCTATAAAGAAAATGGAAAATTTATACTCTATAGAGAAAATGGAAAATTTATCTTCTTGTCTGCTTGAAAACACATCAATTGCCTCAAATGGTAAAATAAAACAAGGCCATACCTCCTTTCACAATTTATATACTTCTAGATGATGAGCATGATGCCACACCTATTCAATTTTTAACAATTTCCTCATAATTATGTTTCGTAGCTCACTGCTTGCTCCAGATCTTTTAACAGTTATTTCCAACGGTTTTCTTTCAATCTCTAGTTCTTAAACCACTTTCCCCTCCCTGTGATAATTTTGTAGCTCGAGCTAAAGAGATTTCCATCACTTGCAACCTTAAATCACCAACTTGTTCTCGAATTTTGTTATAAGTCTCGAAAAATTCTAGTGTGACTTTATCATTACCACTTGTAAATATATGGGAAAATGACCACCATATTATCTTTTAAAATCTTAGGCTGCACTTTGGATATGTTTGTAGGACCTTGGAATCATCTGGCTCATATCACATCACTAGACCCATCTTTGTAACCTAAAGTGCAAGACGAGATGCTCAATTTCGTAATTTTCCCTTTGCCACACCTTATCAAACTATGTGTTGAAATGAAGTTTTGAACTAGAATGGAGTCAAGAGGATGTGACAATTGCCAATTTTACATATCTCTATGATAACGGCTAGTTCAAGTGATATCTACTTCAAGGTTCATTTAATACTGATGATTGAGGCATCCTACTTTGAAATCATTTTTTAGCAATATCATTACAATGAAACCTAGAATTCATGTCATGTATAATTGGATATGAACGGATGTAATAATGGTATTAGGGGGTGATATATCGTTTAGTTTAAAATATTTTATAAATTGTAGAATATGATTTAATTCTATGATATGGAAAGATATGATATATACCATAAAGTTTGAAAGAATTATTCAGGTTTGTCTATATACATATTCATATGTAAAACAAAGCCCCAAGGGTTAGCTCAGCTGGTTGAGTCCCCATTGTTAAGTACCTCACCGATTGGGAGGTCACAGGGTCAATTCTCCTCAACGCCCTTGGGGTTAGGTCCTGCTAGTTTGGCTGATAGGCTTTAAAATATTCACTCCGGGGTTGATTTGCCTAGATTTTTCTAAGGGGAAAAAAAAATCACATGTAAAATAACAATTTAACTGAGAAACCATTTACCTTCAAAATCCTTGGTTTACCCTGAATTTGTCCGTAAAATTTTGGGCTACTGGACCTTTGGAAGAATATTGATGTTGATGATATCCATGGAAGAATCCTCTATTGTTGATGTTGATTTGAGTTCTACATAGAATTCTATAGATGGCTAATTTTGAACATGTTTTGTTGAAGAATTTCATGATAGAATGTATGGAATTTTTCCTGAACTCCGAAAACAACTTTTTTTTTTGTTTAGTAATTTCTATATAGAAATTCCAGTGGTGGCTGAAAATCTGTTGATTTGAAGACTATAAATTTGGAAATTTTTGAAGTTTTCATATTTGAATTATGGATATCTAGAAATAATCTTCTAAACTAAAATATGATAATCAAAGAAATGATTCTAAATGCTTGGATATTCCAAAAGAGTAAATTTATATAATCAAGTTGGCCTTTGCAATATTTAATTTATATAAATTTAACAGTAAAAAAATGAAATATTGATAAAATTTGAATTGGAAATATCTTATAATTATTTTGAACTTTGCTTACTAGAAATTTAGTTTTCAAGTAGAGTTCATGTTCAACTATGTCAAAGAATTGGTTTTCGCAATGAAACATTATATATATATATATATATATATATATGCTAGCCGCAGGGTTAGCTCAATTGGTCGAGTCCTTGTGGTTAAAGTACCTTTGCTATTGAGAGGTCACAGATTCAATTCTCTCGACACCCTTGGGGTTAGGCTCCATGGTTGAGATGGAAAGAAGTGATCCCTTCGAGTGGATCTGCTTGGTACACATATTCTGTGGATGTTAGGGTCCCACCCTAACCCCCTTATTTATGTAATGGGATCGAGTCATAGTCAAGAGTCAATAAAGCCCATATTAATAATTGTAAGTGGTTAGATAGATGGTATTAATAAAACCCATGGTACTGATCCATGGTATTGCATGTATGAGCCATATATAAAGGATAGAGACTCCCTGCGAGGAGCATCGTGTCTTATTTTTGAATCGAGCTCTGCTCTATTGGAGATTGCCCCCTCGAAGAGGCCAGTGAACATTGATTTCTGAATAATAAAATATTTGCTGTTGTCTCTCACTATTCTATGTTCTGGGTATCTTTCTTCGCATATTCTGTATTTGGGTATCTTTTTGCAGGTTAAGAGCATAACAAGTGGTATCAGAGCACTTTCCAGGGCTAGTGGGATCTCCATTTCTTAGCAATTTTTTTTTTGGCTAGAGATGTGTTCCGGCGTCTTTAAACCACGAGATCTGTCGTTGAGCACATAAACCTGCGGATTTAGGGAGGCATGCATGCAAGAAATATAAGAGGTGGTCACGCTTGTTGGACTCCCTTGTAACCCCTGTGGGTACCCCTTTGAGTAGTAGCGCATTAGATAGAACTGCGTACAGACTGTCTTCCAAGTACCTTCTGGGTATATCGGAAGCCCCTTAGCTCCTCCGCAACCTCGCCATAGATAAACCGTCGGCCGTATTGCTGCTACAGTACACCGAGAACAGCACTCGGAGAGATTACTCGCCCGTACGATAGTGTAGTCAGGTTGTACGGCTAAGGGTACGGTTGATCCTCCTTAGTTAGAGCCCTGAAACATTGGGCCGAGTACTACTGTCAAACCCTTATGTGTATTGCGATCTGTAGCACCTGAAACTCCTCGAGACCATAGTTCCCTTTTCTATCTTGGGATCACGCATCATCTCTGCCAGATCCGCTCGTACAAAGGGGTGCAGCAACAACAGACATCAGTCCTGCAGTTCCGAGTTAGCAGACCAACCATTCTGATCTATTAGATCCATCAGATCTGCAACAGCAGTCTGTTCTGCCGCCCAGAGCTATCTGATCCGCCATTCAGATCTCTCAGATCCACCAGACCTGAGTAGTTGTGTGGGGTTCCTATGCCGGGGCATAATTTTCGCAGGAATTTTGGCAGCATTGACATTTTGAGGATTTGGTGACTACAGTATTCATAAGGCGCGCTTATTGGTGATCTAGCCCATCAGAATCAGAACGACGAGTTGAGCACGGTGCTACCATTCAATTCTTACTGAAATTTTTTTTTTGGGCGGTCCCAAATCTCAAGAACATCTGATCAGTGCATGGTAGAAACTAGAGCTCAAGCTATGGCCAATGAGAGGATTGACAAACTTGAACGAACCTTGCAATCCATCCAAAGTCAACTTGACAGAATATCTACCCTAATCTCGAAGGGCAGGAGGAAGCCCACGAGGAGGCGTATAATGGCAATGGACATAGTGAGGGTGAGTCTAGCCACTCTCCTCACGTCTGGGGCACCCACCAACAATCCAATAAGCGACCTCCCAAGTTGGATATGCATAAATTTGATGGTTCTCACCCAGCAACATGGATAGCACAAATGGAGCAGTATTTCAATCTGAATAACATCTTAGATAATGAGACTCAGCTTATGGTGGGGAGCATGTACTTGGACAATGAAAGGTGGCAATGGTGGGAATGGCATCAATGTTGCAATGGACCTTTTCTAGGTTGGACCAACTTCAAAAAAGCTCTTACAGACCGCTTTGACCAGGAATCTTCTTTTTTGGGTCGTCTTACTAAGCTCCGACAGACTGGCACAATGGATGAATATATTACAACCTTTGAAGCCTTAGCCTTTTGCGCTAGGGGTCTCTCAGATGTGTTCTACATAGAATGTTTTATCAGCAGTCTTAAAGAAGCCATAAAATCCCAAGTCCTACTACACCATCCTCCCACATGGACGGAGGCTTGCAAGGTAGCTCGTAACGTGGAACGTGCATTAGTAGCCCAGTACAGTCGCCCAAATTTCTCTGCTAAGGGTCACCCCCCACAGGCTCACAACACGACTCAAACACTTAAGGTCCAAAAGGTGTCACCTGCAGAAATGGCCGAAAGAAGAAAGCAAGGATTATGTTACTACTGTGATGAAAAATACTCCCCAGGTCATAAATGCAAGGAGCCCAAATTTTTTCAAATTGATGCCACTGACTACAGCTCATCGGAGGAAGATCCACCACTTGAGGAACATGAGGCGGTAGAAGAGGACAACCAAAAGGACAATGTCCCTGACGAACCAGTTATTTCACTGCATGCTTTGGCAGGGATTTCTTCACCTCAAACTCTCAAAATCAGAGGTTTTATTAAACATCGCCCAATAGTAGTCTTGATTGATAGTGGAAGTACACATAATTCCATCCATCATAAAGTCGCGGAAGCAGTGCATTGTTTTGTATGAGCAGTTTCTAACTTCCAAGTCCAAATTGCGGATGGGGGCACAATGAAATGTGAAGGCCGCTGTGAAAATGTCAAACTTCAAATGGGGGATTATCAGTTGAAGACCCACATGTTTTCCATACACATGGGAGGGTGCGACATTGTCCTCGGTGCTGAATGGCTTCACACTCTTGGGCCAATCACAATGGATTTCCAGGAGTTATATATGAGTTTTAAGCAGAACAACTCCACACATACCCTCCGTGGGCTCCAGGCGGGAGCTCCCTCTATCATCAGCGCGCATAGGATGGAAAAATTGCTAAAAAAAGGGCCATCATGGAGTTATAGCTCAATTTAATGCTATCCAGGCAGTCGCAACCAAGTCTCTGCCGATTCATCCTGAGATGCAACAGATTTTAAATAACCATTTGCCAGTCTTTGACAAGCCTCATGAGCTTCCACCCTCGAGAGGGGAACATGATGATAGCATCACCTTGGTTCCAGGGGCCCAACCCCCAAATGTGCACCCATACAGATATCCCTTCACCCAAAAGAATGAAATAGAAAAAATAATCAAGGAACTTTTGGAAGCAGGTGTCATTCGTCCCAGCATTAGTCCTTATTCATCACCGGTGGTCATGGTGATCAAGAAAAATGGGGAGTGGCGGATGTGTCCAGACTTCAGGGCCCTCAATAAGTTTACAATCAAAGATAAATTTCCCATCCTGGTGGTTGATGATTTGCTGGATGAACTCAATGGGGCTCAATTCTTCACTAAGCTGGATCTGCGCTCAGGCTACCACCAAATTCGCATGAAGGAAGTCGACATTCCAAAGACTGCTTTCCGAACTCATGAAGGCCATTATGAGTTCCTGGTCATGCCATTCGGTCTTTGTAATGCCCCATCTACTTTTCAGAGCCTTATGAACCACCTTCTCAAACCATATCTCAGGAAATTTGTCCTTGTCTTCTTCGATGACATCCTCATCTATAGTTGCACTTGGGCCGCACATCTTCAGCATGTAGATCTACTCTTGCAACTGCTCCGCAAGCATAAATTATTTGTTAAGATGTCCAAGTGTTCGTTTGGCATGGAAGAAGTTGAGTATTTGGGCCACATTATGGGGTGTGAAGGTGTCAAGGTGGACCCCAAAAAGATCCAGGCAATGTAGGATTAGCCTCAACCTAGGACCTTGAAGAGCCTGAGAGGATTTTTGGGTCTCACAGGCTATTATCAAAAATTTGTCTGCAATTATGGTCGCATAGCGAAGCCCCTCACTCAACTCCTGAAGAAAAATTCATTCTTCTGGAATGAGGATGCACAACAGGGCTTTACAACTCTCAAAAATGACATGTGTTCCACTCCAGTCTTAGCACTACTTGATTTCACCAAATCTTTTGTCATTGAATGTGATGCTTCGGGTACGGGTATTGGGGCGGTCTTAATGCAGGAAGGACGACCTTTGGCCTTCACAAACCAACAACTAAGTGGGAAGAATCTGGGCCAATCTACCTACGAGAAGGAAATGATGGCTATCTTACATGCAGTAGAGACCTGGAAGCCTTACTTATTGGGGCAACGTTTCCAAATCCGCACAGACCATCACAGTCTTAAATATTTTTTGGAGCAACGCCTATGCTCCCCACAACAAAATAAATGGCTCGCCAAAATGCTGGGATATGATTATGAGATCATTTAAAAGAAAGGGCAAGACAATAGTGTAGCAGATGCATTATCTCGCCAATTTGAGGAGGAAAGTACTCTGCTAGCAATTTCCCTCCCCATTCCAGAATGGATTGAAGAGGCTCGCAGGGAATGGTTTTCACATCCCGGGCTCTCCCAACTCATTTCTCAATTGCAGGCGGATCCAAATTCCACCAAGGGCTACCCATGGCAGGATGAGATTCTTCGCTACAGGGACAGAGTCGTAATATCACCAACATCCACCCTCAAAGGTTGAATTTTGGCAGAATTGCACTCATCCCCATTGCAGGACATTCAGGCTTGCAGAAGACGTATGCTCGCACCAGAAGATCATTTTTTTGGACAGGCATGAAAAAGGACATCCTTACTTTCGTAGCAGAATGAGATGTCTGTCAACGCCACAAAGGGGAGACCGTCAACGCACCAGGCACATTACAACCGTTGCCCATCCCGGCATCAATATGGACGAAGGTTTCTATGGATTTCATTACAGGTCTTCCAAAGTCAGGAAACAAGTCAGTCATCATGGTGGTTGTGGACAGAATTTCGAAGTATGCTCATTTCGGTGCCCTACCCCACCCGTTTACACCGACTTTGGTCGCTCAATATTTTATGGATCAGATCTTTAAATTGCATGGCATGCCCACTTCTATTGTGTTTGATCGCGACCCAATCTTCACCAGTAATTTTTGGCAGGAACTCTTCAGGCTACAAGGCACTCAACTAAAACTCAGTACTTCCTATCATCCACAAACGGATGGTCAAACTGAAGCTGTCAACAAATGTCTGGAAACCTACCTTAGGTGTTTCACTTCAGAAAAGCAACATCTTTGGGTACAGTGGTTACCTCTGGCTGAATGGTGGTATAACACCAACTATCATGCCACCACCAAAATGACTCCCTATGAAGCAGTATATGGTCAACTCCCTCCTTCCCCTGCTTCTTATATCAAGGGGTGCTCAAAGGTACAAGCAGTGGATCAACTCCTACAACACCGTGCAACCATGCTCGCCCATCTTAGAGAGAATCTTCATCAAGCTCAAAACCGCATGAAGCAACAGGTAGACCAGCATTGCTCAGAGCGCCAATTTCAAGAAGGGGATCAGGTCTTTTTAAGGCTGCAACCATATAAGCAAACATCACTCAAAGACAAGGGTTGTCAGAAACTATCTCCAAAATTCTACGGACCATATCAAGTACTTTAGCGCATTGGAGAAGTGGCTTACAAGTTGGCTTTTCCACCTACTGCAAAAATCCATCCAGTTTTCCATGTCTCATGCCTCAAGAAAGTGATTGGGAACAATTGCAGAATTCAAACCAGTCTACCTGAATTGGACGAAGAAGGGTCAATCTGGCTCCAAGCTGAACAGGTCCTAGACACATGAGACAGGCACCTGCGGGGCCGCATGATTAGGGAAGTCCTCGTCAAGTGGGAGGACACCTCTCCAGAAGATGCAACTTGGGAACCAGCCACTATTCTTCAACAGTTTCCGCAGCTTCAGCCTTGAGGACAAGGCTAGTCTTAAGGGGGAGGGCATGTTAGGGTCCCACCCTAACCCCCTTATTTATGTAATGGGATCGAGTCATAGTCAAGAGTCAATAAAGCCCATATTAATAATTGTAAGTGGTTAACCCACAATTAATGACGGGACCACAGTTAGTTGCAAATGGGCCGTAGTATTAGATAGATGGTATTAATAAAACCCATGGTATTGATCCATGGTATTGCATGTATGAGCCATATATAAAGGATAGAGACTCCCTGCGAGGAGCATCGTGTCTTATTTTTGAATCGAGCTCTGCTCTATTGGAGGTTGCCCCCTCGAAGAGGCCAGTGAACATTGCTTTCTGAATAATAAAATATTTGCTATTGTCTCTCACTATTCTATGTTATGGGTATCTTTCTTTGCATATTCTGTATTTGGGTATCTTTTTGTAGGTTAAGAGCATAACAGTGGATGTATTGGTCACTAATCTCTGGGTTCAATTTGAGATAAGAGTAAGAGGAAAACTCCTCTTACTTATAATCTCCATTTCAAATTGCTATAGTAGACTATTAACACATTATTTTATGGTTAAAGGTCTTTGATCAAGTCATAACATATTACCATTTACCATAAAAGTAACTCCTTCTTCATCAATATTTTTAATGATCTGAAATGATCATAGACTTAAACTGATGTAGGATCGATTAACCATTAATGAATTGAATGTTAGCTCAAAGCATGGAAATCGAGGAAAACTTCTTGAAAGGAAGACTTTACGATAGCCGATTAGAAACAATTAGGATGTATAAGAAATGAAGCAATATACTATAAAAACACAGTTATACCAGATAGTGAGATTGATGATGGAGTTTGTCCCTGATGGACTACGTCTTCGGGTTCGCTTTCAAGATGGGCGATCGTTTTTATTAGGAATGAAAAGAAGGAGTTGATTACACAAATATTTGATAAGTATGAATGTGCATGCAAGCATTTCTGTTCATTATTAACAAATAGCCCTCTGAACCAAATTTCCAACGCCTGTCATGGTTCCCAATTCCAACTCCGAATGATCCTGTTACACTGAAAACAAAACTGGCTATGACCTCCAGAATCTGCATACAAAAACCAAAACTACTCTCCTTCATAAATGAAGCAAAACTACCTTTTAAAGGCCCGTGGATACATTGAAACCTCCTTGGGCTAATTACAGGATTAATTGGTTGAGTTTGGATAGGATTAAGAGCTCGGTCTAGTTGGGTTTGGACACCTAGGCTAGGTTACATTGTGGCTGCATTAGTTTGAAACAAAACAAACCACAAAAACCCAAAAAAACACCCAAAATAACTTTGGATAAGAACTTGACCGCTGGTATTCAGATAACCAGGCGGAGGCAGTTTGGTGGCTGTGTGTGACCAATGACGGTCTAACCGCAGGCTACCACCTTTGGCAGTTCCTTTATTCAAACTCCCGTGGTTACGGTAGTAGTGTTCACATGGCAACCGACTTTCGACGGTTCCGCTGACGGTTGGTGTTGCAGTTTATAGAGCTGACAGCTTATGACTGTGCTTGACTAACTCGATGGTTTATCCACAACACATACACATGCAACTCCATTGCGGTTTCCACTACAGTCTACTCCGACGGTGAACTCCAAGCCACCAGTGAACTCCGCTCACATGTCCCCGCTGCGGTCAGGCTGCCCGCGCAGTCAAAATGGTGGTTAAGGTTTGTTTTGTAGTTTTATAATGTTTTGAATGTATTTACAATAGATCGAGGGTTATGTGGTAAGGTTTTACACTTAGTTTTTTAGCACATAGTGATAGGTTTAGGGTTTTATGCAATAGAACTTAGTTTTTTAATACATTTTTCAATGTATTAAGGTTGAAGACTTAGGTTTTAGCATAGGTTTTGGGCTTAGATGTATATTAGGGTTTAGTACATGAAATTTATCTACTCTTTTACAATCTATCGTCACTAAGCGAGATTAGCGACATTTGTCGCATGAAACCAAATGCACGTCGTCGACACAAGTGGAATTTGTGATGACAACCTGTCGACGAACCATATGGAACCTCTGCAACAGACGGCATAACCATGTTGATGATAAAATTGCGAGTGAACGATAAGACACATGTCATCGACCAAATCCTGGTGGAACTATCGATGAACATAAGTCGACAACCAAGTACAAACCCACATCAACTGAATTCCATGAAACCATAACATTACCTGAACAACCTGATCCATAACCAATACTATCGAAACTGACGACACCGAATTGAATTGACAAAGATACTGAATATTGACAACGACACTTAAACACCTGTGAAACTGAATCAACAGAATCCTCTTGGATCATTCCTCTCCACTTGAAAGATTTTGGACCACAAAAGTTTGACTAATCAAATAGTCGATGAGGGTAGAACTCACTCTCTTTCCACATTGACCAGATGATGTACCAATACATTCGATCAATCACTTGCAAGTGATGACCGTGATGATGCTGACCATGGCACATTTTGAGTCAGTGATCTGTTCCATCCATCTGCAGTATGAACAACTTGCGACGATGGGAAAACAACCTGTTATCAACATGGCAATTGATTTCTTTCCATGAAGAACCATGAGTTAGTGATTCATAATCTTTGAAAATAGTCTCTACTGGATGTTGTTTAATACCATCAACATGTATCAACAATCTATTTTGCAGAATAACAGAGACAATCAAAGATACTTTTGACATCAATCCAGATACTTGATTAATCATACTTTCCTGTTTCCTATTTACTAATTGAACTTGCTATAATGAACCTATCCAACTGTAAGGTGAAATTTGCTGCAGCTTAGTTCGATTATGAAAGTATTGAATTAGTTGTTGATTTGTTTGAATCACTTTTCCTTTATTTAAATGATGTTTCCATTGATTATCACTTTCCTTTGATGCATAAGTTCTCCTTAGATACTTTGACATTGCTTTAGAAAAAGGCTTGATATGAGAATAAATAGATTTCCTCTCCACTTGAAAATAGGTTTCCAAACTATTCGAGACATGACATGGCAACACAATACAAGAGAAATTGAACACTGACTTTCCCCAATACTGACCGGTATCCCTATATTTGTTAAGTTCCAAACTTTAAACTGAATTGATTCATTCTGACATTAGGAATAGGATATTTAGGCACAAACTGTAATTCATGTTGTATTCCTTGCTTATGATTAAGATTTTTAGTTTTACATAGAACTGGCATAGTTTCTATCTCTTTAAAAAAACCATCTTTAAGCTGAGTCTCATAACTTAAACAACCATCATGTCGATTGTTATTCTTTCCTTTCATACACATGATTATAAATCTCTTGTTTGAAATTATTAATTGCTTCATCTGATTAACATTAACTGAATTCAAATGATTTTTGTTTTGATGTGCCCTGATAATAAATTCAACCCCATCTTTCTTAAGGTGATATTTATGTTCTATCCTGTAAAATATTGCATCACGATCATAAAGATAAGGACTTCCTAAGACAACTCCACATATGTCTACTGGAACCACATCTAATTCCACTTCATCAATGTAATTAGCTATTATGGCAAATCTTAATCGACACTGTTTGGTGACTTTTATCTGAGTTGATTTATTTAGCCATCCTAATGGGTAAGGACTTGGATGATTCTGTGTTTCCCCAAACTTTTAACTAAATATTCAAAGATTAAATTCGCCTGTGATCCACTATCAAACATTGTATCTATCTTTGTATTTAAACAATTCAACTCTTTTATCCTCATTTGAAGGATTCATGTTTGATGAAGATGCAATATTTTTCAAACTTGAACCAGTGTCAGAAGTTTTACCTGTCGTAACCATAGCGTTATCCTCCTTTCATCACCTAAATCTGAACCTAGATCTTGCTGTACTGCTGCAATGGCATTCTTTTCATTCTTCTCCTTAAGGAACTTTTTGGGCTTAAGTTCTGGATGAAGTTTCCAACACTTAGATTGATCATGACTGATTCTCTGGCAATGAGAACAAGGAGGTCTTTCCTTCTGAACGATCATTGATTTCTTTCTCTTTGAAATGTTCTTCCCCTTACTATCACTGGAATCTTTGGTTTCCAACTCTTTGGATGACTGCGATGAAAACTTGAATGGTCTGCCACCTAATTCGATATGTATGGCTTGAAAAAACACCTCATCAAAATCATCAGGATTAAACATCAATAAAGTATGATGCAAATATAAATGTAAACTGCCGATGTCTTTTAACAAAGTTTCACATGTATCCAATGAAATATCAAGTGCCAATGCTTTCTTTCTGAACTCCTGAGTAAACTCCTGAACACTCTGCCCTTTACCTTGCCTCAGATGCTACCAATCAATAACAGCTTGGTGCATGTATCCTAAAGGATAGAATTATTTCCTAAGAGCTTTTAAAAACTTAGACCATGACAAGATGACTTTTTCTTTATGCTTCACATTTATATGAGTTTTACTTTCCCACCAGATTAAAGTTGTTCCCCCCATTCTAAGTGTAGCTAACTGAATTTTTGTTTTATCGTTAGAAATGTTCTAAATGCGACAATACACTTCTAACTGCTTAATCCAGTTATCTAGCTTTTCAGGATTCATTTCGCCATCATAAATAGGTAACTCAAATTTCACATCAAGTTTCAAAAGAGATGTTTTCTTAGGTTTCTTTTCCGTTTCAGATTCTGCATTGGAAGAAGAAGAAGGAGAAGATGATGATGATGATGGAGATGATGGAGGTGAAGGTGGTTTACCAGTCTTCCATTTATCTTTGTCCTTCTCCGATGTCTTTGAAGAAGAAGCTGCATCTCTTGCCTTCTTGTCTTCGTAAAGTTCTCTCAACATCTGCTGCATAGTCAAGAATGCTCGCTGAAACTATTCATCACTCATCTTAGTTTCAATGTTTTCACCTACATCAGGTCCTGACATGGTCGATTTATGAACGACTCGTTGCTTTCCAATCTCTAGATCGATCTGCTTAAGGATTCCTTCTCCTCGTTGTGACTTTGACCTGGTTAACATTTAGTGGAAAATTTTACAAATGCAACCTGCTTTGATACCAAATTATATGATCCAAAATGATCATAGACTTAAACTGATGTAGAATCGATTAACCATTAATGAATTGAATGTTAGCTCAAAGCACATAAATCGAGGAAAACTGCTTAAAAGGAAGACTTTATGGAAACTGATTAAACACAATTAGGATGCATAAGAAATGAATCAATATACTGTTAAAACATAGTTATACCAGACAATGAGATTGATGATGGAGTTCGTCCCTGATGGACTACATCTCCGGGTCCGCTTTCAAGATGGGCGACCGTTTTTATTTGGAATGAAAAGAAGGATTTGATTACACAAAGATTTGATCAGTCTGAATGTGCACGTGGGCACTTCTAATCATTTTCAATAGATAGCCCTCTGAACTAGCTTTCCAACGCCTATCACGGTTCCCAATTCTGACTCCGGATGCTCCTGTTACACTGAAAACAAAACTGCCTATGACCTCCAGAATCTGCATACAAAAACCAAAACTACTCTCCTTCATCAATGAAGCAAAACTACCTTTTAAAGGCCTGTGGATACATTGAAACCTCCTTGGGCTGATTACAGGATGAATTGGTTGAGTCTGGATAGGATTAAGAGCTTAGTCTAGTTGGGTTTGGACACCTAGGCTAGGTTACATGGTGGTCGCATTAGTTTGAAACAAAACAAACCATAAAAACCCAACAAAACACCCAAAATAATTTTGGATAAGAACTTGACCATTGGTGGTCAGCTAATCGGGTAGAGGCGGTTTGACAGTTGCATGTGACCTGCTGTGGTCTAACCGCAGGCTGCAACCTCTGGCAGTGTTGCTATTCAAACTACGACAGTTATGATAATAGTGTTCACATGGCAACTGACTTCCGACGGTTCCGCTGACGGTTGGTGTTTCTGTTTATAGAACCGACGGCTCATGATTGCGGTTGACTAATTCAATGGTTTATCCACAACACGTTCACATGCAACTCCGCTGCGGTTTCCACTACAGTCTACTCCTGCAGTGAACTCCAAGCCACTAGTTAACTCTGCTCACATGTCCCCATTGCACTTAGGCTGCCCGCGCGGTCAAACTGGTGGTTAAGGTCTGTTTTGTAGTTTTATAATGTTTTGAATGTATTTACAATAGACTGAGGGTTATGTGGTAAGGTTTTACACTTAGTTTTTTAGCACATAGTGATAGGTTTAGGGTTTTATGCAATAGAACTTAGTTTTTAATACATTTTTCAATGTATTAAGGTTGAAGACTTAGGTTTTAGCATAGGTTTTGGGCTTAGATGTAGATTAGGGTTTAGTACATGAAATTTATCTACCCTTTTACAATCTATTGTCACTAAGCGACATTAGCGAAATTTGTCGCATGAAACCAAATGCACATCGTCGACACAAGTGGCATTTGCGACAACAACCTATTGATGAACCATATCGAATCTCTGCAACGGATGACATAACCATGTCGATGATCAACTTGCGAGTGCAGGACAAGACACATGTCATCGACCAAATCCTGGCGGAATTGTCAATGAACATAAGTTGATAGCCAGGTACAAACCCATATCAATTGAACAACATGAAACCATAACATTACTTGAAAAACCTGATCCATAACCAATACTGTCAAAACTGACAACACCGAATTCAATTGACGATGATACTGAACACTGATGATGACACTTGAACACCTGTGCAACTGAATCAATGGAATCCTCCTGGATCATTTAAACTTCCCTTACCCATAATAAAAAACTTCTATTACCATAAGGTCCTAGCCAATGAGTAGTGAATTTCCCTTTAAAATTGTTAAACTTGGAATTAAATTGAAGGTCCCAATCATCTTATTGAAATTTCTTCTTCTTAATAAATTTGTCATGTCATCTCATATTTTGTTGTTAAATAAATATGGTGTGATGAATAGCCTCTTGTCATGTTTCATTCAATTTATTGTGTTGTATTATATTTTTTTGTTGTTCCTATGAAATATTTAAGGCTAGCCTTGTTGTTGTTTTAAATGTATTTATTTGAAACTCAATAGGATGCGAGACTTGTTTACCATATACTAATTCATATGGTGAAAATTCAATTGTATTCCGCAAGGTGATCTTGTATGCCCACAATGCTTCTGGAAGCCGATCTTCCCAATCTCTATGATGGAGATGGACTATTTTAATAAGGATAACTTCTAGAACTTGTTGAATTATGTATCTTGGGAGGTACCCCACAACCCTAGGAGTTGGGTTTGTGTGAGTTTACACCACAAAATGGTTTGTGGGTGAAGAACCCAAGAAGAGAGGTTTTAGACACAACAAGGGGTTTAAAATCTAAATGAAAATTATTATTATTTCCTAAGATGAAAGTACCAAACCCCTAAGTCTAGAGAAACTATTTGAAGAGGCTAAGGATCAAGGCTATTGAAAATCAAGTGAAGGAGATCATTTGATAATAGGATTTTTAGAGATGTAGCTCTAAGAGTAGGCCGAGCTACTAGGCCAAGTAGGGTGTTGGTTAATAATTGTCATTGATGGAAAATATGCTAGTTAAACTCTCCTATGCTACACCATCACTGCACTACTTTCATGATGAATTGACTTCTATAGCGAAACCACATTGTCCTAATCACTCTCCTATTGATTACTACACCATCATCGCATTACTTTCATGATGACTTGACTCCTATAATGAAGCCACACTGTCCTAATCCTCTTCTGCACTAAATAACTCAAAGGAAGTGACAAAGAAAAATATTTTTCACCACCTTAGAGGCATCTCTTCTTAATAATTTCCATGCCATCTGAAAGATGATTTTTTCCTCTTTCCAATGAGCCCTTACTCGCCTCCAAAATCCTAGTGAATAGTGAGAAAATGAATTTTTAAGTCAAAATTTATATATTTACTTATGATTCGACCTATACACTAGGATACTCATGTCAGTCTATTTGTAAAGACATGTCTCTTCATTTACCATTACAGAAACACTATATATTAGGCATTTAAATTCATTATTCTGTCATCAGTTCAATCATCAACGAAGATCAAAGGCAACCGCAGGTTCACATCTCGTGAACTTTTTAGGAAGAGGAAGAAGGGCTATATCTCAGTGACTAAAGAAACTGCTTCTTATATTTGTGTCTAGCCTAGAATGAAATACTAGTCCTTGGATCAACACATTGCAGGATTTCGTGCTCACCACAGGATTGTCTTTTGGACTGGTTCTCAGACCCATTGCAAGACCATCTCTCGACCTCCATGAGGACTGCTTCTTGGGCCTCCTTCAGGACTACTTCTCGGACCTCCTTCAGAACTATTTCTAGGGCCTCCAACCGAGCTAGTTCTCGGCCTCCTTCAGGACTGTCTATTTCTCAACCTCCTTCAGAATTGACTCTCAGCCTCCTACAAGACCATCTCTTTGTCTCCTACAGAACTAACTCTCAGTCTCCTACATGTCTATCTCTTGGCAATGATTGTTATGATAAGAAAGGTGGATTGAAGGTTCTATAATCTCAACTCCATAGTGCATATCACTTTCTATACTTGAAGTGTGGTGCATATACGCTTGAAGTGTGTCCACAACTCCATTTTGAGCAGCTTCTTATACACAGTGGAACTCAGATTTTTGTGAACAATCAGTTGATTAAGTGAAGCCCAGAATTGAAGACAACACAGTGAGAGCTCACCTTTGAACAATGAAGTAATATCTTGAATAATGGATTGGTAAAGAAGAGCACGTTGACACAGTACAACAAGGTGATTGAGCAGCAGAGTCTTTGGAGCTGATTGTACAGTGAAGAATTTGTCAAAGACATTCAAGTAAGTATTATTCTTATTCTCTCTCAAAAAGACAAAAGGATTGGTGTCCTAGGGGTTGGTGCCCCTAAACACAAGGTAGGAGCCTTGAAAAGAATAGGGTCGAAGCCTCATTAAAATTCCAAGTTGGTTCTTGGATACAGGTTGTTGATTGGAACATTGAAGGCTCGGTGCCCTCAACAATTATTGTATTTAGTTATTTATACTTAATAAAATTGTTATTCTACATTTCTCTGATTAAATTATGAAGAATATAACTGGTAAAAATAACAATTGAAAAGAAATATTGATTCACCCCCCTGTTAGTATTTCCAATAGGGCTACTAGAGATGGTTTAGTTCTGCTCCATAAGGGTAATGTATCCTCCAAAAGGCATCTTGCAGCAGATTCGTCGTTACTCAAGGAGTTGTAGCAATGAGGGAAATTTTCTAAGATTTCTCGCTGAAGGAGGAAGGCTGATCTGCGTTGGGGAGCCAAGAATATCATAAAAGAAAGGTTGAGATCCTTGGCTATGAAGAGGTAAGAGATCGCATATATGTAGTATGGGGTTAAGCCCCTAATCATGATGGGAAGGAGGTCATAAGGCCTATATGTTTGTAGATCCTAAGTCTGAGCTACCTCATATCTTAGCGCATGTGAAGGAGGGTACTTAAAGATGAGATGAGGGTTGCTACATGGCTAGTTTATGTAGCCACAAACCCTTGAATGTAGGTTGAAATTTTTGATGTAAGAAACAGTGACATAAAGGAGAGGTCAAGCATGTGTTGAGACCTGTGGAAGGGCTACAAGAGTTCAGATGACTGTTGAGGAGAGTTGTTAGTTGGAGTTGATCCTAAAGGATTTAGGACAACAGATCTTGAAGCCCTAGTTAGGGTTCTCTATATGCATGTATAGTCACATAGATCAGCTTTGAAGTTTGTCCAATAAGTGTGTGTAAGGGGAAAAGGTAGAGGGTAATGTGGGTTGTCATGGGTGAGTAGAAGTGGGCAGATTCAAGGAAACTTTGAAGGTTAATGAAATTTGTCCAAATCTTAGTTAAAGAACAACCCAAATCTATGATGAATGAAGAGGGCCGAGATCCTAGAAAGGGAGGCAAAATGACTCTTCATTGTGGGCAGAAGTTTGAGAAGGAATGAGAACGAGAAGGGTGACCTAGTAAAAGCAGAAAAGGATCGTTCATGGGCTTAAACAGTAGGTATGAAGGAGCGCTAGTTCATTGAGTTGGTGTTGAGAAATCAAAGATAAGAGAGTTATTTACAAATTCCATAGATCATTTAAGGAGTGACTATATGTGGGAAGATTTGAAAGCCCTAAGAAGGGTGATATAAGCAGTTGATATGCCGTTGAGGAAGGACAATTTTGGAGGCCCTAGGATCAACCTTTTGAAGTGGGAAGGAGGTTGACATGTGGGCATATCTGCAAGGTTGAGAATTATTCACAAATGAAGTTGTGAATAATGGTATTTCATATGTAGTATGTAACAAACTGATTGCTAAAGTACAGTGACCTAAAGGAGTTGTGTTGACTGTTAGGAGGTAGATTAATTGAGTTGTGATTCAAGAGTTGCAGATGGGAAGATTTGAGTGAAAAGTGGGCAGTTCCAGAAGAACCAATGAGCAGTCATCCTAATGGAGCAGGAGGGCTACTAGTGCGCTGATCGATAAGCCAAAGTTCAGTGACACAAAAGGATATGTGATGATTGATAGTGGCTGGATAAGCAATTGAAGATGTAGTTGCAGTGATCAGTAAATGGGAAGGCAAGACAACCACCAAATGTATTCAAGATACGTGGGTTGAAAATTTTGTGTGTGGCCACCATCAACGAGTAGGTCAAGTGTTATCTTGTTTAGAGTAGATTGGTGGTCAAAGTGACTGACACCAAGCCTTAGTTGTGTCCTTGTATCAGGGATGTATATAAAGGCCATGATCCCTAGTTCGAGAACCCTAAGACTGTTGTATTCTAGATTATAATATAACAAGTAGTGTGTTTAAAAAGTTAAAAATTGTCATATGCACTAGTAGATGGACCGAGCCATAACTGTTTTAAACTGCTAACGCAGAGCAAACAATTACGATGCTAGAAGATAACAAAAAAAAAATGCTTTTTAGAATAAAAGATGAGGATTCCGGAACTTCATACGAAAACCTAATTTACAAATTCTGGGTCGATCGGGACCGTTTGACCTATGTCTTCAACAGAATGCAAGCCCGTGGTTTAATAAAGCCATGAAATAAGAAATTACAGGACTTCACGAAAACAAAGCTGGTGCCTTCAATGCCTGATCCGTAACCCTAAACTCAATTTCATGAATATTGTTTCGGTACCACTTGGATCTGGGTCTTTCTGGCACAAGATGACAGATTTTACTATATATAATACAGAAACGACTGATCTCTACCTTTGAGTACCATGGTTTGATGGATCAGACTTCTGCTATGAGCACAAAACCTTACAAGAAATCATGATGGTATTGATGCAATGCGAGCTTGCGATTACACAGTTTCTGCAACCCATGGTGACATGGATCAAAACACAAGAGATTATGAAAGAATTCAGGAAATTTGGCACACACCAAGAGGACTTCAATTCCTTTACGCAGACTTCACATTTTATGACCGACTTAAACTGGCTTCCACGTTCGATGGACTTCCCAGGCTCAATCTGTGCACAGGCTCTGCTGAACACTCCTTACACAGGTTCCCTCAAAAAGCTCTGATACCACATGAAGAAGAATCAAAAAGCCATATAACCATATGCATAGCAAATTAACACACAAAAATTAAATTGGCGGAAAAGGTAGAGAGCCATCATGTGGTCTCTCATGCTCATGTAATTCACATTATTCAAATAATTTAATAATACATTTAAATACATGAGTAAGTGGTCTTAAGATAGTGTGTCTATCTTAGACTCACTTGGTTGAGACAATTTCTCAACTTACACACTAATTTAGGAGAGCTAGTTGGAGAGAATCTCTCATCCAAACTAGACTCCTTAGTTTGAGGAATTATCATGATTTTATTTATTTAATTTAATAATTGGATTTATTATTGATTTTTGAGAGAGTGAGGCTAACATCAAAACTCTACTTTTTGTATTTTTGCACAATCTTCATGTTCCTGTTTAGATTTTTTTCCTCGAAATAGAGGAGGCCCAGGAACAGTCAATTGATCTGTTTTTGTTGGTCATGGGTTTGGATAGTACACAATTGTACATTCAACCTAGAATGAACTACTCTATGGTTTCCTGATGGACATATAGTACATGGAATGCTTAATTGCATCTACAAATGTAACTTTTTATTGCCTTAATAAAAAGTTTGATTTTTTCCTTGGAAAAAAAAGGAGGTTTCCCATCGAAGAGGATAATTTTTAAGTTTTTGATCTATCTTTTATTCTATTTTGTAAGCTTGTTTGAATAATAGATAATGCGGCTTTTGGCCATATATTTGAGTATAAGGAAGTCCTCTCTAACCTAGTTGAGAAGGAGACAAGTTTGACAATCATTCTTGGAGACAATTCTAATCCTGTGAAGGGTTTTGGTTTTGTAAAATTTCATTTAGACTCTAATGAATCCATTCTTCTCCATGATGTAATGTACGTTTCGGGATTAAACAAGAACTCACTATCTATTTTTTCTTTGGAAGATAAGTGTATGAGAGTAGATTTCATCAAAGGAAAATTCCTCATATGGTCTATGGAATCTCACATGAGAGATGCTTTCACCTTGGGATTTAGATTTGAAGGATTATTTATAGTCAATGGAAGACCTATACTAGAAATGGTCCATGACACTAATCATCAAAGTGAGTTATGGAACCAAAGGTTGGCACATCTACATTATGAAGCCATACCGAAATTTAGGAAGTTAGTATCTGGGACTCCAAATGTTCAAGCTAGTCATGATGGAGTATGTCTGGGGTGTGCCAGTGGAAACAAGACAAGGGGACCATTCCCCTCTAGTAGGAACAAGACCAATGATATTATTCAATTCATTCATTTTTGACCTGTGCAAACCCATGTTTGTGCACTCTATTGGTGGACATATCTACTACATAATATTCATTAATGACTTCTCCAAGAAGTGGATATACAATTTGAAGCATAAAGATGAGTATATTGATATGTTCAAGGACTTCAAGGCATTGATAAAGAATAAAAAATGGAAGAAAATAAAAATCTTTAGGTCTGAAAATTGTGGAGAGTACATTTCATGTAGAAATTATGGTGTAGATTTGCCACTGCTCATGAAATTTTAATGAAAATCCCAAGACAAAAACCTACTCTACTACTCTGCAGAATTAAATTCATAATTTAGAACATCAATAAAAGACATGCAATGAGAAATAACACACATGCACACAGTATTTTAACAGGGGAAATAAATCTGCTAAAAACCCCTTTTCCTTCTTGCATTAATATGATGAATAGAGATGTATTAAAATTGCTAGCTCAATCTGAGCTCAACCTATAAGTGAATAACTCATCTCTCTGCCTGCTAAGAAGCTCTGACCCATACTTAGTCAATTTTTTCCTTTGCTTGAGCCCCTATTTCCTTACAAAATTCTTGAGGAAATCAAGCCCCTATTATTAAGGAATTTCCTCCAAAATTATTGTGCAATTCCCAAGGTTGATCATCTGACTGCATGCAACACCTGTACACTCAAGACTAGTCTACAACTTATGTTACACTACCTTGGAATCTCCACCACACATGGGGAACTCAAATTCTCTACATGCACTAGCTATTTTGGGTTGATTGATCAGTTAACTAGATGATCATTGAGTTAGGCTAAAGTCCCACTCCACAACTGACCTTCCACTAGTTCCTCCAATAATTAGAACTAATTAAACTGAAAACAACTTGAAATAATTGACCTTGATTTTTGTTGGACATGGGATCCCCCACAACACGTTTTTGGGGCTCAAAGCCCAAGTTTTGGTCAATTAGATTGTAAGACTTTGCGAATTGCAGGCACGGAGCGCGAAGTCTAGGATGAGTCATAGGGTTGTCCGCCCTAAAATATTGTAATTTAATGTAAAGTTGTGTCGGCCTACCCATGGTCTGCAGACCATGGGATTGTACAAATAGAGCGAGGCTCTAAGTTGTAAAAGTAGTGACTGATAGATAGAATAGCGAAGGCATGGTTCAAGGTTAGAGTTGAATCTGGAGAGTACTAGGTCATAGTAGTAGGAAGAGGCTCTGCAGCTGAGTGCGCAGAGGCCTAGTAGAGTCCACAGCTGAGTGCGTGGACCCCTGCAGCTGAGTGCGCAGGGTGGAGTCGGGTCTGTACTTGGGATTGAAAGTTAATAAAGAGAAGTTTACTTTGTGCATCTGTTCTTGAATCTGTATTTTGATGTTATACATTACTTTTACTCTGTTTATTTACTGTGTGCAATTGATGAATACTTGTATGAATGCTTATATATGAAAATAATCTAAGTAATCAGCTAACAGAGCCTAATTAAGGAAGACTTGGGTAAATAACACGGGTCACGCTGCGGCTAGAACTGCGCGAAGATAGTATTGCAGGGTGCGGGGTGCCCGCTGGTATGTCTAGCACAGTAAGTGCGAAGGTTGGACCTCGTACCAATCACTTCATATCAGACATCCCCAAGGTGTGAAACCTAGTTCTAGCACCCTCCCATACTGCCTCAGGTGAGACCTCAGTCAGTCTGTGCTCCACGTGGAAGCATTCAATAAGGTATGCGCAGTCCTGAACAGGGTTCACTAGGCGAGACGAACTGGTTGGGACCTGCGCGTGCCAGTGATTTGATGGGCCTATAGGGCCATGTGCAAAAACCTGAGCGTGAAGATGATTCTAAAGCTGAGGAGCAGAGTCGAGACCATAATCTTGGGGGAAAGGAATCTTCATGCAATAGTTCCCACGGTTGGGACAGTACGCGAGGACCAGGACGAAGGAATTATGCAGCTACGCGAGGGTGAACATATGTAGATTCAAGAAGCTGTTCGGCGAGGGAACTTTAAACTTCGTGAACTTGAAGAAGATCGGGTACGACTGAGGAAGAAGAGCATGTTAATGGATGCGGAGATCAAAAAACTGGAAAACAAAATCACGCAAGCATGTCTTGTCGATAAACTAAGAATGACAAGACAAGATAAGAACAACCATACTACTGAATTAGAAGATTGTCGCCGAGACTTTGTGACTATGCTATCATGGCTGCGACCACACCTTACCAAACAAAGTAACCAGGGGAGCGCACCGCATAAGGAAGAACGCGCGGCACTAACTATTGCGAGCGTAATTAAGGAATGCCCATGAACTAGGCTGGAAGGTGAATTGAAGTCTCGCACAGGTGGTGCGACCACCTGACTAGTCATAGGGAGCACAGTCTCAACGCTCCAAGTAGTTGAAAGAGAGCGCGGGACTATAAAAGAGTCTATCAGGGAGCTGCACGATAAGGAGGTTGTACGCAGCATCAGCATCTCACAAGCATTGCGCCCACACAGAAGGGGCTACGCTAACGTGCGGATAGGCTAGGAAGTGACCATTGGTGTCACTGTTCATGACAAGATGTCCAATTTAAGACAACGAGGAGCGAGCAGCGGGCAATTAAGACACGAAGTCAGAACTAGATTTGGGACGATCTATTGCCAGGAATGCATTAATAACTCTGAAATGGGGGGAAGGGTCAAATCAAATTCGAAAGACGCTATAAAACTAGCAAGGCTAGCCACAAGACAACACTTTTTAGTTTGAGATTTGAGTTTTTACAAAGGGCACAGAGTGTTGAGTGCCAAGCGGTGTTTGAGCCTCCAAAGTTGTGAACAACTACAGACAGCTCGAACAAGATGAAAAATACCACGAGAGGTGTGGGATTTGTAGAGAGTACCACTAGGGAAGCCGCACAGAGCCTTATGGTGTAGGTGGGGAATGCACCAGAAATTCCGAAATCGCCCCGGACGTCGAGGCCCAAGACGGATACACAGGCATCGGTACCAGTCCGCATGTCCCCGCAAAATCTGCGGTTTGGTAAACTTTATATGGAAGAAAAGGGCAAGACTGTTAACCTTGAGACAGATGATGAGGAGGAGGACCTCCAGGCTTTCATAGAGGAGATAGAGGTGGATGAAGAAATGGAAGAAGACATCCAGCTGGTGCGCACTGTAGCAAAACTGCCCGAGTATGTCCCTCCACGAAAAGGGAAAGCAAAAGTACCCAAGGAATTGGATGCCGCTAAGAGCGCACTCCAGAACCCGCTCCTCCCAGATGGAATTCTGTTTGAAGGCTTGGTCCTAGGCTGCGTGCCCACGATGAAATTAAGACATGAGTCAGACGCAGATGATTCAGAAGCAGGAATGGAGCAGATACAGCAGACGACAGAACAGTGCGCTACGAACCTTCGCGTAGCATAAGCACAGTTGGAGGGGCTCCATGCCAAGATCACTGCACTAGTAGAGTGACTTGAGATGAGTCATGATGATTATGTTGGGGGCTTGTTAGGCATGGGATCCCCCGCATCACATTTTTGGGGCTCAAAGCCCAAGTTTTGGTCAATTAGATTGTAAGACTCCATGAATTGCAGGCATAGAGCGCGAAGTCTAGGATGAGTCATAGGGTTGTCCACCCTAAAATATTGTAATTTAATGTAAAGTTGTGTCGGCCTACCCATGGTTCGTGTACCATGGGATTGTATAAATACAGCGAGGCTTTAAGTTGTAAAAGTAGTGACTGATAGATAGAATAGCAAAGGCATGGTTCGAAGTTAGAGTTGAATCTGGAGCGTACTAGGTCATATTAGTAGGAAGAGGCTCTGCAATTGAGTGCATAGGGTGGAGTCGGTTTTGTACTTGGGATTGAAAGTTAATAAAGAAAAGTTTACTCTATGCATCTGTTCTTGAATCCGTATTTTGATGTTGTACATTACTTTTACTCCATTTATTTATTGCGCGCAATTGATGAATACTTGTATGAATGCTTATATATGAACATAATCTAAGTAATCAGCTAACAGAGCCTAATTAAGGAAGACTTGGGCAAATAACACGGGTTGCGCTGCAGCTAGAACTGCACGAAGACAGTACCACAGGGTGTGGGGTGCTTGCTGGTGCGCGTAGCGCAATAAGTGCGAAGGTTGGGCTGTGTATAAATCACCTCATATCAGACATCCCCAGGGTGCGGAAGCCTAGTTCTAGCACCCTCCCATACTACTTTGAGTGAGACCTTAGTCCACGCTCCTCGTACTGTTGCCGAAAGAGCCAGTAGTACCGAGATTTGCTTGGCTAAATCATTTCTGAACATGGGCCAGGCCCCACTAAGCCAACAATTTCTACAAATTAGCAATCACACATTCTTAACTAAACTCTAACTCCTCTAACTCGAATTTACTGCGTTAACTAAGTGACAAGAGTCATGTCACACAAGTTGACTACATCCATATTGTTTGTTAATGTGGAAATTCAATTTTTCTCAATTTGACCAAGGCAAAATCAAATTGAGATTTTCTTGCTGCATTTTTTCAACATTTGAAATGAATTCATTGAATTTTGAAAGAAGGATGGAATTAAGAAGGAAACTATTATACCTTATAATCTTGATTAAAATGGAGTGGCTGACAGAAAGAATAGGTCCATTGTACAAGTTGCTCGAGCTATGTTGCCTGATCAAAAGTTTCCAAAATTACTCTGGGTAGAAGCCACACATACAATGGTATATGTTCAAAACTTGGTACCTCATCAAGCATTGGAAAACAAGACTCCCGAAGAAGCATTCACAGGTTTGAATTAGTTGGCCCCTTTATTTCCATGTGCCGAAAGATGAGAGGAATAAGATGGAAGCCACTAGAAAAAAAGGCACATTTGTTAAATATTGGAAAATTTCTAAAGCATTTAGAATATATATATTTGGTCAAAGGAAGATCGATTTTAGCAAGGATGTAACTTTCGATGAATATGTTGCCCTTGGAAAAACAAAGGACCTTCCTCCTCCTCCTCCTCCTACTGAGAAGAAAAATTATGATATGGACATATTAAAAGGTTCTTCTGTGTCAAAATCTGAGAAGGATATAGTTGATGATCCCATGGAGCCTATGGACCCCTTGGATCCTCCTCTAAGTGATCCCCCTACCAGGAATAGACCATTATGGCTTCATGATGCTTTATAGGATGTTGAGAGATATGTTCCTGTCAAAAGGGCCTTTAGAGAAAGTAATAATCCATGTCGATATTAGGGATATGTTGTAGCTATGAGCATTATGATCCAAGTTGAACCTTTTACATTTGAATAAGTTGTGAAAGAATAGGTTTGGTTGGATGCCATGGTTAAAGAATATGAATCAATTATGAATAATGATGTATGGGATGTTGTGTCGAGACCTAAGGGGAAGTATGTCATAATTTCAAAATGGATATATATGATCAAACATGGATTTGATGAAAGTATTGAAAAGTACAAAGCAAGGTTCATGGCTCGAGGTTTCTCCCAGAAAGAGGGAGAATACTATGATGATATATTTGTTCTTGTTTCCTCCTACACTACTATAAGATTGGTCGTTTCCATTGCTGCTAGTTAAGGATGGGCACTTCACTAGATGGACATAAATATGGTATTCCTTCATGGAATATTGTAGGAAGAAGTATATGTTGAGCATCCTTAGGGTTTTGAAGTAACAGACATGAATAATCATGTTTGCAGGTTGAAGAAAGAACTATATGGTTTGAAGCAAGCTCCCCGAGCCTGGTATGCTTGTATTGACAATTACCTAGTGAAGCTTGGATTTATAAGAAGAAACGTTGATCCGAACCTCTACTTCAAAGTAGTCAAAGGTATTCCTTTGAATTTGGTTTTATATGTTGACGATCTATTCTTCATAGTTAATGAACCCCTAATGCTTGAGTTTAAGGGGGAGTTGGCCTCTGAATTTGAAATGAAGGATCTTGGTATGATTCATAGATTTTTGGGACTAGAATATTGGTATAGACCTAGAGAGATTTTCCTTCTCAAGGAAAGTATGTTGTGAAGCTACTGGAAATATTTGGAATGACTAAATGCAAGTCCCTAGCTACACCAATGGAGATCAATTTCAAGAAGTTGTACAGAGATGTTGTTGGACCTGACTTGGTGAATCCTTCTGCGTACCAATAGTTGATTGGGGAATTAATGTTCTTAGTGAACACTCATCTGGATATATGATTTGTAGTGAACACTTTGAGTCAATTCATGATTGATCCCCTACATGCACATTGGGTTGCTTCCAAACACATATTGAGATATTTGCATGGGATGATGAACCTTGTTATGAGATATTTTGTCGGTGATGTATGACTTCATGGATACTCTGATGTTGATTGGGTTGGAAATGTTATTAACAGGAAGAGAAAATTAGGGTGATGATTTATTTTTGGGTATGCGATGATATCTTGGATGAGAAGGAAACAAAATTTTGTATCTTTAAGAATGACTAAGGCAGAATACATTGTTGTTAGCATGACTATTTGTAAGGCAGTTTGGCTGAGAAAGTTAGAGAGTTATTTGAGCAGATTTTAGATATGACAGTGATATTGTGACAACAAGAGTGGGATTCATTTAGCAGAGAATCTCATATTTCATGAAAGTCCAAGAATATTGAGATTAGGTATCACCACATTTGAGACATGGTGCAGAGAGGAGTCGTGAAACTGTGCAGAGAGGAGTCGTGAAACTCCATCACATTTCGACTGATGATCAGATCGCAAATATACTCACCAAGGATTTTCCAAAATCAAAGTTATTGGTCTCCAAAGAGAATCTTGGACTGATGGATGTGACCCTCCCACATAAGGTCCCGTCTAATAAAGGACACTGAGTTATGCTCTACCTCTCTATCTGAGCTCCTAGGGTGAGGAATTGAGCCAGAGAGGTCCTAGGGATGAGGGAACTTGTTCTCTACCAAGTATATCCTAGTTGGAATCTAGTTTCCCACCCATCTAGCCAATGGGTGATATTTTCTTTAGTTAGGCTCGATCCTTACAATTTATGGTAAGTGGTATCCCGCTCAATATAGAGATGCAAGTGTTCTACTGCTTAACTCTTTAGGTTCATGTTGGTAAGATCAACAGATAATAGGATAGGTGCAATCCTTACCTGATAAGATAAGTGGAATCCCTTCTATTATTTTTGGTTCTTGGGTAGTAGCATTAGCTCCCCATTGGTGATTTTGGGTGGTAGCATTAGCTCCCCATTGGTGATTCTGGGTGGTAGCATAAGCTCCCCAATGATGATGATTCTCGGCTAGTAGCATTAGCTTCTTGTTGGTGATTTTGGGTGGTAGCATAAACTCCCTGATGATGATGATTCCCAGGAAGTAGAATTAGCTCCCCGTTGGCGATTCTGGGTGGTAGCATAAGTTCTTCGATGATGATGATTCTGGGCTAGTGGCATTAACCCCTTGTTGGTGATTCCAAGTGGTAGCATAGGCTCCCTAATAGATAGAGGGTGGTAGATTGATCTCCCCTATGATGTCAAATTCTTCTTCTATTAGATTCAAGAGTGTTCAATAGATGAGCAGAGATGAGTGATGACATTTGATGATGACGAGACATTTGATATGGGACATATGTTGCAGTCAGTAATTTTCCCTAGCTCAGATCGAATGTTAATTTGGAAGCTCATGTAAAATTTACCTCCTTTGGAAAATCTTCCTCATCAAGAAATACCCCTCCTAGCCCTTGGAATAAATTAATTTGGTTAAGGAAAAATGTCTTTTTGAAAAGGAAACCCACATGAGCACAAAAGAATAGGTCAATTTTAAAGAGAAATTGGACACCCTTGGAAGTATATAAACACAAGTAAAGTGAACCTCATTTGATCATGATCAACAAGCATCTTCTTCTCTCTCTTCTTTGGTTTTTGGCTCACACAGGTCTGAGGTTGGTTCATGAAATTGGTTTGTATAGGTCCAAAATTGGAGGGTCCGAGCTCGCACGTGTGAAGAAGGGTATTTGATAAGTATTTGCAGGGTTGGAACATGGAATTCTCGATTGTAGATGCTCGCATGATAGATTGCTCCCTGTGGCTGGAGAACTACATTTTCTTGCATGGGCACTATCTTTGTGTGGTTATGACCTAAGATATTTTGATAGTTGACTACAGACTTCGACCATTGACCGCATGCTTTGAGACTTTGACTTTGATCAAATTTTTCTATTAGGCTAATCTCTTGGATATTGTTTGGTTGGTTTCCTCGGATAGCCTTGTGAATGGTGAATTGGGACATTGTACTATCTCTTTGTTGAACATTTTATGAAAATCTAATAAGAAGAAGAATTTGAAAGGGCTTTCCCCCTTGTGGGGTTTTCCCCTGGTCTTTGACCAAATCCTTGTGTCTCTTATTGCTCTTTATTGTCTATTGCATTCACTGTTCTATATACAATTTCTCTTTATAATTGAAGAATAAATTGTGTTGAAAGGTTTCCAATTAAATAAAATAATTGGGCTAAAGTGATTGTAACGTCATAAAACAATAGAAAATTAATAAGTAAATGTGCATGTATGGTGGTATACTAAGTCGATAGGAATTATCACCCACCTTTTCCAGTATCTCTAAGGGACCCTACCCAGAGCCTTGATTTTCTTACTAGGACCTTGTTGCCTCTCCTTTTTCAATTATATCCATACTTTGTCTGCCACCTTGGATGACTTCTTTTTTCTGTGTTGATCATGCCTAGCCTTATATCTTTCCTGTGACTTCTATAGTGTCTCCTGTACTTCTATATGGATCTTCCTTATCTTCTTAACAGATTTTTAGCCCTCAAGGAATCTCCTATAAGATCCTCCCTTACACCTTCATGTTGCCCATATGAAATATCCAAAGGTGAAGGTGGCAAATATCCAAAAAAAAATTACTAGTAGAATTGTGGATTTCTCTGCTATAAGTGTGTTGTATACATATATCATATTTTCATACCAGGTCTTTAGATGATTCTAATAATAACCCCTCAAAATCTACAACAAAGTCTTCTTGACTACTTCTGTTTTCCCATATGTATGAAGATGGAATGTTGTAGACATTTTCAACTTCATGTCCATTTTGTCCCACAATGTAGTCCAAAATGCACTGAGAAATTTCATGTCCTTATTTTAAATGGTGCTCCTTGTATCCCAAAGTGCACCCAAACTTGTCCAAAGAACACATTCAATGCATCTTTCCCACTGATGATGTTTTTACAAGGCATCAGAACACACATCTTATTGAGCCTATCAACTACCATGAATAGGTAGTCATGCCCCTTCTTGTTTTTTGGTATACGTCCCACAAATTCCATGGAAATGATTTCCCAAGGACGAGTGGCTAAATATAAGGGATGATATAGACCCTATTTCTTGTTAATAGGATTTTCGGTACAACAAACATGCATCCTCTTATGAACCTAGCTACTTAGTGCATCTTAGGCTACTGCACATACCTCTAGAAATTTTCCATTGTCTTCCTTGCACCAAAGTTCTATGCAACCTTGGGGGTGTGATCCTCTCTAATCAGCTACAACCACTCTCTTAAGGAACACATAACTTATCTAGCCCATAGAGTAACACATCCTGGATATGGTAGTCGATGGTGTTGTCGCCATCGTGCACATGACTTTGACTCTCTGACTATTGAAGCACCTCCTTGAAGTCCTCATCCTTTGAAAATTCCTCTCTGTATGCATCATGGGTGAATGGATCCATGTGCATTAGATTTCCCAAAACTATGATCTTTGATGTGGGTGTCCTTGGAAGCATGTCAGCCAACCTATTTGTGCTACCCTTCTTGTACTTTATCACTAAATGAAATTGTTGTAGAAATTCCATCCACTTGTAATGTCGAGTTTGTTGTAGCTTACTGTGGGTTTGCAAATATTGTAGTGGTTGGTGATTTGTGTGGATTACTATGTCCCTTCCCATTAGATAGTTCTTCCACTTCTTCACATCTTGCACTAGGGAATAGAGCTCCTTGTAGTATGTAGGGTAGTTAGGAACCGCCCCATGAAATACTTTAGAATGGTAGCATACAAGCCTTCCTCCCTACATTAAGGCTGCTTCCATAACATACCCACTCACATTTGGCTCCACTTCAAAGGGCCGCTACAAGTTTGGTAATGCCAAAACTAGTGCTTGACTAGTCTTCTTCTTTAGCTCCTCAAAGGCCCTTTGCTGAACCTTGCCCCACTAGAAACTCTTGCCACTTGTTGCTATGGCATGGAGTGGAATTTCTATTATTGAAAATGAGGCTATGAATTTCCTCAGGTACTATGATGCCCAAAAAAAACCCTAACCTCAAAAACATTAATAGGAACTAGTCATTCCATGATGGCCTTCATCTTAGCAAGATATATCTTTGACTCTCCTCCACCTATAACATAAGACAAATACACCAAAGATTGTTGTGTAAATTCACACTTCTTGAGATTCGCTAGAAATTGGTGCTTCTTTAATGTCTCCAACACCTATGTCAAATGTGAGATGTGCTCCTCCCAGGTAGCATTGTATACCAGTATATCATCCAAATAGATAATAACAAATGAATCTATAAAAGGGCATAGTGTATCATTCATTAACCTCATAAATGTTGTTGGTGCATTGCATAGGACAAATGGCATGACTAACTACTCATACAACCCTTGCCTAGTTTTGAAAGTAGTCTTCCGAGTATGTTCTTCTTTGACTCGAACCTAGTGATATCCAAACTTTAAGTCCAACTTAGTGAAGTACTTCTCTTTCTGCAACTAATCCAGCAAATCATCTATCCTGGGTAGGGGGTACCTTTTCTTGAGGATTGTGTTCAACGACCTATAATCAATACACATGTGGCAAGTCCCAACCTTCTTTGGTACAATGATGGCGAGTGCCCCACATGGTGATGTATTTGGTTGGATGAAAATGTGTTCCAATAGCTATTTCAATTGTTTCTTCACCTCACTTTATTTTATAACAAATTTCATATACAACCCAATGTTTGGAAATGGGGATTATGGAAATAGCTATATCTCGTGTTACACTTCCCTCTTGGATGGTAACCCATTAGGCTCCCTTAACACATCCCTATGTTCTTGTAGAAACTCTTCAAATTGTTGTTTCTATTTCTTAGTAAACCCCTCCAAGGATTCTTTACCTATTATAGAATATTCTACAGATGGATTTTCTCTTAAAAATAGTAAACCATACTTCTTGTTGGAGCTGATTAATTACTTGGTTTGGTTGGCACATACCAGTGAAATTTTTGACTTGCGTTTGTGTGCATTGATCATGAACGATTTTTCATCCTTGATGAGTCAGTACTAGTTGGCTCTCCACATGAATATAGCATCTCACATGTACATGTATGAAATTCCAAACACAACTCCACATACATCAAGGGGAACTACATCTAGTTCTTCTTCATCAATAAAACCAACACTGATGGCAAATCTATTTTCACACTATTTTGTTACCTTTAACTATGCATCCTTATTTATCCATCCCAATGGATATGGGCTCAGATGATCACAGACTTCCAATCCCAATTTTTTGACCATCTTTGTTGCAATGAGATTCTTCTATGATCTTGAGTAAAAAACAACATCGATCTTTGTCTTCTTGACCAATACCTTTATGTGGAAGATTTTGGTCATTTCTTACTCTTCTTATTACTGAAGGCTACTCAAATTTACTTCCTTCTGCACTAACATATAGACAATATTCTCATCCACATTTGACATAATTTTAACCTGGTTCCATGAAAGATACAAATTCTAGAATAAATATTATAAATTCCCAATCCTTGATTTTTCTCAATATATTTTCCAATCAACAACGAGTGGATTAATCAGAAATAAACACATACTCCACAAGAAATACATTGAAAGAATCAAAAGTGTATTCATCCATGAAATCTCGCTCAAATTGGCGGCTGTGAGAATCTTCTTTTTATTGTCTTTCTTTTTTGTTCTTCAGGTTAAGTTTTGGATGTAACTTCCAACACTTCTCCTCTGTATGGCCATCAATGTTGCAGTGGTTACAATGGTTGTTGGGATATTTGCACTAGTGTTTTTTGCTTGTTGTCATTTTATCTTTCCCCCCTTTCCACTTCTTTTTCCCCTCCTTAGAAGTGTCTTGTTGCTCCTTTTGTTTCGATCCACTTGATTGCCCTTTCTTTAGGCTTATGTTCTCCAAGTATTGTGCCTATACACAAGCCTCATCCACTGATTTGGGCATAAATAGCATCACTTGCTTCTGCAAATTTATGTGTAGACCCATGAAATACTTGAGGAGTACATATGGGTTCTTTGGGGAGACACCCAAATTTATGGCTATCTTTCTAAACTTTGTGGTGTACTCCTATATGCTATACCTTGGCTTTTCCCTCAAGTAGCACCGCCAGATCCACTTGTTGGAAATAATACTGAGAGGGGGGGGGGGGGTGAATTAGTATTAGCAAATCAATAATCTTTTTTTTTCATACTCAAATTTTTATATGCTACTTCCATGTGGGTAACTCGCGTATACATGCAACTATGCTTAAGGAAACAAGCGTATATCCAACAAACTAATGATTCAGTTAATTCATCATATGTTGATCCTTAATCTGTGCATTAGTACTTTATCACACATAAGTAACACACATGAACACCAAGATTTAAGGTGGAAACCCAATGTGGGTGAAAACCACCTGCTGCTATCATATCTGTCTTCTTTTAATATTAAGAAAATCTGATTACAACATTGTACTGGTGTAGACTCATACTAGTACGCAGGCTTCTACCTATAGAAGGCTACAACCTTCTCTCATTCTCCAACTTCTACTGGAAGGGAGCTACAACCCCCTAGCTCTTGTACTAGCCGATATGTTTACTAGTACGTTGGCGCCAACCTACAGAAGGCTACAACCTTCTCTCTTCCTCCAGGGACCACATTTCATAAATTTTCATACTGGATACTCCTGGAACACAACATCATACTTTGAAGGCCACGTTTCATCCAATTCTCATACTGGACCCATCAAGAACATTGAAGCTCAAAATCAATCACCACTGCAATACAAATATCAAATACATCTACATCAACCAATCACTAAAACTCAATCATTGCTTTCTGAATCAACCAAACTCAATCAATCACTGACAACCTCTGAACCTCTTACACAACTGAATCAACCATTCATTCATACTTTAATCAACTTAAACAAATCAACTGGAATAGAGAGATCACTATAACCAGTACACAAATTTGTACCCAGCACACTGCATCATCATTCAGCACCAGCAATAACCTCAAAACCATGCATCAGAGTGTATATGCAACTTGGAAGAGCTGAACCAGCATGTATATGAAACTTCATCAAAGAGAACCAGTGTATAGATCTACAAATACTTACTTATAACTTCGCCGCACTTCCCGACTTCATACATACCCAGATCATCACATATAAAGGATAATACATGTGTTAGCAACCAGATCTAGCCCATCAGATCACATAATGATAAGTCATTATGATCCTGATCCATTATTAGATCTCATCCATCATCACAGAAGCAAATCACAATCAATCAATCTGAACATTGTTGCCAGAATGCAGTCACCAAAACATAAAGCAAAACCCCGAACTCTGCATCAACAACCAAAACCAATCGTAACTTCAAACATCATAGTTAACAAGGTATACGCTACTTCGATGTGTCTAACTTGCGTGTATACGTGCTTTTACCAAAGTCAACCAGCGTATACATCTGTAAATATTCATTCATAATTTTGCAGCTATTCCAGACTTCAATTATACCTAGATCATAATATTTACAGGACAACACATGCATCAGTATACAAATCTAGAATAAACATGATCAAACCATATAAAGATAATTCATTCCAAGCCTTAAGATCATGATCCATCATTAAATCTAGTTCCTCATCATCCGCTAAGGTTCATCCTTGGTTCAGATCCAGCAATGCACCATAACCCAATAACCTGCATACTAGATCTCACAATTCATCAGATATTCGATGCTTGTCCTTCATGGCCTAATGATCTTCTCCTCGTTATATAGTTTTAGGCCTTTCTCAATACCATGGACCAAAACCACTTAGGACTAATACCTTGGATCAAATACCTAGGGTCAATACCTTGGACCAAATACCATGGACCAATACCATGGATCAAAATACCATGGACCAAATACTTCAGACCAAAAATTTAGTTTTCCATGGTATACGCACTTTTCCTTCTACGAAAGTGTGTGTGTACGCTATACGCTTCTTTTGTTCTGTTAACCTGTGTGTATACGCAACGTGGTCAAGATGAACCTGCGTATGCCCCTTTTTCTTCATTCTGTGAAGACTGATCTGTAATTCTTTGTTGTTTACTTGCTATACTGTGATATTTCATTTGAGTGAGTTTCCTTCTGAACTGATTCCTTGAAGTTGCCCTGCATTTCATCACATCTATAAATATTATTGCCATGCATTCTGTCACATCTGATACCTCTTCTGTAGATTCATCTAGTTACCATGTACAAGTGAGTTGTTCTGCTACAAGCGGGTTACGATCAAGTACAACACATGCATCATAATGCCAAAAATCTCCCCCTTTGGACTTGATGGCAACAACAACATCAAGTCACTCTCCCCCTTTGACATCAAGGGAAAAGGGCGGACCAAGATATTCTCCCCCTTTAATATCAAGAGAAAAGGGCAGATCAAAATGAAGACTTTTATATCTGAATAGCTAAGTATTAATCATGCTCCCCATAGTCACATGCTGAATTTTTTGATTGAAATCCCCCCTTTGTTCATGCTGAGATGTACTGTGTCATCCATGCTCCCCCTGAGCACATTCAGAGTCTACAAATATTTTCAAGAAAAATAACATGACTCTATAACTCAACTACGTGAGTTTGACCTTCCTATCACCAATGACTCATACATACATTCATTCTCCCAACCAAGTGGGGATATACCAAACTTGACTCATCCACCCAACCAAGTGGGGATATACCAATTGCTTATACATGACTGAAATATTGCATCATCCTTCCCATGCATAGTGGGGGTACAAATTACATCATATGACCAAAAGGGACTCATCAAAAGACTACAACAGATATAGACAAATTATTACATCATGGGTCTTGATATGACCTTTATATTGAATGATATACATGACATTTATAACAAAGACCAAATATCTAAACAAGACCATGATAGTCATCAACAACTATCATACACCATGTATAATCTGTTCCATAAGCATCTGTCAACAAAATCCAAACCAACAACCTGTATATGTCCATGTTAGTGTAAATATCATCAACTCGTGACAAAGTATGTCTGCATATAGATATCAACTCATCCTCTTGATCTCATTGAGATCAACTTGCTTCATTTCCTCAAGCATATGTCATATCTCCAAGTAGTGCCATAGTCATCACATGATATTTCACAGGTACCTTCAATATATCAACCATGTAACATCACAAGGGAACATCCTGCATCTGATAAGCATCAACCATGATAATACACATATGTTAGTATCAACCTATAATCATAAGGTAATAAATCATCATCATTATGTGACTAAGTAAGCCATGTCTTCGAATATCCATATCTTCAAATAGTTATGTCTTCATGAGACCTGCAATAACACCATTCTCTTGGCCAACCAACAATTTTTGTCAATATGCAACTTAAGTAATCATAGCAATATGTTTCTAGAAAACCATGAGCTCATGGTCATTTTGTCAAGATTTCTTTATATCATCATCAACAACAACAATCCTCAACCATGTGAGAGCCAAGAACTGTAGAAATCATAACTACACCATATGAACTTTATGCATCTTTGAAGGTATGATGACAACAACGTAAAGGAAATGAGTGGCTCATCATCAAGTAATGAAGTTGTGTACTCAAGCTTTGTACTTCTCTTTGTCCTTATGAAGATCATAATGTAAGCCACATATATGTACTCTATGCATCATCAAAGAGTCATCCACATTTATCCATAAATTTGATATGAACACCAACTATGTGACCCCAAGAATCATATGAGATTTTATCATGGGCAACTCAAGATGTATCATTTAACCATATAGGCATTATCATCATTGATTAGGTACCAAAGACTTCTAAACATAATGCCAACAATTCTTTATTAGAAGCATAGCATGTTCTCCCCCTGAATCTATTCCACTTGTTCACTATTAGATATGATCATTGCATATATTAGTAAGAAGTATCAAGGCATCATCATCAATCAGATATACATCAAGTTATCAACAACTTGTGAGGATAAAAAAAAACACCTCTAAATAACAGCCACAAACTGTAGTCATCTATCATCACGACAAAAGAGATAAGTGATAATTGTCTGAACCATATCAAATCAGTTTTTCTGAGTTTGTCCCACTGCATTTTTCTCAAACCTACATATACGCGACTGTGCAGCTTGGAACTCGCGTATATATGCGACTTGTCTTCATGAAACTTGCGTATAAGATTTAGAACATTGAAGTTTCATACTTTTGGCTTCTCCGGAGTCTATCATGTCTGTAGACTGTGCCATGCCACAATTTTCTCACTGTACTTCTTTCTTCTTCCATATCTTCGAGTGTGATGATGTTTTCTCCTTTTGGTATGGTGCCCGAAATTTTCTCCTGCATTCTTTGCTATATGTCCAAGCTTGTTACATGCATAACATCTTACATGTTTCATATTTCTTCTATAGAATTCAATGGCTTTGTGACCAAGCATATTGCAAGAAAAACAATATCCCTTAAAGTACCTGGAATGTGATGATCTTTCTGTGTGACGGTCTTGAACCATTCTACTTCTGCATCTAGCTACAACATGTCCAAAATTATGACATATGAAACATTCAACATTATTCATCGGAGGAAATAACCGTCTATCACTTCCACAGTTAGGAGTAAAAGATTTTCTTTGAAGACTTTCTTTCCTTGGTTGTTGATGGGGTTGACCTCTAATCTCCTTGTTGAGCATTTCAGGTTTTACAGTAGAGTTCCTTGCCTTAACTTGTGAGCTAGATTCACCTTCAACGGATGCATGGAAACCAAGACCAGATTTGATGGCAGGAGACCTTTGACTACTAAGACTATCATCGAAAATCTTAGTACTATCTTTAAATTGTAAAAGCTTATCCTTTTCTTCTAATTTACCTTTTAGTATATTTACCTCAACCTGATATTGCTCTTCCTTTTCAAGATACTGCTTCTTCATGATTTCTTCAGCGTTTCTTCCTTCTTCCACTTTTTGCCTTAATTCGAGAACTTTGTTTTCTTGTTCTTCAAGAGCTTGGAGTATTTCTTCATTCTGCTTATTTTATTTTTCAAGATCTTCTTTTAGAGAGAGAATCTTAGCTTCAATACTTTCATAGTAACTGGATCTATCTTTGAGTTTCTTGATTGTTGTGCTCCTTTTATTTACTTCATTTCTTAATGATGTTACTTCATCCTGCAGCTTTTGACATTGATCTTCCTTTTCCTTGTTTCCTTCCTCTAGTTGAGCTTTTAGATTGGTAGCTTCTTCTTTGAAGGCACATTCCCTTTTGTCCAATAGATCTTGTTGATCTCTAATTTTGTCTGTAAGCCTTTTAAATTCTACCTCTATTTGATATCTTTCTTTCTCACCCATAAGAGCAAATTCAGTTGTTTCGCTATCACTTTCATCATCTTCAAATGGATGGAGAAATGTATCACCAAAGGATAACAAATTCATACTTGATAGTTCTTTTGCTTGTTCATCTTCATTCTGAGGTGATTCTGAATCTGAAGAGTTGCTTCCACATAATCCCCAATCGATTCTCCCACTGCCATAGTTCCTTTGAGATTTCTTCTTCTTCTAAGGCGCTTTCTTCTTTAGCTTATTTCCCATTGTTCTACGGATCTCCTTCAAGCGATCAAGCTTCTGCCAAAGGACCTACTCTGATACCAATTGTTGGAAATAATATTGAGAGGGGGGGTGAATCAGTATTAGCAAATCAATAATATTTTTCTTTTCATACTCAAATTTGTATACGCTACTTCCATGTGGGTAACCCGTGTGTACACGCAACTGTGCTTAAGGAAACAAGCGTATATCGAGCAAACTAATGATTCAGTTAATTCATCATATGTTGATCCTTAATCTGTGCATTAGTACTTTATTAAACATTAAACAATAATCATATGCAGTTAATAGAAGAGTGAACCATCACACATAAGAAACACACACGAACACCAAGATTTAAGGTGGAAACCCAATGTGGGTGAAAACCACCTGCTGCTGTCGTCTCTGTCTTCTTTTAATATTAAGAAAATCTGATTACAACATTGTCCTAGTGTAGATTCGTACCAGTACACAGGCTTCTACCTACAGAAGGCTACAACCTTCTCTCTTCCTCCAGGGACCACGTTTCATAAATTTTCATACTGGATACTCCTGGAACACAACATCATACTTTGATGGCCACGTTTCATCCAATTTTCATACTGGACCCATCAACAACATTGAAGCTCAAAATCAATCACCACTGTAATACAAATATCAAATACATCTGCATCAACCAATCATTGAAACTCAATCATTACTTTCTGAATCAACCAAAATCAATCAATCATTGACAACCTCTGAACCTCTAACACAACTAAATCAACCATTCATTCATACTTTAATCAACCTCAACAAATCAACTGGAATAGAGAGATCACTGTAACCAGTACACAGATTTGTACCCAACACACTGCATCATCATTCAGCACCAGCAGTAACCTCAAAACCATGCATTAGAGTGTATACGCAACTTTGAAGAGCTGAACCAGTGTGTATACACAACTTCATCAAATAGAACCAGCGTATAGATCTACAAATACTTATAACTTCGCTACACTTCCCGACTTCAGACATACCCAGATCATCACATATAAAGGATAATACATGTGTTAGCAACCAGATCTAGTCCATTAGATCACATAGTGATAATTCATTATGATCCTAATCCATTATTAGATCTCATCCATCATCACAGAAGAAAATCATAATCAATCAATCTGAACACTATTTCCAGAATGCAGTCACCAGAACATAAAGCAAAACCCAAAACTCTGCATCAACAACCAAAACCAATCGTAACTTCAAACATCATAGTTCACAAGGTATACACTACTTCGATGTGTGTAACCTGTGTGTATACGTGCTTTTACCAAAGTCAACCAGCGTATACGTCTGTAAATATTCATTCATAATTTTGCAGCTATTCCAGACTTCAATTATACCTAGATCATAATATTTACAGAACAACACATGCATCAGTATACAGATCTAGAATAAACATGATCAAACCATATAAAGATAATTCATTCCAAGCCTTAAGATCATGATCCATCATTAGATCTATTTCCTCATCATCCGCTAAGGTTCATCCTTGGTTCAGATCCAGCAATGCACCATAACCCAATAACCTACATACTAGATCTCATAATTCATCAGATATTCGATGCTTGTCCTTCATGGCCTAATGATATTCTCCTCCTTATATAGTTTTAGGCCTTTCTCAATACCATGGACCAAAACCACTTAGGACTAATACCTTGGATCAAATACCTAGGGTCAATACCTCGGACCAAATACCATGGACCAATACCATGGATCAAAATACCATGGACCAAAAACTTAGTTTTCCAAGGTATACGTGCTTTTCCTTCTATGAAAGTGCGTCTGTATGCTATATGCTTCTTTTGTTCCATTAACCTGCATGTATATGCAACTTGGTCAAGGTGAACCTGCGTATACCCCTCTTTCTTCATTCTGTGAAGACTGATATGTAATTCTTTGTTGTTTACCTACTATACTGTGATCTTTCATCTGAGTGAGTTGCCTTCTGAACTGATTCCTTGAAGCTGCCATGCATTTCATCACATCTATAAATACTACAGCCATGCATTCTGTCACATTTGATATCTCTTTTGTAGATTCATCTAGTTACCATGTACAAGTGAGTTGTTCTTCTACAAGCGGGTTTCCATCAAGTACAACACATGCATCGTAATGCCAACACCACTGGTCCTCTACATACCTAATACAGTAAAAATTTAACCTTATGAGGGTTTTAAAACCCTCCTACTTAGTCACTAGATGATCTCCCTCCAACCTCAAGGTCTCTGTGTGGATTTCCCACCAAGTCAAGACATGCCCTCTAATTTCAGTCATGAAAATGAAATATTTTGTTCTTCCTCAATATGGGCACTGAAATACACTTCTAATTGCTACAACCAATTATTTAGCTTCAGAGTGTCGATTTGACCTTATTATGGCTTGATATCGACCTTCACTTCCATTTTGAATAGGTACTATGAATGATTCATGAAACTCAAATTGGATTGATATTTTTCAATCCCTTTCTTCGTTTGGTTTTCTGTTTCTTCCCGATCTCTTGACCTCCCCTATGATCTTTCCTATACATTAGAATTGCCATCTTATCCAAATAGATCAATCGTATTGCTCAAATTTGGCATGAGGAGATTTAAATTATGGTTTATATCTACGACTTGTGCTTTGAGGCATGAAAACCTCTCCTCTGCAAGATGAGGGGGGTTATTCATAGATTCATCGACCATGATTAGGGTTTTAAGACTTTTGGCTAAGTTAGCCATTCTAGATCCCCTACAAATTTCCACTATCTTGTTCTTATACCAATATGATCCATAAAATTCCATGGGTATTTCACTAGATAGTTCTTCACAACATATATGATAAAACTATATTTAAAAATCATAAATTTACATTATTAGGGTTTTATTTCTCTTTAGATTTATGGATCTGTAGATTAATTATAATTGTGTATGCATGAAAATTGAAATTATGCAAAAAATAGAGAACAAAGAAATAAAAACTCATAAAGCATGATTTGACACAAGAGATGACCTAGAGAACCCTTTTGGGAGAAAACCCAGATGGAAGGTGAGGTCGATTTGCTCTCTTTATCTAAATAAAAAATGGTTGTGAGTACAAATAACTATGGTATGTGGCCTGTGGGTTACTATAGTGCACAAATCATTTCTATTTTCTTTATCTCCTATCCTTCTTGTCTATTTTTTTCTCATCTATGGATCAAATGCACTCTAAAATAATGGACCCCCTTTCCTCCTTGCAACTCGGTTATAACACAACCCAATAACCTACTAGTGGTTAGGTTTGAATACCTCAAATATTAATAAAAGTTAAAATATGGAATATTCTAGAGTATTTTTAATCATAATCACATGGATAGCCCCTTTTCCATGAATAATGGGAGCTAACATGGCATCTTCTTGAATTATGGTGGTGAAAACAGGAAGATCAACTTCTAAGTGGCATAACTTTTGCATACAGACTCCGATTGATGCAGTTCTTACATCGCTTGAAAGGTATTTGTGTGTATAATATGAATAAAAGGTGAAATGCTACAATGGCAAAATTTTACCCCAAAAAATTTGTTTGATGCCTCAAAATGCTCTTGTAAGGTTACAAACCTCAATTTGCCAAACTGGGTCCTACTAGTAAAAATGTTCCAGTGAGCTAATTTCTCCACATTTTCCACTCTAAAAGAATTAAGATGGATGAAAATCAATATAATGGTCCAATCTTGATCACCCATAATATTTAATACATATAATCATTCATCTATATTTCCATGAAGAAAAATTACTTTAAGAGTTTATAATTGTAGATTTGTTGTTTTTCCCTTTTTACATTATAAGAAAATATCTCTAAATAATATTCAAGATTTTCATCATTTTTTCATTGCATTTTAAACATTTATTTACAAAAATATCGATTTATATAATAATATTTATATTTTCAACAAATATTTGATGCATTTCATCAATTGTTTTAATGATATTAGTTTCCAATCCCATAAACCAACATAACACCACATCCTTAAGAGTAGTCGGAAATAACTTTAGTTTCCAAGGATCATTAGAATAATCATAATTATGACATAACACGTCAAATTCAAAAAGAAATGTTTTAGGGTCTTTAATTTTCCTACCTTGTATAGGAAATAATGATGGAAAATGTTTGTCATTTGGACATTGATTGTGGGTCAATATTGGAAATCCAAATTCTTGTACAACCTTCGATGTCACAATGACCTTTGGTTGTTCTCCTCCCTCTTATTCAAACATGTTTTCTTTAATGAATCCTTCTAATAAAATGGAATATTTCGATTCTTGCACAAGAACTTTTGGAAATGGTAATTCCAATGGCTGATCAAAAACTAATTATTGGAGAATAATGTTTGTGGAATATATGCATATGGAAATTTTGTATATTGTTCAAGAGATTTTTCTTTCATGTATCAAAATCTAGGGTTATGCCTTCTCTTCCTCTTGTAACTATTTATGTGTGGGTGGTTTGGCTCTTACTGCACCACAAGTTGAGCTAGATGGAATGGTGGGTAGTCAAGTGGTTGGAACAATTCTTACCCTAACAAATCTACCTCTAGAACCACGTTTCCTATTCATGCATTCTAACTACCATGATTTGTTCTACACTATTTTCCTAAATGAATTTATCCATTTTTATGTTTTTTTGCTTAACTCTAACTAATTCATTTTAATATTTTCCTGACAATGGCACCAAAAAGTCAAGAAATTTAATGTTCTTGAACACATTTCACTTAATTATCAACCAGGTTTGTAATCTTATGAAGTGTTACACTATCTATGCAATATTTAGTTATATCTAAAAGATAATACTTAATTATAACTTTCAAAACAATTAAATAAAATGCTGCACGAGATATGCATATTTTTCATCTACATAATTGCCTAGTTCAACATCCCATTACAATTTTTAACCATTTAAAACAAATGATGATTTTTGTAATAGCAACAAAGTAATTTTCTTCAATTACAAACCATAGTCAACTTCCTATAGATCTGATGAAAACATCAAACAATATTGAAATAAGAAAATAATAAACATTTATCAAATCAAAAGGTAGACAACATATATAGTAAATTATCTTGAATCAAAACAACAACATCGATCAATAATTATTTAAAATTAACTAAGAAACGAGTACCATCACATAAGGGGCCTTGTTGGTTCAAGGTCTGTTGCAAAAAACATTATAGACCTAACTTAACTCAACATACTTCTACAAACCATACACCATATTTCTTATAGTTTTAATGAAAACATCAAACAATATTGAAATCAACAAATTGTAAACATTTACCAAATTAAAATGTAAATAATAAGTATAGGAAATTATCGAGTCAATGAATCAAAACTACACCATGAATCCATAACTAATTAAAATTAACTTAGTAGCAAGTACTGTCACACAAGGGTCCTATTGACTTAAGGTTCGTTGCAAGAAATGTCATATATCTAACTTAACAAACTTCTTTAGAATTGAAACACAGAAAAGGCAAAAATAATTGTCTTTGCATTAAATTTAAGAATTATAGTACAAAGTTTTAACTGTTAGAAAATTATATATTACGGAGCAATTGAACACATTAAATATTGCAGAAATATAAACACAGAAAACGCACAAAACAAGAGAGACACAGATATACGTGGTTCACCTAGTTTGGGCTACGTCCACCCCGAACAGCCAGTCCTTCCTTTCTATTATCCAGCAAAATGAAGAGACACAACCTACAGCAAATCCGCTGTAATATCCTCTGTTTTCTCTCACAGTCTCACCTCTCTGTTTCTCGCTCACAGAATACACATCTATATCTCAGCCTCCAATACAATGCCCTCATACAAAGAGAGGGGTTGCCTTCTAGGGCAAAAAACCCTAAACTAAACATAAGTTCTACCGTCAGATCATCTGCCTAATGAACAGCCTAGATTGACTAGAAATTACTGTACTTTTACAAGGCAATTTTACATTTATTTTTAGCTTCGGGGGCACTGCCCCTGAGCCCCCGCCGGGGGACCACCAGCCCCCAAACCCCCCAGCCGGGGGGGATCGGCCCCCCCGGACCCCTGCGGGGGGGACAAGTCCCCCCCGCACCCCCTCGCGTGGAGGGGTGTACAAACTTCCTGGGGTATACATCCGGCTGAAACAAAGACCTCTGAACAATCATGCTCCACACACAACATTAACAATATAAAAAAATGAGTTCTTAGATAGATTGATTGGCATAAATGTTTAACAATATTGTTCATATAGCATCTAGGTTTCTTCTAAAGCAATTTATCAATATCATTGTTATCCTTGAGCCTATAGATTTACAAACTAAATAAAATTGTAGAATATAGTATTTTTAAAAATATATAAATGTGATTCTAGATTTCCTTGGTAGCCATAGGTAATTGTTCCCTTTATTACAAACTTGTTGACTGGTTGCATAGAATTTGTAGGTCAATCTTCGAGGTATTTCTATAAACATATTTATGTTAATGTGGTTAAACATGTTGTCATAAAGTTCCTATTGACTTGGGCTTTGAATAATTTCTATCACTTATATGTTTACTCTAGAACTTTCTCGATGAACACATATCCATCTCCATATCAACTGTCATCTCTAGGTTTTGGTTTCTCCTTTGGATACTTGCAACCATAGATTACAATGAACCTGCCATAGACTTTTCTACAAAATCTACAATTGTTGTAGAAACTTATTAGTAAAACAGTTTATAACCTAAATAGAATATGGAAAGATGAAAATGTATGAAAATACACAATTTAGCTTGAAATTATTTATTGGTATGTTATCATGTACAAGGTGGGAATTATGATAAAACTGAGTGAAAATGTGGTATAAAACACTGTAGATTATAGTTTAGAAGACAAACTTGTAGGAAAAGGGATGACAAAAGTGTTAAAAATGAGGACCCAACAACCCGCTCAAACTATGAAAATTTGATCTCTTCTAATTAGACAATGCATATTCATTATAAATGTCTATTTTGGTTCAATATTAAAAGTCATTAACAACTCTTATTTGCTTTTTTGATTGATCATATCTCATTGGTGAGTCACCACAGGAACCTTCGTCAATCTTCGTATCGTTTCATGTCTATTATTACATGGTTGTGACCTATGGTTCTACCATACCAAGTCAACAAAGTGTAGACTAATTGTGGAGAAGAAATTTGTTTTTGAACCAATTCTTGTACTACCTTAAGTATTGCTAATAATTAGGATTTAATCAACTAGGCTTTTTGATTCTTGTTGGTTCAAAGGAAAAATGTGTTCTTCCATATGATTGGTTTGTTTCCAACATAATCCCTTATTTGGATTTTAAACCACACTTAAAGTTCCATATATTTTTAGATGGCTCAAGTTAATGATAAAATTGTTAAGTTTCTTAAACAATATTTTGGTCAAAGTTAATGTGTAAGTGATACAATTGTTTTCATATTAAGTTTCGTTACCATCATTTAATTTCAACTAATGTCTGAGATTTTTTAAGCTAAATTCAAAAACGATATAAGTGTACTTGGTTTCAAACTATTATAACAGAAGCAACCAACCTAAATGTGTTTAATTTTATCCTACTCACTACCATAAATACAACTAAGTCCACTTAATGTTATCTGCAATGACATGGACTCAATTTTGAAATAATTACTATATGCTACTTCATTTAATTTAGTTTGTAATTTCCATTGATAGAAAATTTAGTTCAAAAATTATTATTTCAACAACACTAAAAATCTACATTGATTGTCATAATAACCAAAAACCCAACATACCTCATAATAGTTGCATTGTGCTGAAACATGTATGAAACTATATCTAATATTTTGGAACTTTATAATCACAGTTTAATAAATATGATCTTAAGCATAAACTCCTCTCTCTCTCTCTCTCTCTCTCTCTCTCTCTCTCTCTCTCTCTCTCTATATATATATATATATATATATATATATAGTAAAGTGCTTGACAACAATATTAGCTCTATTCTCTATATTTTATGTATATGCATATGCATATAAACCATATTGAGAGAGATTAAAGGTATATTCAACACTAGTATAAACATGCAACTAAAAATATTTATTCCATGATATACTATTTCCACTATTTCATTTTCATGTCATATTATATGTAGACTCTTGTGTTTCATCTTAGATTGTGTCATGGAAGTGATTGGTTATGGATACATATGTGTGTATTGTTTATGGTATAACTTGTTTTCTTATTTATACATTTTGGTATTATTTAATATTTTGTTCTTAATATTGTCACCAATCATGAAAACGATATTACATTAACCTTTTGTTTTCTAACTTTTGTTTTGATTGTATACTACCTTAACAAAGTTTCCCCTAATTTTGTTTACTCAAAGGGTATTACCTTTCCAACAAAGTATGTAATAGCGTTTTCACTGAAACCTATTCATTGGGATCAAGCTTGAGTTTATGCATGGGTCCTTGAGTTGTACGATTGGTTGTGTTAGCGCTCGAATTTGGCCTCAGGCTGAAGAAGGCAAAATCCAAGGCAACATCAAACCACTTAGCCTCGTAGCTAGCCCTATGAGGACAGGAGAGGGCTCTCTCCGGGTCTATCTCGGCAAAAGGTTTTCAAAGGGCTGAGATGACCAATAAAGAACACTGATTTTAGGCCAGTAAACTAATAGGGAAAGTTTGATTTTAAATTTTTAGGGTTTTGTTGGAAAACTGAGCATGGCAATTTTGGGTGCGGGGATGAGACACAGTTTTTGCAGAGGTCTTTTTGGGGCAAGGTAGGAGATTGTCTTGATGCCTTTGAAATAAGTGAATGGATAGATATGACCGGTGAGGAGCTAAGGAGAGCAAGAAACCATCGAGAGTTCTCCTTAAACAGATGAAAACATAGATATTAAGCAAACTTAAAGGCAGAGCATAGAAACCATGAATTCTACCTTAACACTTCATTTACTTAATTTGCAGAAGAGAGGAGTTGGAAAATGATACACATAACAAACTTACAAGTACATGAGAGAAGCACACCATCAACACAAATCACCACAGGAATCCCAAATAGTGCTGCAAAACCCTGGTCTTTCCTTTGCCAAAATTGCAGAGATACAAAGAGTAAAACAGTCTAAGCTTATCCCTCAAGAGTCCAACCATGAAAATGACTAAGAAAATACATAATATAGGAAAGCTAACAAATTCCCTTGCCTCTAGGGGTCGAGCTCATCATCCTAGGAGCTGTTTCAACCAATTCTAAACTGAGCACTATAATCTAGGCAATCAAAACAACTTGCCTCTATAAGCTAGGAAACCAATTCATTCATTAATTTTTTGCCATTTTATGAATGAATCTTCTAGAATAGGTAAAAAAGTGTCATGTCAACATGAAATTACATCAATTACATCAAGGAGGATGAAAAATCCCACCAAAAAGTCAAAACTGGTCAAATGCTGCGTTTTCCTGAGCTGAAGGTGAAAAATTGAGAAAATGTCCTGATGCGTAGCGCGCCATTTCTCAACGTGTAGCGCGCCTTTCAGCCCACTTTTGAGGCACTTCCCGGAATCCAAATGAGGCACAAGTGGGCTTGTTGGAAAGGTATTTGAGTCTAAATTCCAACCCAACTATAATTTTTCAATTTGGAGTTCATTTGCCCTATCAAAAATCAAATCTCCCAAGACTGGTCAAAATGTGCCAAATGAGGTTGCCTCAATGAAGAGTGCTGTTGCAGTCAACTTTTGAATGTCTTCCTCAACTCCAAATTGAGCTCATGATAGCTCATTGGAAATATATTTGTGTCTAGTTATCATTTGACTCATCAAGAAAGTCATTTGGCCAACAAAGCTAGGAGAAAACTTGATTTTCCCAAGGTCACTTCAGAGGTGCATTTGATTCTCTTGAGGCAACGGTATTTTTGACATTTCTATAAAACCATGCCACCTGTGTAAAAAGTGAAGGAGGTTTTTCTTCCTTGGCTGTTGTGGAAAAAAACCTCTCTCAGTTTTCTAAAATTCATCTTTTATTGCTCAGAAACATCATTTTAGTGAAACTTATCCCAATGTGTAGAACATGGGATTTTGTCGAAATGAAGCGAAATGAAAGGGATAGGGGGCTTCTAAATTCTTGAGGAAATTTTTGGGAGTAGGGAGGGATGTTAGGAAGCAGGAAAAAGTGGAATCTTAGATATTGAGTGAGGGGAAGGGGTCCAAAAGGGCAAAACACAAGTCCAACCTAGAAAATTGCCAAGTTGTAGCAAGAAACTAGGGTTTGTGCAAAAATGAGGAATTTGGGGGATCTCAGTGATGGGAAGCATTTGATAAGGTACTTTAAGGATAGGGGAAGGTGTATCAACATCAGGAAACAAGTTTTGCCGATGATTTGACCGTCCAAGAGAAATTACCTCCAAAACCCTAGGAGAGGGAAATGAGCTTACCTAGGCGCAACTGAAGCATGAACAAGGTGTAAAATGAATCATTAGACACTGACATGATGATAAAAACCCTCTGAATGATGATAGACTCAGTTGAATGATGACATGGACTAACATTTGGGCAACTTTGAAAAGAGTGAAAACAAACCCTAGACCTAATGCCTAGTGACCAAATTTTGCTTGAAGACTCACTGAAATGACAAAATTTGACTTTGACACTCTGAGACCACTTTGTAAGAGCATATTTGATCACTGCAGGAAGGTTAGAAAGACTGACACCAACATTGGCTCCAATGGGGATGGTATCTCCTTGGAGGTGCCAAGAACAGCAGATCTCTGGGAGAGCAGACCAGCGCCTTCGTCCATTGGGCTATGGAGTCCATTATTTCGGCAAACGACACAAGACTTTGACTCATTTATTGACTGAAACCTGACTCAATCCGACACAATTATGAAACCAACATGACTAAAAACTGACTCATAAATGACTCATGACTGACTTAACGAAAACAAGAACTTACCAAGCTTATTGAAGGGCAGCAGTCCATCAAGATTTGAAATCATGATGACAACCACCTGTGTTTCTTACAAGACAATATACCATCAAACTATATCAAAATGCAAATGCAACCAATCAAGCAGATGCCTTCTTGATTGGTTCTCCTGATCAGATCTTCTGGTCAACAATGAATACTGGTAACTGGGCATCCAAAAATATAGTCGACCATATTCTCCTTCATCACTGAATACTGCAATAATCACCTTCACTGTTGACTGCAACAGGGCTGCCATTGGATCTTGAAAAACATGAAGTTTTTCCACTGCCACCTCCTGCTGAAAGAACAAGGTGTCTTTTGCTTCAAATTCTGATTTGCCTTCATCATGTGCTTCAGTAAAAGTATGCTCATAAGCTTCAAAAAACTCCGAACAAATGGATGAGCAAATCTCTTCTTGGAAAAACATTTCAGCACATGAAACATATGAAGAATCTGAAAGGTAATCCTGTATGCTCTGATCTTCTGTAGTCTGACAATATGGTAGGTCATCTTCAAATGATATGACAGCCGGATTATCATCTTTGTGAAGGAAAACATTATCTACTTGCTGATCTACAAAACTGATTATAAGACAGTCATCTTTTTCAAAAGAGGAAGAAGTTTCACCAACACTTTCCTGACTATGTGTGCACTGCAAATCTGCTGTAGCTTGGGCTGTAACAAGACCTCTCAAAAGTAGATCTATCTCATCTTCAGACAAAGGAGACAATGCTTTTTGTTTTCTTCTGCTTAAACAGTAATTATCTTCATATGACAGGGCATTCAAACTATCATTTATTACTGAGTTATTGAAAGGAGATTCATCACTTACTTGCACAAAGATCTCATTCTCTTGTTCATGAAAATATGAATCCAAAACTCTGTCTATGATCTCAACAACAAAGCTCTCCTTTTCAGGATTCAGCACAAGATATGCTTGGTCATCACAATCTGAATGTAGTTCTGAAGTAGCTGACTGGACATTATCACAATCTACAATCAGCACTAGACTTACTTGCATGCTGCTGTCTTCTGTGGGCAGATCTGAAATGTCATTCTCCCTTTCGTCATTTTCAGCCATATGACCATCTTGAGCTTGCTGATCTGGATTCTGCTGCAAAATGTCCTGACAAGTATCCTCTAAGTTTTCTTTATGCTACTGAAACGGATTTTCGTACAGGGCCTCCATGATTTCATCATCCATAAAATTATCATCTTCATAATATTTCTCAAGGCTTTCAATAAAATTAGAAGCATGTTTGCAACAGTCATGAACCAAATTTAATAATGGATAAGAGTCCTTATATCGTTCAATGAACATAGCATGAAAATCCTTTAAACAGTAAATACAAGAAGGCGGCAAACTTTCATACCAGGATTGGGCTTCACCTTCCAGAGTGGCCAAGAATATCTTCATCAAGCAATCTTCAGGAAAATCAACCTTCAACTTGCGAATATGCATGTGAAATCTAACCAGATGTAGAGCAGCGTCCTTCCTACCATCATCTTTAAATGTAGGCAAATTCCTTGACCAATCTACCTTCGGAATTTTATTTGGAAAACCAGGGATGTGATCTCGGCTCATGGGAGCATATCTTCTTGCAACCCGATCCATTTTGAAAAGCTCAAAGCTACTAATCTTCCTGCAGTGAAGTCACCATGAAGCATTGATCTCTGGAGTTTTCAGTGAAGGAGTCGCTAGTGAATGATTTCAGCCTTGTCAGTGTCTGATCGTTTTCCACAATCAACAATCAGATCTGAACTTGATACATGTACTGGGGCAATTAACAAGTTAGATGTCACGATTACAAGCTAGACCGGAGATTGACTGAAGCAACGTTTATCTACTTCCGCTTATGCAAAGCAAAAGCGTTTCGAAGGCTACCTGGCATAACTTCAGGCTCCGTCTAAGACTTATGAAACAAACACATCAACCCACAAACAAGTTTGTTCTCCCCAGGATGGTCACCAATATGTTAGCGCTTGAATTTGGCCTCAGGCTGAAGAAGGCAAAATCCAAGGCAACATCAAACCACTTAGCCTCGTAGCTAGCCCTATGAGGACAGGAGAGGGCTCTCTCTGGGTCTATCTCGGCAAAAGGTTTTCAAAGGGCTGAGATGACCAATAAAGAACACTGATTTTAGGCTAGTAAACTGATAGGGAAAGTTTGATTTTAAATTTTTAGGGTTTTGTTGGAAAACTGAGCATGGCAATTTTGGGTGCGGGGATGAGACACAGTTTTTGCAGAGGTATTTTTGGGGCAAGGTAGGAGATTGTCTTGATGCCTTTGAAATAAGTGAATGGATAGATATGACTGGTGAGGAGCTAAGGAGAGCAAGAAACCATCGAGAGTTCTCCTTAAACAGATGAAAACATAGATATTAAGCAAACTTAAAGGCAGAGCATAGAAACCATGAATTCTACCTTAACACTTCATTTACTTAATTTGCAGAAGAGAGGATTTGGAAAATGATACACATAAAAAACTTACAAGTACATGAGAGAAGCACACCATCAACACAAATCACCACAGGAATCCCAAATAGTGCTGCAAAACCCTGGTCTTTCCTTTGCCAAAATTGCAGAGATACAAAGAGTAAAATAGTCTAAGCTTATCCCTCAAGAGTCCAACCATGAAAATGACTAAGAAAATACATAATATAGGCAAGCTAACACATTCCCTTGCCTCTAGGGGTCGAGCTCATCATCCTAGGAGCTATTTCAACCAATTCTAAACTGAGCACTATAATCTAGGCAATCAAAACAACTTGCCTCTATAAGCTAGGAAACCAATTCATTCATTAATTTTTTGCCATTTTATGAATGAATCTTCTAGAATAGGTAAAAAAGTGTCATTTCAACATGAAATTACATCAATTACATCAAGGAGGATGAAAAATCCCACCAAAAAGTCAAAACTGGTCAAATGTTGCGTTTTCCTGAGCTGAAGGTGAAAAATTGAGAAAATGTCCTGATGCGTAGCGCGCCATTTCTCAACGCGTAGCGCGCCTTTCAGCCCACTTTTTAGGCACTTCCTGGAATCCAAATGAGGCACAAGTGGGCTTGTTGGAAAGGTCTTTGAGTCGACTTTCCAACACAACTGGAATTTTTCAATTTGGAGTTCATTTTCCTATCAAAAATTAAATCTCCCAAGACTGGTCAAAATGTGCCAAATGAGGCTGCCTCAAGGCAGAGTGCTGTTGCAGTCAACTTTTGGATGTCTTCCTCAACTCAAAATTGAGCTCATGATAGCTCATTGGAAATATCTTTGTGTCTAGTTATCATTTGAATCATCAAGAAAGTCATTTGGCCAACCAAGCTAGGAGAAAACTTGATTTTCCCAAGGTCACTTCAGAGGTGCATTCGATTCTCCTGAGGCAACGATATTTTTGACATTTCTATAAAACCATGACACCTGTGTAAAAAGTGAAGGAGGATTTTCTTCCTTGGCCTGTTTTGGATGAAAAACTCTCTCAATTTTCTAAAATTCATCTTTTATTGCTCAGAAACATCATTTTAGTGAAACTTATCCCAATGTGTAGAACATGGGATTTTGTCGAAATGAAGCGAAATGAAAGGGATAGGGGGCTTCTAAATTCTTGAGGAAATTTTGGGGAGTAGGGAGGGATGTTAGGAAGCAGGAGAAAGTGGAATCTCAGATATTGAGTGAGGGGAAGGGGTCCAAAAGGGCAAAACACAAGTCCAACCTAGAAAATTGCCAGGTTGTAGCAAGAAACTAGGGTTTGTGCAAAAATGAGGAATTTGGGGGATCTCAGTGATGGGAAGCATTTGATAAGGTACTTTAAGGATAGGGGAAGGTGTATGAACATCAGGAAACAAGTTTTTCCGATGATTTGACCGTCCAAGAGAAATTACCTCCAAAACCCTAGGAGAGGGAAATGAGCTTACCTAGGCGCAACTGAAGCATGAACAAGGTGTAAAATGACTCATTAGACACTGACATGATGATAACAACCCTCTGAATGATGATAGAATCAGCTGAATGATGACATGGACTAACATTTGGGCAACTTTGAAAAGAGTGAAAACAAACCCTAGACCTAATGCCTAGTGACCAAATTTTGCTTGAAGACTCACTGAAATGACAAAATTTGACTTTGACACTCTGAGACCACTTTGTAAGAGCATATTTGATCACTGGAGGAAGGCTGGAAAGACTGACACTAACAGGTTGCATGTAGCTTTTATCACTATTAACTACCATTACATTCATACAATTTATCATTTTACATAATTTCATAATAACGATGTTATTTTGGATTTTTTTCTACTCAGTTAGGGGCTCAAGTATGGCCTAAACCTAAGGCAATGTTCATATTACCTTTGTTTCTAAGGAGCATATCATCACAAAAACAGGAAATAAGTGTGTTTCTAAAGTTCACCATGAGATAATCCTCTTGATAATGTACATGAATCTCTTGTCAATATGTTTTTTTGTTAAATATAATGAATCTTATTGTAACGTATCACTAACATACACAACTTGGCTACTTCAGAAAAATAGTGTAATCTAAAAGTATGATTAGGGTTTGAGTGAGGGACTCTTGGGAGCCCTACACTTGGCATGTTAAGGACATATGTGATATTCCAAAAGGTTTCTTGATGTCCACGTTTAGGGACATCAATAATTGTATGAGGATTTTATGTAGAGGTCCCTCAATATATAGAAATTTACTTGTGTTTTCATGTTCGAGGGAGGATTTTCCTAATTAAAATTTAACAAACCTCCATTGTCCTGTTTTAGTAGATGGATTCCTTGTCTAATTATATTTTTTCTTAAAATGCCTAGCACAACCCTTAGGAAATTTTGTTTGTCACTTATGTCACATACTTAACAATCTTTGATTGAATGAAAATATTTCATGTTTAGGGAAATCTTTCAAAGACTTTTATATAGTTCGTTGACATTCAAGTTGGAGAGAGACACCACCACCAACTCATCCACTACATTAGCATTCTTAGAACTTATCCTTGTTTCGAAGTCTTGATAATCATGTCAAAGAATTCCATTTCATTACCAAGAATCCTCCATCCACTATTGAATACATGCCTCTCAACATTACTCAAGCCTAAGATATGACAAAGCCATTGATGGATAAGGAAGTCATTATCCCTTAGTAAATATGCATTAGGGAAGTGAAGCCTAGTATAACATACTATCAAGTCTGGTTCAATATGATTCAAACAAATATACGAGGCTTTGTGTGGGTTTAAAACCAATTTTTCCCTTTTGCATTGTGGACACATGCTAAGATATTTGATGATACAAATGCTTACTGAAATTCTCAAAGGCTTGTTCATCTATGCTAAATATAGAACTTTCACTTGTTTTTGGATCAATTTTCTCTAACTTGGTTTTCATTAGTCCATATTGCATCTAGTTTGAGGTGTGGGTAATTCCATTGAATGTGATCTATAATGAATGACTTATTTTGCATGGGCCATTGTCTAGCCTTTACAACACAATCAACTACAATAGACTTGCTGTATGTAAGTTTGATTTTCATTTAAAGAATTTGGTTTTATTATGTTGATGCATTTATTTTTGGATTATATTGGTCGAGGGATTTAAATACATTGAGGGTTGCTCAACCATAAACAAATTATAGGGTGATAGTAACTCCACATAAAAGATTGGTGAAGCCCTCAGTATGGTAATAAGTACAATTCAAAATCATTGTTGCTAACATGACTTGTTATTGTATATGGACCACAATGGAGTGGGTGTAACTTAAATTACAAATCTTTGAGCCTCTCCTTTTGTATGTGCAATGAAACTTGGAAGCTAAGATCAAAATTTTGATGAACATTGTGATTTTTGTGTAGCTTCTTTTACTTTTTTTTTTGCATTTATAATGTATTATGCTTAGCATACAAATTTTGCACTTATTAAATGAACTTAACATATTTGTCTATTTCCTTATACAACATGACATAAATTCTCATATTCATAGGCATGATATGTCTTACATCAATCTGCATTGAGGATTAGAGCTTGTTAGAAAAATTGAATGGGTTATGCTTTGTAGAGTTGTTTTGATCTCTATTTGTTGTATAAATTCCAAGTAATATCCCAAGAGTGTGGATGTTTATGGTTATGTATGTGTAGAAGTTGTATGATTATCTTGTTGACGACCAACTAATATTTGGTTTTTGACCAACTGATATGTGGTTTTTATTTTATGGATGAAAAGTTGTGAATGTATTGAGACTTATATATAGCATACTATAGAGTGGCTTCAAGTTTTGTAAAAATATTTTGGATCCCTTTTGGAGACAATGTGTGAAAAATTCACTACTGAAATTCTATTGCAGCAACTAGAATTAATTCTTAATGTAAATTAATTATGCAGTGTATTGCTACGAAAAAAATGAATTAATCACACTGCAATATTCAAAAATAAAAATATTGTGGAAGATAAACTAGAAATTGAGAAAATACTGGCACACACACACAAAAATATAACACTGTTATGCTTGGACAAAAGTCCTCAGAAAAAACCAATGTGGGAAAACCGGTACAACAGTTGAGGGTTTTTATTATTAAGCATAAATGAGAAAATTCAAAGTACAACTAGATGCCCAAACTAGCAATCCACTACCTGAAAATTGGCCACAAAAATTAGTGAGACAATTTTTGTCTCACCTGACACTGATCCAGCTATAAAACTAGTGAATATTGGGCTCCATTAAACCCCTGTGTTAGCCTCTATATCAAATTTGTGTAGGCACTGGTACGCTCTTCTTAGAAACTACAACTGATCAAGGTGTCTGCCCAATCTAGCCTCTGAGAATGACTCACTGGCCCTCTCTGAAAATTCTCCCAGTCTCCAACAATTGAATCAACCCTCTGACTAGCCAATTCAAAATCTGCTCTAAAGTTTCTATGCCAGCACTACACAACCTTACTGAGGAAAGTTGACCCTCTTGTAGCTGACTCTCCAAAACTAGAAAACTTCCTCTAGACTCACTGTTTATGCACTTCTCTGTCTCTACATACCCTATCTATATTGAATTCTTTTGGCAAGATGCTACTCTTTGGAAAATATAACTACCCAAGGAAACTCACTCTCGAGGGTGTTCCTCCATCTACCCATCAACCTCTTCTTATAATATCCAGTTGGGACTCCAACAACAAATATTAAAACATAATCAATGGTTGAGATCATTTCCTAGTTGATCTGTGCGAGTTTCTAGAGAATTCTCACCTTCCTCAATTAATTGTTGCTAATTAATCATTTTCCCTAAGTTAGACTTAGGAAAAATTTAATTATTGATTAATTAACTTAATTAAGGCATTTCTAAGTGGATTTTCATGAAACCTTTTTTGGGTTCTGGAGTCCTAGTTTCATAGCCTCTCTGACAACTATAGAGACTAGAACACCATTTGATGCTACAAAAAATAACACTCCCTCTTAGCGAGGAAGGTGTTCTTGTGTCGTACTACTACAACACCTCGTCTATGCATCATACTCCATACACATTGTTGATGTCTGGCCACTGTAACTTCCTACCACTACCCACCACCCACTATGCAACTATGATGTTACATCTATGATGTTGCTGCCAACTCTGCATATACATTGTAACTCCCTCTCAATTGTTGTTTTTGCAATTGCAACCACTACAACTAAGAAGCATCCAAAATACTAAATTAATTGTGTCTATGTGTGCAAATGTCTCTTAAGAATCTAACTACTACTAGCCATTATTCTTCCACTGGGGAATTTGCGCTGCTACTGAGCCTCTTGCTATGTTGTCAACACTACTATGTGCTCCTCAGTATCTGACTGCTACTAGTTTGCAACTGTCACTTTGGAACTGACTGTATCAACTGTCATTGATCATCCTTCTACTAATATTATGGGCCCCTATAGCAAGGTAATGATCTATGAGAAAACACCAACTGATTATTACCTTAATGGACCCTACCAAAACCTCTATGCAACTCTAGGACTATAGCTCTATATTGCCCCACCTCACTCCTGGAGGTATAGTTGCAAACATGGTGAAGTCTTCCTCTAATTTGGAGGACAATTTTTCTATCTCTGCAGATGTTTTCTACAGCTTGTCCTTCTTCCTTTGAGGACACTTATTACTGTAGTGGCCAAAATCACCACACCTGAAGCACTTGACCTTATATAGGTCCTTATTTTTCTTCTTCTCCCCCTTTCCTTGACTGGAACCCTTCGATGCAAGGGCCACATTATCTTCCTCTTTCTCACCTTTTTATCCATTACTATTACTTACGTTGATGGATGTCTTTACAAGTTCTCACCTCATTAACTCCTGCTACAGGTTTGACCACATCCTGTCCCACCTAGGTAGAGTATCTGTTGAAAAGTGTGCAACAAGAAATGCTTGTTGAGAGTGCAACAAGATGATGGAGCTTAGTGGAAAGGAGTTGCCTTCACTAAGTGGGTCCGCAGGAAAATTTTGGCGCAAAGTCTATTTTTGGATCACAGCAGGAGTGATCACAATAGGAGTGATCACAACAGGAGTGATCAGAGTCTATTTTTAGACTGCTAGTCAAAAATAGAAAAGTCAAATATTATTGTCTCATAATAATATTTAGACTATAAACTTTATCTTATCCTCTTGGAGCACTTCAGTTTGAGCTAAAGATGTGGAACATGCAGCTGTCAGAAGGAAATATGCTTTCTTTATGAGTCAGTTGAGCTATTTCATGCAGGACATCAGTGAGAACTCATGTGGTTGAGTTCTGTGGAGTTGGATGAGCAGTTAATGGAGTTGTGTTCAGTTTGACTTAGTTGAACTAGTTGTATTTAGTCTAACTGATCAATAGACTAAGTGATGAATTGTGTGAATTAGTTATTAATTAATTCACTAATTATTAACTCATAATGCAACTGAAGAATACATTAGTTAACTCAGTGCATGTACAGTTCAGTGGAGACAGGTGTTAGAGGTTGAGATTGCTATTAATTGTGCATGAGATTTTTCACATGCATGGATTGAGTAATGCCAATGACGATTGCGCAGTATGGGGCATAATACCAAGTGAATATAGCCTCTGCTCACGTGATTCCCAGTGTGGGTGATTCTTTTGAGGTGAAAACAAGCTTGGTTCAACCATTCTCATTCATTCTCAGCAGGTATTGTGCAATGGAGGCATGCAAAGCAGCGGAGGAGATTTGGAGATCAGATCTGAGCTGTATTGTGTGTAACAGGTGGAGATAGTACTGAGTACTTGTGAGGAGTATTGTACTATGTATTTTTACATGTTCTCAATCAATATAATATATAGATAGTTGGGTTTTTTAGTGAGATGCTTTCCCCGGGAAAATACTGTGTTGATATGTGTGATTGATGCTTCTATGTGCACATGTTATTGTTTCTGCTTCTGTAAATTGATGATCAACGTAGAGGAGGTTATGTATTATGCATGTTTTCCGCAATAGTGTATAATCGGGATAATCTCTGTTGAATAAGTGTCATATTATTCAAAATTTCTACAGTATCTTGACCTAATATTCCTTGGATGAATATCTTCCAATCCTTTGAGACATTGTTCAGTGCGAAACACACAAGATTTGTGTCTTGATGTGCCTCTCCCTGGCCACCAGTTGATCCCAAATTTCCTGAATTATGGTAAGAAGGGGATCAATCCCTTCACCCTTATACATCCTGATGTTTCATAACTTCTCTTTCAAGTTCATCTTCCACTGCTCGGAAGGATTTTGATATAGTTGTGTGAGAGCATCCCACATCTCTTTGGTAGTGTTCTTTCCAGATATATGTGAGACTATATGGTCCCAGACACCATCCAGGATCATTCGCTTCCCCTTAGCCATTTCTTTCATGTACTCCTTTAGCTGATCTGCATCGGTTGGTACTACCACAACTCTCTCTGCAAAGGTTTTTCATTCGTGCTCATCTAACATGAAGGACATCCTAGCCTTTTAGATGACACAGTTGGAAGCTCCTTCCAATCTATGTTGGTCTCTAAGCCATGTTGTGGCTTTCTATGAAACTGGAATGGAGATATCCCTCTTTCGCCTACTAGCTCTGCTATTCTCCTTCCCTTCCGGAGTGAGAAAATTTTCCTGCTGCTATTGCCTACTACAACTAGAAATATTGGACTTATAGACTAGAAAATATCTAAGAGAAATCTCCCTCTGCGTGTGCACTTTCTCTTCCACCCGGTGTTGATTCTACTCTAGCAATTGCTTCAAACCCTTTTATGCCCAAACAAGGAATCTACTCAGTGAAAATATGAGATACTAGTGCTCCGTTTTCCTACTGGAATCACTCAATCTAGAAAGACACAGTTTTCTGCAACTCTACACTAAAAAATAAAACTACCTAGCAATTTGCACTTCCTGGCTAGGCACTACGTAGCCCCAAAAAAGTTGTCCTGTTGCTCCCTTTGAATAGCGAATTTTATTCTTCCACTTCTAAGCTTCCTTGTCTGATCAAATTTTCTCTGATGCCATGTGAAAATTTCATTACTGAAATTCTATTGCAACAACTAGAATTAATTCTTCTAACTGTAAATTAATTATGCAGTTTATTGCTATAGCAACAACGAATTAATCACACTGCAATCTTCACAAATAAAAATATTGTGGACGATGAACTGGAAATTGAGAAAATATTGGCACACACACACACAATAATATAACACTATTATTTTTGGACAAAAGCCCCAAAAAAAACACAATGTGGGAAAACTGGTGCAGTAGTTGAGGGTATTTATTATTAAGCAGTAGTGAGAAAATTCTAAATAAAACTAGATGCTCAAACTGGAAATCCACTACAAAAAAACTGGCCACAAAAATTAGTGAGACAAATTTTGTCTCGCTCGACACTAATCCAACTCCAAAACTAGCGAATACTGGGCTCCACAAAACCCCTACGTTATATTCTACGCCAAATCTACGCAGGCAATAGTACGCTCTGCTTGGAAACTACAACTGATCAAGATGTTTGCCTAATCTAGCCTTTGAGAATGACTTGTTGGCCCTCTTTGAAAATTATCTCGGTCTCCAACAACTGAATCGGCCCTTTGACTGGACAAATCGAACTCTGCCTCTGAAGCTTTTGCTCCAGCACTACGCGGCCTCACTAAGGAAACTCGACCCTCATGTAGATGACTTTATGGAACTGGAAAACTTCCTCTGGACTCACTATCTCTTCCCCTCTCTGCCTTTGCATCCCCTATCTAGCTCAAATTATTTTTACAAGAATTTTCTCTTTGGAAAATTGAACTTCCCAAGGAAACTTGCTCTCCAAGTGTGTTCCTCCATCTACCCATCAACCTCTTCTTATAATATCCAGTTGGGACCAAGATTAAAACTTAATCAATGACTGAGATCATTTCCTAGTTGATCCATGTGAGTTTTTAGAGAAATATCACCTTCCTCAATCAATTGTTCTTAATTAATCATTTTCCCTAATTTAAACTTAGGAAAAATGTAATTACTGATTAATTAACTTAATTAAAGCATTTCTAGGTGGATTTTCCTTAAATCTTTATTGAGTCTCAAAATTGTCTTCCATCTTCATCCATATTTCCATCATTTCATAACCATTTAGCCCTCACTTCATAACTATCTAGCCTAAAATCCTACATTAAGTAACCATCATCATAATTATATGGGTTAGGATCCTTGTTTTCCAAAGTTATTTATTTTATGTATATAAAGTGAATTTATGATTAAAAACTAGGAAATTAGCATGGTTTCATATATCTATATATGTGTTATGAGTTTTGTGACATGTGTAGGCTTATTTGGAGAATCTAGAAGGGTCTTACTTGGTCTCCCAAGATCAAATTCGAATTTCAACTCAAGAGGTGGACCATATTCCAAGGAGAAAGATCATGGAGATCTTGATGTGTCATAGGATTTGTATTTATTATTTAGGGATGAGTTGAGACAAGTGTGGATCTAGTATATATTTAAGGTATCTACATTTGTTGAGTAGATATCCATAATTCATGTATAATAAGAGGAACATCCTTCAAAGGAAACCAACAGTTGTCATATGCGCTAACATCAGATTTATGATTGTTCATTCAACATGAATAATATTATTTTCTTCCAATTATGAGTTATGAATGTTGCTTGATTCTTAAGGAGTGATAGATGTTCATGTGTGTTCATTGAGGAATGGATGGATCCCCATCAACCACAATTCGAATACATCTGTAACATAGTTTAATTTCTGTTATTTCCTTTCATGCAAGTGTGATTTACTTTCCACAAGTGTGTTTTGTTATGTGAAGATTTAATTGTTTCTTGAATTCTAGTTTATGATTTGATGCAATGGTAATGTTGTTGGACTAGAACTATGAGGAAGGACAATCAGGACCTCCTAATTTAGGAGCCTCTTCTCTTCCTATCTACACATCACAAATTGTTGCTCTTTAGTTTCTCTTCTTAGGGACAATACTGTGAGGAAGGACAACCAGGACCTCCTAAGTTAGGAGCCTCTTCTCTTGCTTGTTGCATCTTGAATCAGAAACTTTTTAGTTTCTTTAAACTTAGAAGTTATTTGTAATATGCATTTCCTTTCTTTCTTTCCATCCTAAACAAACTTTCTACAACAGTTTCATCTGAGGTCCCATATATTTTGGTTTGCTTCTAAGTTTATGAAACCCCCAGGTTGACATATTAAAATAACAAGGGATTTAACATACCATTAAACCACCCTACATTTTTGGCACCGTTGCCGGGGAAGAAAACTTAGATGTAAGCTAGTTAGGAGGATTGTTTAGGAAGCATTTTTCATTTAGGGTTAACTGCATTTAGGCATTTTAATTTAAGTTTATTTTTCATTTGAATATAGAAAACATAGAAATAAAACAAAAAATCCACAAATCAAAAACCCCATTCACTAAAAATAAAAAATAAAAACAAAACAAAAAAACACAATAAAAATCCAATTGCAACAACCTTTAAGTTTTTCAGATTTTAAGTTTTGGGTACTGTAAGAACCCCTTTCCAACTAATCCATATGTATATTTGTAAGAATGATGAGTATAAGTTTGGAACAACTCACTCAAATCCTAGCAAGAGTCAAGATCTCCTCTTCTTGCGAAGAAGAGATCTTGACAGCAGCCAAAATGTTAACTACTCCTCCAAAAGAAAACAATGAATCAACATTCGAAGAATCATGTACCTCTGATGAGGAACAATTATTCGAACAAAAGATTGAGGAGGACAAAGAGAAGTGCAGCATGATCTAAATCAGAGTGGAAATCCTTGTCGAAAGATGGTTTCGATGGCTTCAAGAAAATACTAGGTTAGATCAATTTCGTTTTTTTTTTTATTTCACTAAATCACAGTCACAACAATTAAATTCGATCATCCTTGTATATTTTCATTTTAAAATTTCAAAATTGAAAATGAATATATTTTTATTACTATTGTGTGAATGGTTACACTGGAAATTTAATTACACGTAATGGTTTGTAATTTTCAATTAGCATAGAGTAGGTAGGATGATATTTTCAATTTCAAATAAGTATGCTCTCCTCCCACATCTTTGCACGATCTCGAGGATCAGAAAGTAGGATGTCTATAAGCATTTTCA